>JAPTYQ010000012.1:14256858-14268540 GCA_029814465.1 Ostorhinchus cyanosoma | reverse complement strand
TAAATAACTTTTATTCTTCAGACGCTATCATAAATGAGATTCGTATTGGTCTTGAGTCCTGAAACGTATTCAGTTATTGTAAATTGCTTAGAAGTGCTGTTAATTTTCCCATCATTCAAAAAAAGCCTCCAAACAGTAAGTAAAATGAAAATAAGCTTTCTAGTGATGCTTAATGGTGACTGACCCTTGAGCTTCATAACTCTAGGTTTAGTAAATATTAGTATATTAGGAAATATTTAGCCAAAATAAAGTTTATTCAGTTTTTATCAAACCATTAGTCTCTCTCATCGTGCCCTGAAAAGGACATACACTCCTCCAACTGAAGTCAAGATGTAGTAGTGCCACATACTGAAGAGACACAGAGGTTAAAAGGGTGACTAATGAATCAGAAAAAGCTGTGTGTAAGCAACTGTGTAATAGAAACTACAAAGGACACAGTAGGGAATGCAGGCCTGTTTTGATGGACGTAGAGCAGCTGTCTTCACACGCACAAACAAACAAACCTTTGACATACAAACTTGGATTAAAAAATTAAAATAAAAAAAAAAAAAAATCACACATTCATACATAGTTTGTGCTTCTAGACACATGAAAGTATTACGATTAAAATATCAGAACCAAAAGAATACATACATATTTAAATGATGAACAACTAAATAATTACAAAATAAAAAATGCTGATTTGATCTTCTGGTTCTCAGGTTTCACAGACGTCCCAAGACAAGTGACCCCACAAGTAACAAGGATAGAACGGACATTCGCTTCTGTTACGCTGCAAATCAAATAGCATCTTGAGTGAGACACTAATATGATTTCTAAGCCAGAAGGTAGAAGAACAGAGCAGCAGTACTTTTTGTTTATGCAGTATCAAGTATGGGGGGAATAAAAGTGTGTTTCAGTTTGATAATAACACAAAGCATCACCCAGTCTAAGTTCTGTGGCGTTCTCCTTAAAGTACTCCAGCTCATCCTATCAGTAGAACTACAGCTATACCAGTCTGTTGCCACTAATAAATCTCATATATCATGTTACAGTGTGTGCAGGAAATGCTAATGATTTAAGCTCAGTTAAGGTAATTTCAAACTGCCTGAAGCAGCTGCACTGATTCAGCTTTTCAATTTATAGAAAGTCACAGTAATTATAATGAAATGTAAAAAAAAAAAAAAAAAATTACACTCCTGCAAACTATTTCAGTTTATATCTATCAAGTTTATACACTGAGGTAGAAACCCACAGTCTGGAAATGGTGATCAGTATAATAAAATATAATCATATAATCGTGTACACAGCTTGGGCCACTTAAATTCACATCTGAGAATGAGGAGCAGCTGGACATAAAAAACATCACAGTCTACATGTAAGTTTTTAATTCTTTTCTTTTGCAAATTAAATGTGATCTGAAACCTTTGTTTTGAAATGTCGTACACAAGTATGTAATTAATACATTTGTACTCTCTATATATACGGTATCACGTACACAATCAACACAGCGTCACAAAGATCTTTTCATTTCATATCCCACATGCTTTGTACATTTACTCGCTGCAGGAGACTTCCAAAACAAGATTTTACTGTTTTGTTTGTCCTCAAAGCAGTTCTCAACTCACCACACTGCTGATGCAATGGTTTGGATTGAAAACTTTAAAGCATTTTTTCTGTGATAAGGGTCGTGTGGTGCTAAGCGTTTTCTACAGAGTGTTCAGCTTTTTCTGCGATTAAAATGTTGCACGCACAATTATCCCTTGATCCTTCAGCAAATTACTTACACTAGCCTGTGGAGGACCGCAGCTTCATCCATGAGTGTTTTCATTTAGGGCTGGTTGACACCTGATGTGTTTAGTGGTGAGAGTCAGTCTTCAAGTACAGGAATTAAAGAAATGTTCCTTGGAAGTAATAGCCAAGCACGTCGGATTAAAAAAGGGAAAATATGACCGTACAAGCTACAACTTTAACCTGTAACCATCAGTTATGAATGGGTTTGTCATTGAGCCCCATTAGCACCTGGTTGGGTAATTTCTCTGCCTGGCAACAGTCATTTTGGGAAAGGATTACAGAGGGGCACCACACAGATCTATTGAACTTTGAGCTGGAATGCACACTCGCAAAGTCATACATATACACATGCCATAATAAAGACATGCAAACGTACTCATGAGTCACGCCTGTGCCGCTATGCACATCATACCAGACACATATTTTATGTATGAGCATGAGAGAGTCTGGAAAGGCTGTTGCTGTCTCCCTGAAATCTAACCACCCATATCTTGACCCTTTTACTTTGATGCCTTTGAGCACACACACCCCCCCCTCCCCTTCACTGTCACCATCACACTGTCACTATCACTTTCATTCAGTCAATTACAGACCCACACAAACACACACAACTCTTCAATACCTCTGCATATTTTCCTTCTGTAATTAAGTGTTTGTGTACAGTATATCCTACCTAATACGGCTAAGCATGCACACACACACACACACACACACACAATAACAGCATCACATGTAAGGTCGTAGTGTTTAATCTGTTAAACATATCAAGCGAGTGAAGATGAAAAAAGTGCTCATGAGGGACTAAAGAAGTCATGGATGTAGTGCGCACCCCGCTATCAAACATACTCTCCCACAAGGCTGACATGACAGGGATAGAAATACATAGTTTCAACTGAAATCTACTTTTAGAAGCACTGTGGAGGGTCGAGGTTAGCCGAGGGTAGCGGGGGTTAATCTTTAAAGAACTTTGTTATTCTGGTCAGCAGCCTGAGCCGAGGTCACCGGCTGAGACGTCACTGTTAACCCTTTCTGCACGAAGCCTGTGGGATTTGACCATTTATTTATGTATTGGCTATATTTAATGATTTATCATGAAATGCAATTTGTGGATCTCTCAGCCTGTTGGATCCAGGGCTGCGTCTTTGTTCTGTCTGCTTTTTTGAAGGCTCTAAGCCGTCTATACAGCGCACAGTAATGCAATAGTTCAAGAATGGTACCAATACAGATGGTTAAAATGACAATATGGCTGACAGTGCCATCAATAACACTACTTTCTGCTTAGTTTTTGTACCAAGGAAACAAATCTTCATTCTAAATAAATAACTAAACTATATAATTTATAAGCAGAATATTATTTAACGAGAACAAATTCAATTCATGCAAGTTAATGTTCGAAACATATATAAGTAAGGACCACAGCTATTGGTGAAATGGCATGTAATCAGCCAATAGGTGATGTTAGTTAAAAAGGCCAATATACCTGCATTAGGATCAGGCTGCACGATACTGGAAAAAACTGACATTGCGATTTCTTTTTAACCCTGCAATATATATGTATATATATATATATATATATACTGCGATATGAAATAGCTGTGTGGCACCGACGTAAATAGCCAGACAAATTAGTTGTGTTTCCTCTCATTGTGGCAACAGGAGCAAGGCACTGTCAACACAGAACATGTTTGAGTTTCATCCTTCTTGTAGCCGAAATAATTCCAGATAACTGATGTTGCTTTTCTTTTTCGCATTGGTCATTTTCTGTTGTTCATTGCTCATTTTTCAATGTTGTTACCAAGAGACTCACTCCAAACTAATTAAGAACTATTATGATTGGTGGATCACTGTGTGCAGTGTGTGTTAGGTACCCAGGCGGAAATTAGAAGAGAACATGTCGAGTTCATTTGCTTCCTAGAATGCAGGACCTGCAATGTGACTATTGCGCACACGTACATTGCGATGCTCAAACGAAATATCGTGCAGCTCTAATCAGCATCACTAATAAGTATGTTTCCATATAATAATGTAGATATTTTGTGCAAAAATAAGGAAAAAAGTTAAAAGAAGTCAACAGAATAGCAGTTCAAACTAGAAAAGCACTTGGAGAGCGCAGACCTCCACCAAGCGCAACAATTAAGACAATTTTTGGCCCCATTTACCACAACGTTAACGAAAATTTCAAAGTGATCCAGAATCCACGATTTCTTCCAGATCACCCCCCAAAACTAATCGATTCCTCCTTTTGCCATTTCAAACTATCCCTGAAATTTTCATAAAAATCTGTCCATAACTTTTTGAGTTATGTTGCTAACTAACGAATGGACAAACAAACAGACAAACCCAGGCCAAAACATAACCTCCTTGGCGGAGGTAATAATGTATGTGTAGTAAGTGGACCCTTCAGTCGTCAGCTTTTTTGGCACATTCATCAGTTCTAGAGATCAAGAATGAAACTTGCACTTACGCCAGAATCCGTAACAATAATAAAAACCTGTAATACCCAATATGAACTGAGTATAGCAGAATATATCCACTTTTCCAAGACCATAAATCAGTAGAAGCACTATGGTCCTGAAATCCTTCAAATCACAGAACTGTTTGTTTTCATGTAGTGAAACTGGAGCCGAAAAGCCGTCTGTAGAAAATAAAGAAAATGTGCACCCCACCCACTGGGAGACAACAAGCGTAAATCAGCTGTACCTGGTCTATTTGAAAACTGGGTTAGGAGCCAGGTATGTTCAACAGCTCTGGTATCCCATCAGCCAGACTGACCATATCTATCCAAGACAGTGTAAACCGAATGAAATGACAAAAGCCAAGCAGACCAAAACAAGCCGAGCAGACACCCCAGGTTGAACAAAAGCAGAAAAGGAACCATTTGGACACTTTTTCTGTCATTACTATTGTCTTTATCCATGTACATGTATAGACACTAAACAACTTTCTTCCTCTTGACAGTCCCTAATCCTGCATTCTATCACCAAGGAAAGACAACCTCTGTGCACTGTCCTGTTTTCCTCTGACCTTTTTTGCCGTTTCTGTCTCCACAAGGTAATGTTTGCCTTAACCCAGCCTGAGCCTGGACTGTTTCTCTTGACTGCATATTCTTTCACTCTGTATCGTGTACACTGTGTACAATAGTATGAGTTTGGAATCATAGGGAGGGAAACTGTGTGTGTCCACAGAGAGCACAGCATGCATTAGGCATGCAAAGTGGTTTTTAAATGGTACATGTGTGTATTTGTACATTTTATATTTATGAGATGATGCGATTTAATATTTTGAGCTCTACACACCAAATATTATTTTGCCATTTGGTCTTTGCTTAGAGACTAAATAAGTCCATCAGGGTAATGTCTGCACACTGACCTTGGATTGAAAGTTTTGTTTACTGTAAATTTACCATCTCACAATCCTAGCTGGAACTCTGAAAGGTCAAAATCATTATTATCCAAGGAAACAAGTAGTACTAGAATATGGCCAAATGTAATGGTTGAAACTCCAAACTTTTAAATAAGAGTAAATGGAAAATGACAGGTTGTGTTGCTGATGGGATGCTTCATTCAGCTCATCTAATAGGGCTAAGAATCCAAAAAAAAAATATTATTACAAATCTCATGAGATCAGCACCCACTGAAAATCTAACTCACTAAAACAATCCAAGAAATGCAACCAAGAAACTATAACACAATTAGGAATTAATAGAAACGATACGCATACGACACACAAATGTATTTGCAATGTTTGTGCCAATATATGGAAACCTCATTGGCAACCTCATTTCAATTAGGAAATGACCTAAAAAGGACGGTGTTTGCGTCATGATTCAAAGATTGAGTTTTCAAGAACTAAAATAAGATAGAAATGGAGACAAGAAAGGTTTGTGGTAGTTTACTGTGTAGTCAGTGACAGACTGGCCGCAACATCCGGCACGAGTGACACCAATACAACTGTAAAACTCAGATGTCAGCTCAGATGGAAAAGAAACTTGCAGCTAATCAGAAATGAAAAGTATGAAAAATTGTCAGCGAGAAAAAAATTCAGACGTGACAATTCACTCGTTTATATATAAATGTGTGTGTGTAGTTTTGGTGTTATTATAATACTTCTTGAAAGGGAACTCCTCTTTGGTGACTCATGTCTTAGATCAGACTCTCTGTGGCTCAGTGCTCAGTGGGTGGATTTTCATGTTAGCATTTCTAGAGGCTAGACTCATGCGATATTGTACATGTAATGTGGGTGATGTAAGTGTGTGGGTGTTTGGGAACCCCCAAAAGTTGCTGGAGAATACTTTTCCCTGTGATGTCTAATGATGAGGCAATGACTTAGATTCACTGACATTTGTTTTAGGTCCTACATTAAGTTGTGGCCCTAACAATGACACAAATGTATAATAGTAGTAACCCGTCTTTATTTTGTTTGTTTTTTTGTCCGTCAGCTATCGAGGACTGAAGCTAGTAAATGCCCCGTTGCTGTTTGTAACTTAATTTTCCGTCACACTGCAAAAATCTAAATCTTACCAAGTGTATTTTTCTCATTTCATTTTTGAATTAAACAAAAAAAAAAAGAAAAAAAAAAACAATCTGCCAATGGAACAAGTGAAAATTATCTTAGTAAGATTTCTTGAACTAAGATTTTCAAGATCTATTGTCTCAAAATAAGTTCTTATATCTCAATTACAAGTTACTTTTTAGGTGATTATGTCTTATTTTAACTGTGATGAGACATTTTGACCAGAAATTGGAAAATTACACTTGTTAAGATTTTGATTTTTGCAGTGCATGAAGCGTGGTACTGCGCTTCAGGTCACCCAAGCAACGTGACGTTTTTAAAGCTATTGTATTCCAAAATTACTAATATCTCCCAAAATAATGGTCCCTGCTGAGATATTAAATGTGGATATGGGCCTATTCCTCAACTATCCAATTCCAAAACATCTCAGTTTCTCAGAACTGTGCAAATAAACACACACACAGCTTCCAGTATTATGATATAGATAATCAAAAGGTAATTAATAATAAGTAATAATTTATTTGCTTGTGTCATATGGATACATGTCTGGCTTCTAGAGGAGGACAAAAGTGGGGGGGCACTTTGATCATTATTTTCTTGAACCTTTACCATTTAAAAAGGTATTTCTAGAAAATAACAAAACTATATTGAGAAGCAAATTCTTGTCACTCCTTTGTGCTTGGAATAAAGTACAATTTAAAAAATCCCTTAAATTATAAACATGTTATTAAAATACCAGTAGATTAATATTATGTCTATGGAATTTCAATTATTTCTAATATATTGCTGATCTAAAACATATAGCCTGGTATATAGGTATATATACAAAAATACTAATTCAATTTACTTAATGGTGGTGAAGAGAGAGGAGAAGAAAAACAGAGACACAAGACAGAACACAGTGTGGCAATGAAAGGTAGGGAAAGAAAAAAAAACAAGAGACAAACCAGGTTGTGAAGACGTTTGTCAAAACAGGAACAGAGGTTCAACAGTAAGCAGGAGATGAGCGAAGAAGAGGAGGTCATTAGGAGAAAGATGAGGAAAAGGTGGAGGGAAGTTTTGAGTAAAGACAGCACCAGAAAAAAGACAAAGGAGGAGGTAAAGGGGAAAAAAACCCAGAGGAATACATCACAGGAAATAGAGGGGAGCTTGAATCATAATCCCCTGCTGAATTTCACAAGGAGCTGTTCTACCAAAGACCCAGGAGCCAGGCCCACCTCCCGGGCACTGCCTCACACCTTTAACAAGCTTATGGCATTACTTTAAGTACTTTGTGTGAATTACACAAAAGAATCAAGAGCACTGGAGAACTCAGCTACCTGGCATAAAAAACCTCTGAGTTATTACATATTTAGTACAAACAAAGAAACTTAAACTGAAAATTATACAGGACGAACGCTGCTTTTGATAAGAATAGCAAACAAACAATGGAAATATGCAAAACTGAAGATTAGCATTTTTACAGGTTAGTTGTACGTAGGGTTGGGCAATAAAACAATAAGGATATATATCACAAAATAACTTTGAGACATGCTCGGTATAATTTCAACAGAATTCATTCGTCCCTGTTTTGACAGACGTAAGAACAGCCAATCATAATTAAGTAGCACCGCACCAAACCAATCACACTAGAACTATATCAAGTTAGGGAAAAGTACTGAAAAGTAGGGTGTCAACAGTTTGGGTTCCGGCGTAGAACAGCGGCATAGAAGCTAGGAGTCGGACGTTCAAAGCATGTTAAGTTTCACTTTCGGTTTATGACAGTTGCAGCAGTTACAGATGGTCTGTTTTGTTTGTGTTCTCTTTTAAAACTTGAAAGCTTTTGCTGCTGGTCAGACTTTTAGTTTAGTTGTAAATCCATGTACCTGTTTTATTGATCTGAAACAGTTGTATAATGTTCTCCAGCACATCTGTCATGTTCAACCTCCCAGAATAACCTTCTGATGTCTTCACAACTAACGTATGAGTAACAGAAAATTTAAGCTTGACAAAAATAGTGATTTGATTTATATAATGATACATATCGATATCATCTGATAAGAAAAAAATTATCATGATATGATTTTTTTTCCATATCACCCAGCCCGAGTTGTAATACATTATGTCCAAGCAAAAGAAATAGTGTTTCAAAAAACCTCATCAACTTCTATAACCTTATTCTATAGAAAAAGGAACATCTATCTACAGTGTTTTACAGAGGAAGATGGGAAAACAGAGTTTACTGCTGTAGCTGTTGGATACTGTACATATGCTGGCCAAGATGTTCACATCTGCTGAAAATATGACGGTCACAAGTCAGTACAAACTGAGTGAAAGTGCAGATTAGGAAGGCAAATACACAGCCTACAATACTACATGCAGAACATATGGTTAAAAGAATGGATTTAAGGTTATATAGCATGACAGAATACATGTTCCCAAAACCCAGCTGATGAGTTATGCATCTCCCATTATAGTGAGAGTAGAACGAAGTGGACGAGGCTCTGAAAGTGTAAAGAAACCGCAGCAGAGGTTACAGGATAGCAAAGAAAGTAAAACAAAAAAGAAATATGAGAGACGAGTAAGAGAGGAGGAAAAAAGAGGGGTCATCGTGAGGGCCAAAACAACCTGGAACCCATTACCCACAACACCCGGTGAGACGCGTCCACAGAGCCACACTCCCCCACTTACAGTTCTCATGATGTCATACTACAACGAGCTGCAACACTCTCCTACATAAATGCACACAGAGATAAGCATGATGAATGTTTTTCACTTCTTAAGGTTCTAGATATAAAAATACTTTTGGTACTACACACAGAAAGGCAGTCCAAACAACTTAAAAGTTGAGCTCGTACTTACTATTCTACTGTTCCACCTCATAGTGATTTATGGGAAGAAATGGTACCCATCTCAAAGTTTAACACATGAAAAGCCAAGCCAACCGTTAGGTGACCTTGTCTGTGAAAACTGTACTGTTACTTGTCAAAAAATATGCAGATATAAATGTGCCAACCTGAGTATTTAGCACAGACTTCAGAGCTTAAACAGACTCTCAGAATGCATCAGTTACATGACACAAGCTCAAATGCATTTTAGAAATACTACACTGCACATACATCATGTATAGCAACATCAGTTTAATGAAACAGAACACATTCCTGCGCTGTTACACTGATCACACAGAGATTTTAATCTTAACTGTAGTTTCTTAAAGCCGCCAAGCACCGTGAATGAAACTGAACATTTACAATATGGACATGCAATAAACAGTTTACTTACTTTAGCAATGATATACTGAAGAGAAAGGAAGAAAAGTCAGCCGGCTCCAATCGCTCTTAGTCTGTGTACACTTAGAAAAGTAAGAAAAGAGGTTGAGTGAAAGGCAGCATGAGCAAGAGCGAGAGAGAGAGAGAGAGAGAGAGAGAGTGGGGGTGAGAGAGATCTCTGCATCAGTGAGGCTAGCGAAAGGAGGAGAGAGATAAAGCAAGGAAAGGGGGAGAAGGAGTCAGACAAGAGACTCAGATCTCTGCCTAAAGCATAGGGTACCCCCATATTAGGTTATGAGGCAACTGGCCCATCGCAACGGCCAACAGAGGTGAGATTATATCAGACAGAACACTCTAAACACAAAATGACGGAGTAGAGACTGGTATACTCGGTTTCAATCGATCCTCCTCTCAGAGGCTATTCAGTGTGGAAACAATGCCTGACAAAACTCAAATAAGATCCGAGTGTTTGGATTAGGAGTTAATACACAGGACGTGAAACCCCGCCACAGAAAAATCAACCGCTGACGCTCCAAATTGGCCTAATCTATCTCTCAAAAGTGCACCACAGACAAGGAATTCTAAGTGTCTTAAATCAATCAAAGTTAGTAAGAGGTTGTTTGCCAAATGTCAGGCGCTGGCACTCTATCAGTCTAACCGATACAAAGAGAGAGCTTGTACCTCCTGGCTGAAGTCACTGAATGGTGCCAAACTTCTTATTTCCTCACCAGAGGCCTTATTAAACTGTTCAGTAGCTTACTCTGTAGGGGTAGGGGAGTAACACGGATCCAAAAGTGCAGACAAAACATGCCCGTGATAATCGGTCTTTTAAAAGAACAGGATGATATGCAACAAAAAAACAAAGTGTTTCTTGGCATAATTAAAAATGTATGTATGTGAATCTTCCCCAATGGAAATAATTATGGTGTTTTTAAAGTATTGTAAAGAGCAGAATTCTGGCATTGTCTGACAAGTTCAATATATAATATGTAAAATAACTTGTTGCACATATAACATTTGACTAGTCTAAAAAGCCTATGATGTGCAACATGCGCACAACTACTACATTAATATGATATAATAGATGAAGACTTGTGTTTTTCATGCTCTTACAGTGGTTTCCTTCACTGCTAATAAAACCTGTCATCTCCTGGATAAAAGCTAATTAATCTAACTCAACCAGTCGCATTTAAGGTGCCATAATGGCTCATCAAAAGCAACGTTCACTCTTGGATTCCACTTAGACAGGTGATGCAACTGTGACTGGGCTGCAGCCACTTAATCTTGGTTAAAGCTTTGTTCTGGTGAGCGTTTCTGCACCAACCTCTAATTACAGATAAGTGTGGCAGCTTTTCTGCTTGATAGCCTGCAGTCCCTGTGGTTTATTTAACACAGTATTATATCACCATATGAGAAACAACCTGTAATATTAAAAAAAAAAAAAAAAAAAAAAGTTTATAGGGGCCAAGAGGCTTTAATAAAAATTGGAAATCAACATCTCTAGTCACAATTTTTATGACACTCCGCTACAACAAATCATCCGACTACGGCACTGAAATAAAAATTAAAACCCTCAGATAATAAAATATGCAGTTGCCACTTCTCTGCAAAGTTGTTTAAATCAAAGGCTTACCTAATTTGAACTCTAATCAGCAACTGCAGCGTATCCTCGCGCATAGCCATAACCATAATCACAACAGTCAGAGAGCTAAATGAATACAGTATGTCCTATTGAATCTGCCTAATCAAGTGGAAAAATAAATGTGTTTCATGGCCAGTTGACATCAAAGTGGCCCCTGGAACAAAGCAAACAGCTGGCATGTACTCAGTCTTTACTTTGCATTTCTTTGATCAATACACTGCTAATGACACTGGCCTCCTGAGCCAACCATAAGGGGTCAGACTCATGTATTATACGAAATGTATTACATAAATCGCACTTAGAAGACGCCAAATCAACGAATCAAGCATAAACAAGTGTGTGACTGTGTATATTTTACCACTGGACATAGACACCATGTGCCTTTCTCTGCTCTTCTTTTAACACCTTTGGCTGGTTTACAATTAAGTGAAGTTTGTACACCTACTCTGAGTTTTCCCATTTATTCAAATAACATAGTGACCTCTAGTGGAGAACCCCAACGACTGG
>JAPTYQ010000012.1:14024541-14034666 GCA_029814465.1 Ostorhinchus cyanosoma | reverse complement strand
AGCTTCATGAAAACATGGGAATTTTTTGCTAAATCCTTCCATGAACATACATTTACATTTCGGCATAGCTGCAGAGCAGGGCAGATGTGTGCTTTTATTACTAGAAACAAGGCACTGGTGTTAACGATGTGCAGACTGACCAATTAAAAGGCGACAGAGAAGACTTTCGACCAATGACGGTAGCTCTACAGGCTAGCTCCACCCCCCTATTCACTTCCATACAAAGCAAAGGGGCCAGATTTAAGTAGAAGGGCGTGACTCATTTGTGAACGACACAGAGAAACGTGGAATGGAAGCAGTAGAACAAAATCCTGCACAATTCTGAAATTCGGACATTTTTTTAGGTCTCAAAAAGAGAACATGTCCAGGAAAAAGAGGATTTAAGGGACACTTCTCTGCATTTTACCCATCATAATACACACAGCATCTCCATTAGCATTAGCGATTAGCTCATTAGGAGCAGAAGCCAGGGACCAACTCCAAATCTTCAGTACTGTAGTCAAAGGATTTGACAGGAGAATAAACCTACGTGCATCTGTTTTTTATAGTGGGAGAAACCGGAGGACCTGGAGGAAAGCCATGTGATGTGGAGCGAACAGGTAAATTCAACTCTGAATAGGAATCGAACGTTCTAGATGTGAGCCAGAAGCACTAAACATCAGCCACGATTAATTATAAAGGTCAAATATTAATTTACGTTTCTATTTATTATAATTTTTTAGTAATTATTTTTTAAATTGTGACATTTATTATAACATTGCGTGGTCTGACTGAATATTACATGTTGGACTTTTTTTTTTTTTTTTGCCATGGAGCGTATATTAATAAAAAAAAATAAATCCAAATCCAAAACAAAAAAAAACATGTCTAATATTTCTTCTCTATTATTACGCTGACAAAGTCTAATACAGTCCAGGTGGTGACGTGTTAATGTGCTTTAGATGAATTGATTTCAAGTGTCGTGTAATTTCATCCTGTAAATAATAACTGTGTACAAACTCAACCTGTTTTGCAAATGGCATCGTTCATATGTTTGCACACCTTTCATTTATAAATACACTATACAAGCATGGAAATATAGGACATATTTAGACCCCTAAACATACCACATTTATGGCAATTTTCTGTTTGTATTGCAGCTTGTTTTGGCTCAACCAACCATCAGGGATGCAATTTAACCTTCGAGAAAACATTTCTATTTCTCTCTCTATATATACATATATTGCATACATCCTATATAACTTACCTTGTGTTGCCAGATGTTACTAAAAGAGAAGAATTTCAGACATGTTGAATATAATAGAGGCTCAGGATTGCCCTCTATTCATTGCCATCCACAAAATGATGAGTGTTGTGATCGTTTAAAGTAGTAAAGAGGATCCTCTGTCTTCTAACCTGCAAATGTTCCACTTAAACAGCAAAGAAAGTACAACGGTCGGGAGTGATTAAGGCTCCTTTTTCCTCACAGTGTTTTTCTTTATGTTAATCATTATCCCTAATGTATAACATGTGCCAAAAGAGAACAAAAGAAAAAAAAAACAGTAATTTCAGGTGAGACCTCTCACTTTCTTTTTGCACCTCCCCTCATTACCTTAACGGACCCCCCACTGCCTGCACACACATCTAAATAAAAGACCCACTGAAAGACTGGAGAAAATGTGAAACAAAAATAATGAGCTATACTTAGTTAGAGAGGCTCTTCTTAGAGCTTGAGGTATAGCAGATATATAATCAGGCGTATGATTAGATTTCTTTGAAAAACGCTCCATGCTACAGGTGTCTGTTGCCATGGAAATACAGGCTTTAACTCAGAGGATATTTTCCCTGGTTGTGTGTGCGCTACGGAGCACAATTTGCAAATTTCATGCAGTATATTTTCTTGGCATAACACACATCTTAACATAAAGTAGTGGAAACTGAGATGAATAGAGCCCTCGTTTAACACTATTATCTTAGTCTTTATTTTGTCACAATTGTATGTCAAATATATATACGTCTAATATGACATATATTATATGACATATATAATTTCATTTCTTTACAATAGAGAAACAACATAGAGATGACACACTATTTTGGTTTCTAAGTAGAAGCTCCTTTTAAATAGTGGCATTTTTTTCAATACACTGTTTAAGTCAAGCTCCCACTCAAGTCACGGTTTTGTTTTTCCTTATTGAGTCACATTTATTCACAATGTGTGTTTGCTGTCTCTTTTTCCTTTATAGTTTCGAGTCTTTTGTTCTGTGTGAGTATTTTTTTTTTTTCCTCTGCAGTTCAATCTGTTCATACTCCTTGAAAATGTACGGGCATGTGATATTGGTCGATGTGGCCACACGGATGATCCCACCTGCGAACCATCCGGTGCCACCAGCAAAAGTATACAGTATTGGAAACAGTGTCTTTGAAGCTTTACAGAGTTAATCCAATCAGCTTGCAGAAGGCTTGGCAAAACCTTTTCCAGTTCCTCTGTAGCTGGATCCTTTGGTGGCCAAGGAGGAGTTTGCGGCACCGTACACGAGGGATGTCTGACCTTGGCACTGTCCCTGGGCTTCTCTTTGGCCTCCCGCCTTCAAACCTCTGGTACCGCCGCCACTGTGGGGATCTTTAGCTGAGTATTGGACGCTTTTCCCTTCTGACTCCTGCATAGACCCACTCTCAAGAATGTTTGTGCTTCCACAGTGGATCTCTCTGTGAGACCCCGAAATTTTCACCGAGCTGGAGAGGCTTTTCTGTTTTAATTCCTGCGCAAGTTCCACTGTAATTTCAAATGAGCAGGGTGTTTGTGTGGAGTTGAGGTTCTTCTCTGACCCCAGTGTAGCAGTAGTGGCGCTAAGAGGGCTAACGCTGCTGGGCATCGCACCAGACCCCAGCACAATAGTCTCGCGGGGGGGAGAGGGCGGATTGCTAATGGGCACTGGTGTCTTTCCATCCACGACAGGGTGCCACTTGAGGAGTCCCCCCTGATTCCGGTCGTTCGCATCCACATACCCCCCTTCGAGGTCGCACGCTTGGAGTGAGGGGATGATGGGCACGGAACGAGTGCGCAGGGAGGGTGGAAGGAAGGTTGTTGCTTTATCCAGGCGGGTACAGGGGACCTCGGTCCATCCTTTTCTGGCTGCAAAGTGAGAAAGTGAGGTCCTGCTGAGTAGAGCGCCGACCCTTCCACCGGCAGAATCACACCTTTAGGCGGAAGAAAGAATAGAAATGGCAGGGTGAGAATGAGGTACTGAGTCATTTATATTGTGACCTTTATGTCCAAGGCATTCAGTTCCTAAGAGAAATAAAAGGAAGTGAGAAGCATGGAATATGGAGATAAAGCTGTCATTCCTTTTTAGCTTTTACAATTTAATTTCCCCTCATGTTCTGTGGATCACTTCCACATAAAAATCCTTGCACTAGTGAAATTCTAATCAGTTAGGAATAGTTCAATCACAATATTTGTGTGAGTAGAAGGGCGTTTAATAGACTCAAAATTGAGTGACTTCTTCCTTGACCCGTGCCCTTTTTTTTACCCCAAGTTTCACGAAAATTGGCCGGGTAGTATCTGTATAATCCCACAGACAGAGAAACAAACAAACAACAAAACAACTAGTAACTTAAACATAACCTCCCTGGATGGAGGTAATTATTTATAATCCTCTGCATGAGCTGGCTTTATTGTAGCTGCATTAATGTTTAACTATAAATCCCCTCTCTCACGACTGCCTTATCGAAGATTTAAGGCTTTGGCAACACAGCTGCTGGATTTCTGACCCTGGTCTGTGTGAGTATGTGGAAATAATATTTAATAGAATTTATACAATAGATGGGATAAAGGCTGGCAGACAATAGAGCATTATTTCATGTGGATTTACATTTTAAAAAAATCATCCTCATTATTCAGTCACACTTAGCACAGTGTCTGTCTGACAAGTAAAGCATTATTAAGATGTGGCAGGTACAGTAGCATGAATGCAGTCACAGCACGTATGTTGTTATGATAATGGATCCTGTAATGAAGTCTCTCCAAGTAACACAACGAAGCTGCCAACAAGCTGGAAACACATCATTGACGGTATAAAAATAACACATAGGGGGTAAACTTATCCAGAGTCAAGTGGAGGAGTTTGAATATGAGTAGAATCTGCACAAGAGTTAATATTGTTAGTGAACACTCAATTCACATTTAGAATAACCCTGGCACCGCCTTAGGAGACAGCTAGTCTTATTGTCAGCCTTCAGAGACTGTTTGTAGCATAACCAAGTTTAAATAATTGAATTACTTTCCCACTCCTCCCTCGGTATTAGAAAGGGGGATACAAGCTGGAGGTAAATCCGGCAGATCAAAACATATCTAAAAATAACTCCCATAGCAAATTTGCCTTGAATTCTGTCCTTATCTGCGATAGGTAAATATATATTTTGACACCAGATGGACAATATGAAATGGACAATACTCCATGGGGATTTGTTGTCACAAAATGGAAAACATAGAGGAGGATTTTCATGTTTGTTTGCTGTTCTCACCTGTTTTTTTGTTTTTTTTCTTTTAACACTTTCTACTACACCACACTCTGAGCTTCCATCTTTCCCTTGCTGCACTCTCATCATGTCTGCACAATCTTTCTTCTCTCCTCACTTTCCCCTCTCTCGTTCTCTCACTCTCCTATCCACCTCCCATTTCTCATTTCCAGAGATGAGAGGGTGTATCCATGGCAACAAGGGGGAGGTGGGGAAAGGAGGAGGAGGAGGAGGATGAGGAGGAGGGTAGTGGTGGTGGTGGTGGGGGGGGTTGTAAGCTTGGTAGCTTGGCGTTATATGGCTGGTAAGTCTAGAAATAGGTCATTTCAGCCTCTGGAAGGCCGGCGAAAGCCATATTTAACTGATACTCCAAAAGAATTATCAGTGGATAATGAGATCTAAATAGTTTAATTCCATAAATACAATCTTACAACAGCAGAGGCCGAATTATTTCAGCTCCGTCTTAACACTTAACAAAGCGGCATTAGATTTAATTGCCTATAGCTTACAGATATAGCCTTTGTGATTTTAAGAAAGAATTCTCATTAGTTCCATGATTAGTTTGTTTGTTATTCTGTGTGAAGGAGTGCATGTTTGGGCATATGTGTGAGTGCGAGTGTTATGTTCCTGGAGGATTTCTCTGCACAGCCATTTGAAAGAACTGCTGAGCTCCGTGGAGCTTTGTTTAAAAATGTAAATTATGGAAATAGGTCACATAAAGAGTTTGGCAGCTTGCAGTGTATCTTACAAGTCACTGTAACGCTCAATCAGGTTGGCATGCTAATAGGAATATTGCGAGGCACTTTTAAATGTGTGTGGAATGCACGAGGGACAGTAGCGCTTTAATGACAGACATGTCTGATAACAGTGCCATCGCTCAAGTTGCGCACGCTGACAGCAAATGAGGCTGTTCCTGAGTCATATGCTAATAGGACTGTCTTAGTCAGGCTTAAAGATGCTCTTCCCTTGGTTCTGTAAATAAAACATAAAATAACTCAATGTTTTTGCCGTTATTTGTTTAAGTAGAATTACCAATGGAGCTGGTTGTTTTTCTAATCTACTTAGGCAAACAAGCAGCGCAATGAACAGAGTAAGATAAATACTGTATGTGCAGGATGGTTGATGCTATAAAACAGTGAATCAGTTTCATTATCTGCAACTTTGATCCTTGTAAAATCAAAGTTTTAGCTTCGCACAATCTGATGTGAAATAATATGCAGGGTTTTTTTTACTTCCTTGACCGCGTCGCATCAGGGATCATCCTTGATAACCAGCGTGTCATAGGTGTTTTCATACCAGGCTGATTATGTGAACCCATGCCAGTGAGGATCATCAGAATGTACTTAGTCATTTTAACCCCCCAGATAGCCAACTAGCGAATCGTGGCTGTGCCAAAAGTCCTTCCTGCTTTTAATGCCTCCTGAAACAGCGCCAGTGGCTCTACTTCACTTATGATAGCCATGAAAATAGAGCAACTCGCTGTCCTTACTTGACATCAGGATGAGCATGAGGAGAATTCAGGATGTGTGAATGCTTGAAATTAATCCGTTGGAATTTGTAGTCTTGTTCTAGAAGGCTCCAGTCACCCAATAAAGCTCTGTGTTCGGCTTGTAAATGACAGAAAATGTAATTATTTCTTTGATATGTGAACCATGAAGCTTTCAAATAATGCTAGAGCGACTCAGCCAAAATCAAACCGCTTTGGACATCTCCAGATTCAGTGAACTTATGCGTCATCTGTTAATTAGCTTTGGTGCCGCTGTCATCATTTTAACCCTGATAAAACTGTGCATTTGCTAAAACACATTTTCAATCACAGTAACAGCCCAGTGTAAAGGATGGTGATGGTGGTGGTGGTAGTGGTGGTGGTGGGGGGGTTTACACATAGACTTGTATCTTGGACTTTCCCACTACCATGATAGCACGGAGCAGTTGGGATCAAGTGTGTTCTACAAATTAATTGTGACAGTCTCAGTTGGTGGAGGGCACAGCAGATCTCATTTATTTCCCTGGATCAGATTTCAGAAGCTACTTCACCGATTTGAACTGTGAACGTTTCACTCATAAACTCATTTCCCACAAAATTATCCTTCTACTGCTCCGACTTAACCTCGGTTAGTCCTGGGGTTTGTATCGCCGAACCGGCTATTTGACCTCAATGTAGAGAAGGAGAAGAGAATTTCCTCAAATAAACAAGACAAAACCAACAAAATAAAGAACATATATATATATATATATATATATATATACCGTCTTATGGACTCCACATCTGTTGATTCATCCTCCTGCAAGTGTTTGTAGACATGACCAGCGACTCTGGATCCGTCTATAAGATTGGTGGATAGTTTGTGCTTTCCTCTTGAAATGGGCGGAGTCCTGAAGTTATTGGCTTCTCTGCGTTGTTGAGCCGGACTGAGCGAAAGAGAGCTACTCCTGTAAGCAGAAAAAGAAACCGATGAGAGGGGAGTGAAATCCATCAATTTCACACCAAACTGCATGAGTAATATTTAATTTGTTTCATCTTTGTCACCTTTTTGCTCTGATGTTTGCTTCAGCTTATTGCACTATTAACTTGCATCCGGACTAAATGACCTTGTATTGCTTTCAAAGCATCAGATTGTGGTATCAGATAGACATGGAAAGAATAGTAATTTACCACGAAGCGATACAATTCACACAATTAGAGAATAATTTGTTATGGCCGGAAGATATTAAAAGGTGTTGATGTTTTTTTTTAATTTTTTTTTTTATATGACTTGCATTTTTATTCACTTTTTTCCAAACATCAGATCATCACATATTAAATACTAACATTAAAGCATTACCAGAAGGGGTCTTTACATCAATATTATGGCACATCAACACTGAGTACCCATGTATATAATATAGACATGCACCATAAATACTGTATCTACACAAAGGCGTCTAATCCTAATACACACACACATGCATATATAGGGTATGTGATCATTGTCTTTTCAGTCTGAATCCTCTTAGGCTTCGAGATCTACAGATTCCAGGTATTTGCTGCATTCAAATGATATGTTTCCGTCTTGTCCTCCATCCTATATGACATTCTTTCATATGACGTTACTTTTTCCATTTCTGTCATCCAGGTTCTCCATATTTCTTCCAGTTCCTCATTATAATTTGTCGTCCAGTCATGAGAAAAGTCTGTGTCCAGTCTTTTAGTGGTTTGGGAAATGCAGACATCACTTAAGGATCACCTAACCCTATAATGCTGAATGTATCATATTTGATACGTGAGTTTTGAAGCCCTCTACATGATCAGTGTGATTTTTTTTTGTCTTGAAAAACCTGATGTATACAATTAGATACATGCAATACACAGATAATCCACCAGGGAGGGAGGATTTCATTCACCATCACCATAAGGAAATATTTTGCCTTTTCTTATAAAATAAAATGGAAAAAAAAAAGAAAAACAACATTATTAATCAAAAATATTCTGCCTCAAATTCTCACTCCATGTGCATTACACTGTAAAGACCCCAGTGGATCCACATATGCACCAAACATTTAGTAATAGACAGAATAACTTTTAAAATGCACTTACTTCTCTTAAGACATTTCAAGTTCATATTTGTTTTGATTATTCACAAGGTTATTCAGTCATAGTGTAATTTTAGTATTTTACTTGTCTGATCCACTTGAGATCAAATTAGGTTGAATTTGGCCCCGGAACTAATATTATAATTAATATGAATTTTTGCATTTCATAAATTAATCCCACGGGCCTAATTGGACCCTTTGGACCGTTTTTTAGCCCACGGACTGTATGTTTGATACCCGTGTTGTAAACTATTAACAAAACAAGTGCTTTTTGTGGAATTAAAACTGCTACACACCATTTTAATATTTCCAACATATCAGCTTTGTATACTGGGGCATATTCTACATCACCTCATGAAAAATAACCCTTTTACACCAATACCTCGCTGCTGTTAATGATCAAAATTGCCTCCTGCCAAAGCATGCTGTTTTTTTTTTTTTTTTTACTGTTTTTATACTTCAAAGTGAATCCTGCTTCAGATCATTTTTGCACCAATAAAGCAATGGCATCAAATATGAATTACAATTATACTGCACTGTACTGCGAACAGATGCGAGTAAACTATCCCATAGGACATAGAGGATGGTGAAACCAGACTTAAATCCACTTTCAGCAGTGAGGCTCCCTTGTTAATGTGCTGCCATGAGCAATAGGTCACTTGATTTGCTGGCTCAAGTGAACCACAAAAAAGCTCATGGCATACAGTATTATTAGCACTGAGGTAAAAAAAAAAAAAGGAAAAAAAATCAGCAAACAAGCCAGTGTTTTTGCAGCTAATTATGACTCTTGAATAATTTGGCAGCGTGATAGCCACACATAATAAACGCATGAGGTGTTTGATTCATTCTGTTGCATGAGTAGGAATCGCGACGGCCTAAAGTTTCGGATTGTAGTTCATCCCCTAACTGAACTGCCTCATTCGTTTTAAAACATTCAGTTAACTTAACAGTCCAGTAATTGACTGGTAATTAATTGAAAGCTGACTCAAACACTGTGCAAAAATATTCAGCTATGATAATTTCCAAATGTCCGTAGCTGTGGAACAATAAGCATGGATAATATTGGCTCTGGTCTTTGCCAGCCTTAGCGTTTGCATTGACTAATGTTATGAAAAAAAAAAAAAAAAAGTAGATGCAAATAAAACTGAACCGTGTCAGTTCTGTTGACTCTTACAATATTAATTTAAAAAAAAAAAAAAATTGGATTAAGTTGAAGTTGGAAAAAATCAAATGTGTTTTTGTGGACTAACTCAGTGAATTGTTGAGACTGAATGATGAGTATTGAAGGTCTAACACTGAAAAGCAGCTGCTTATCTCTGTAATTCCCACAAAAACATAGAGTTTCCTGATTTTAAGCATGGCAGTCTGGCTGTTATCCATCTGGTGCATATTTTAATCACTTTTCTTTGTTTATGCCTTTACTGGACACAGCAGACAGAGCCGTGAATGAAATGACAGCTACTGTAGGTTTGACAGAACAAAGCATGTGAAATGTCCTTTTTCCAGACTGAACTCAGAGCGTATTGATTATTCCTCACTGCAACAATTTCCTCATAATTCAATCATGACATTGAAACCCTGCAGATTGATCAGCAGCACAAATGAAAACTGTGATCGACCATGGCTGTGCGCTTCTTGTCATGTGTTGTTTTCATCAGCATTTGGTAGAGCAAGAAAATGCTATTGCAATGCACCGATGGAATTATTATTGCTGTTGCTATATATATTGTCTGAAGGTTAGACTGTATTCTCCTATAATAATAATAATAATAATAATAATTAGAATAATGGTTTAGATTTCTATAGGCACCCAAAGCACTTCAACAATTTGAAAAAAACATTGTGTTGAGTTCGATTTTTATGCTGATTCAAACTAAAATTCTCATGCTGATTCCAAAATTGCAATCAGTTTTTTTCAAGCATGTTAAGTTCTTCCTCCACAGCTTACCCTATCCTCCAGATGAGCCAAATTCCACTGTAGTCAGACTTTCCAGCTGAATACGATTGGACTCATCTACAGCTACGTGGACACTTGTTTGTTCAGTCACAACT
>JAPTYQ010000012.1:14011835-14023111 GCA_029814465.1 Ostorhinchus cyanosoma | reverse complement strand
CACCCCCTGCCTCATCCCACTCTAAGAAGTGACTGAACAGATGATTGACTGTCAGCTGCCCTCTGTGAAACATCGGCATGACACCGTGGAAAATAAAAAGCCCAGACAAGTTGGCATGGTCCCTGCAACCTTTTGGAAAAAAAAAAAAAAAACTTTCCTCTGTGACAGCCCCGACCCATTGAAAGAGAGCACGGTAACACAGTGGTGTTGCAGTTGTTATCATGGTCATGCAGACATTGAAAAAACCTCTGCACATGTATGAATACAACCGTTGAATCCCTGAATATGTCTTTCACATACTACACTGTACTCTATGTCCTTATGCATAACAATTAAAGTGAATCTAAGGCATATAGGCATGACTTTATCTGCTATAGAACCTTATAACACAATGGTGAAGTAAAGGTAAAGCCTCAGCCAGCACTGAAAGCATCACGGCTCATATAAAAGCAAAGTAAAAGTCAAGGTAGTGCGAGTGTTGAAGGATTGCGAGGATTTTAACTGACAGCGCTGGAGTGTTATACAACTTTTAATGATCCGTCGTAATGAAAATGTTCAAATTGTGTTGAATCAGCTGTCATTCTGAAGGATAGCACAGTGGAAAATTGGTTAAAGCAGTGTTTCGCTTGGCACTTAGAGTGTTTTAGAGGATGTTTCTTCTTCTATCAGTGTGCAGTCGCTCGTGTCAACACGTGTAACTTGGATCAAACTGGCCGGTAAATAAAATGATGTAGTCTTTTAACCTTTTACAGGCCAACCTGCTCTTCATTGTATCAAAATCGATTAATCATTAAACAAGTGTGATATTTCAGTAAATAGCACATGAAAAAAAAAACTCAATAAGATTAATTAAACTAAAACAAAAAAACTTTAATTAGAAGAGAAAAATAAGTTCATTAACTGAAATAAAAGGGAAAAAAATCAGTCTGTGAAAACTAAAACGATCAGTAAACAGAATTGCATGAAAAATCAGATTTTTCCATGAATATTAATGCTAATGCTTTGAAAAAAAAAAAAAAAACGTAACCATTAACTCTTTAAAACCTAACGTGTCATCGCTGACACACCCTGCATACAGTTAGGATGGCTGTAACTCTGTCACTGTTTGTGTCATTGGAAAAATTCAAACAGTTTCTGAAACCTGAAACGTTGCGCTTCATAGGTTTTATCGGGTCATTACGGTAATTTCATTCATGCTTGTACAAGATACTGGAGAAACATCCGATTTAGCAGTATTCTAACATGCAGCAAATTGTAAATGACTGCTACATTTTCATAAATCTGGGGAGAAAAAAAAAGTGGAAAAAAACGGGCAAACGGACTCACTTACAGCATATTTTCGAACCTTTTAGTTCGTCAAAATAAGAAAAAAAAAGTCCATTTCAATCTTAGGGTTTAAAGGACTAATAAACAATGGTTATTCCTTATAATACCTGAAACTAAAACTTGTCAATCCCCTGAAAATACAAAATAAAATGACTATTTAAAGAAAGAGCGTGTTATTTTCACCTGAAGCGTTTCCCTTTGGACAGTGCTCTGCTGAGAATCGGTGGAGCCGCCGTTGATGTGCCCACGTTTCCTTTAACAGACGATCCATGTGAAGCGCAGTTCTGCAAAAACATCAAGAAAACACAGAATAGAATAGAGAGGCTGTTAGACATAGGCGGCTCTGGAGTGTTTGTTTATTAAGGACACACAATTAGAAATGAAAGGAATAGATTATTTATATATGAATAAATGCATTCCTTGGAGCCATTAGTAGTGATGGACTGAAGTGTTATTAATGAACTGTAAACTGCAAGAGTAAAACCGTATACAGTAACAAAGCGCGGTGTATAATACGTAATACTGGGAATTCTGCGTATGGCTTAGCAAGTCCCCACTCAGGTTGAGGATGCTCTCTTATTGATGGATCCCCGTAGAGTGTCTTTAATTACACTTTACATTTTAAACTGCAGATTAGGAGGTGACGCTTTGTGAATAAACTTCACTCTGGGCCTCACAGCGCTCCCGCTGCGCTCCCGAATTAATCCCACACAAGATTACATTAATGGTTTCCTAAAGAATTTCCCCCCTTCAGTTCTTCCCCTTTATGCTTATCAAAATTAACACTATTATCATACAACAGGCCCCAGACGGAGCTTTGGCTCTGCAGCTGCAACTGTCCCCAGAACCCCCGCCCCAAATGTAAAATATTAAATCATAATATAATTGTGTTCGTCCAGTTGTAGTAAGGGTCTGATCATGCGGTAACATGTGGACACATTTCGTATTCAACAGTAACTTACACGCATGCATTTTATATATTTGAGTAGGTTTTTATTTGCATTTTCTTATTATGTAGAACAAAATTTGGGAGGATATCATTTTTGGGTGAAAACGGTCAAATTAACAGACATATTATTTTTAAGCTTCTCCACACAAACCGATATTAAGTCGGACAAAACCTTTTAGATATTATGTTCAACTGCTGGAAAGTAATTCTGGAGTAAAATATTTAAAAGTCTCTGTTTTATTGACAGATGGACAGGTTGCCATAGTAACACGTGGCCCATCGTATGCATCATCCAAACTGTATCAACAGATCAATACTTTATGAAAGTTTCGGTCAAATATCCAAATTCTAAACACGGATAGAGTCTTTTAATCAACTCCCAAATGTTCCAACTCATAAATATATCAATAATATTCACAAAATAATGAACATCTAATATATGAAACTTAACAATCATCTATATAATCAACACATTGCATCCATTTTTAAATATCATTTTGAGCATCAAATTCTATGGCGTAAAAATAAAATCAGTTGTAACTTTTTTCTACTAAAAGCTAATAACAGCTCCTTTCGCTTAAAAAAAAAAAAACAAAAAAAAAAAAACTCCTTCATAAATGTGTGCAAATAAATGTACTTTTTCATGTTGACGTTCCCTCTCGTTTGCTCGGACCCAGTAGTCCGTGTGCTGCCCTTCCTGTCAGTGGAAGTCTACATCATTAAAGCAATTGCATGTGACTTGGAGCTGGTTCCGGGTTCTTCTGGCCGATAGGTCTCTTTTGCCGCCTTGCCCCTCCCCCCCCTGACTCCCAGTGGGAGCTGTTACTGCTGTTCACTAGTTGGACAAGAAAATAAGATCTTTTTGACCACACTTTCATATACCCCGCGGGTGGAGAATTCCTCACTTTCTGGAACAATTGCTGTGGCAAACTTTCCTGGAGGATGATATCTATGTCAGGGGATAAAATAAATAGCTTGTGACAGACGATGGCAAACCTGCGTAGCGTAACCATTTCACTCGTTCACCCCTATCTTGATTTTTGCCTTGTTTTATGCCACTTGTGAAAGTCTGGGGATAAACACAACACAATGTGGATTTATTTCAAGGGGAGACAAAAATATAGAAGCTTGAAAAAATAGCAGAGAAATCTATCAGTATGTTGCCTATCAACAGTGTAACAACCAGTAAGCCCTACCTATGCATTCAGAGCAGCATTAATCCTCCTCGGCTTACTATCAAATTACAGGTCCTGAACTGTGCATAATGGGATATTTGACCATTTTCTGAGAAGGACATTGGACAAACAGCATAAGTCACACCAGCAGAACTAGTTTACTACTGTTCAAATTAAGCAAATGCAGCAAGTCTCCGGGGTAAAGCATGAATACTGAGCGCCACAGTCAGCTGGAGCCTATTGGTGCCCAGGGCGAGCTCTGGAATCTCAGCTAAAACTACTTATATTTATATACAGTATTGACAACATGGAACCAATTTGCATGCATTTTTAAGTTTTTCTGTTTCTCTCTCTATATCTCTGTCCTTCTCGCCTGCAGCCTTTGTGCCTCCATAAGTACGTTGGTCTCAATATGTTGTTTTTTTTTCCCATAATGCTTGTGCCTGCAGCCAGCTTTACTAATAGCAACCAGAGCTCTGTGGAACAATACCTACCCTAATATCAAAATGAAACTCCGCTGATTAAGAATCATGAACCAACGTGTACATTAGCATAACATTTGTAACTGTTGACAGCGTCTTTAATTTTCGAGCTGCACTGACTTACCCTTTATTAATCACTGAAATACAGGATCTTTAATTTCACCCACTCTCATGTCACAACATTTTCCAAACAAGTGCCTCACATTCTCCATTTCCTGTTCTTTCTGGCACTCTGGTAGAATTTGTGATGGCATTGTGCCTTCAGTGTGTGTGTTTTTAAAAGCTATAATTAAACCATAACTTCAAAAGACACACTTTCAACCACTTGGACTTCAGTCTTTTAGACCTACTTCGAGCTGTCATTGAATGCGAATGTACTTATGAGCAGAACAGGCAACCAGTTCACTGAATACACATCTAATGTCAGTTATATAAACTTTCCTCTTGTTCATTATTACTGATGTAATTTTAATAAAACTGCAAATGTTCATTTGGTTTGTTCTTTCTCTTTCTACTTGGCTCTTTTGTGCGTACAATAGCATAAACTAAAATAATATTGCTTTGGTATTTGAGGACATTTGATGTCTTTGTCTTCAAAATGGAAGTGCTGTGGCTTTGAAAACACGGCATCCAAGTTTTCCAAATTGACTTCTGGACTTCTTTCGTGTAGCACACCAGGGCTTTCATTACAATATTCTGACATCATTCTTTGGTCGACTTTGGCACATCGGGTTCTGTTACAGGGTTCCTTTAGTGTTCTCTGCCTACATGAAGTATTTATACAGTATGCTCACTCTCTGCTTTTCATCATTCCTGAGGGTGACTCAGTCTTCTCGGAGTTAGACTAGTTAGTTACCTCAACTTCAGCTTCTTGCTAATGGGAATTGAATTTTTTTTTGTCTTCTCTGCCAAGTCTGTGTGCCCCTATTCCTTCATGTTGGCGCACATCTAATCCAGTGGATGTGTTTCATGGGTGTATTCTCCCTCTCTTTTTTATTTCAGGCACAATTGCATTGCAACAGAGATGTTAATTCAGTTCTTATAAGAGGTGGGAACTTTTTATCTATGCAATTTTCACTTCTTTTTGGTTTCTTTCCCTTTGAAAGTGTCTTTAAATAATATATAATATTCACATTTCTGTCAAAGGTTTTATGTCTGGCCACTTACAGTCAAGTGCATACGCTACATGTGCAATTCAAAGAAGCAGATTTGGACTGAACATATTTGCAGAAATACTTTCCAAATAGGTCACAATCAAAAGTAAAACATGCATATAGATTGATGAGAGACTGATGCATGTAGCAGGGACAGGCATATGAAGGAGTCAGGAAGAATTGTGAAGTCTACATTATATGGAAGCAGTGCAGGTGCTTATTTTAAAAAGGCACAAGTTGCTGGGTTTTATTAGCCTCCTACTCTGTTACAGGCAAAGAGCATTGCTGCAAAATGTCTGTGAAACAATGATGTCAGCATATAGAGGATAAAGCCTCACATTGCTACTCAGCACACCTTGAGGGAAAATGTCTCAGTCTATTATGCCAGGGGTCCCCGGAGTTGACATATTGTTAGGGAGGTTAATAACACTTGGATTGTGCATCAGTTTATCATGAAGACAGCGTGGAAGACAAAGACCAAAATGGACTTTTGTTTGGTGCTCATCCTCCCCTTCTGCACCCGTCTTTGACAGAGCCAGCCTTTTGTTTCCAGCTCACTGCACTCATCCTCCACCTTACCGCTTCAAAAGCACACCCAGTGTCCTGATGCTGAGAAGTCATGTTGCATACGTCAAATGTTTTTGAGGCTCCTTCAGAACATTCTGCTTGTTCTGTTCTGTCTTTAAGACTATTTTCATTTTGAGTTAAGTTCTCCTTGATAGAAGAAAAGACAGAAACTGAAGGTCTGCGCCGACCACAGCGCATGTCCTCTCCCTAGGTGGCTGTAAGCTATGGGAGTGGGTGGAGAACAGCAGTGGTCTGGGGTCGCTATGTCAAATCTTTGGAAAACTAGAAAAATAGCTTTCACTTGTTAATCTCTCCTTGGTCTGTTCTGCTCATGCCCCCCCTCCTGGGCGCTTATAGCCAGTGATCTTTCACATCCCACCTTAAGCTTCCTTCACACTGTTCTATTATAGCCTGTGTTTCTGTGTTGTTGTGTTATTACTGTCTTTTGTTTTTTTTTTTGTTTTTCCTCTCTTTTGCCTTCCTCTCTGTGCCCGGGCACTGAGAATACTGTGGCTGGATGCAGGGTTTCACTACATGCTGAGTCTTCATACATTATTGTCACTACATTCTCACAGTCATGGTGTTAATAAAATAGCCTGCTGTTGTACTATTGGACAATAAGCCTTCATCCGTATGAAAGGCACCGGCTCTGATGCATTGAGAAAGGTTTGGTGGGTTATTTACAACTACAAGCACAGAAGATCTGAGGCTTTTGTGCAGAGTGTTTAAGTGCATGGAGTAGTTTTGCATTTGAATGTAGTAAATGAGAATTTGGTCTCATTTGATGTAAAATTCTTTTTTTCTTTTTTTCTTTTCACTAACAGCGACAACATTTACATCATATTTGGTGCCACTTCTTAAGAGTCAACTGCTCAAAGCCATCATTTGAAATAACGCCCTCAGAAAGCTTTCAGATTGTGCCAAATGCAGATCTGTGGGTGGGGCTAGCTCCAGGGGTGTTTGTTTCAGTGGGTGACACTAGTCAGACTGTTGCATTATTAAACAGCTTGAATGGAGGCTACATTTGGCAAAGCACAAACACTGACACAAAATAACAAGTCTGACCCCGAAGAAGGAATTTTTGATAGTAAACAATCACTTCAGCTAATCCATGTGCGCTAGTCTTCCTGCTAGCCCGGATATTCATTTTCATGTAATCGACGCTGCGGATTGTTTGTAATCAGTAAAGTATGCGCCCTGACTGAAGTGACAATCATACCACAGATGCAAACAACTACGATTGTGTTTGACCGACACAAAATCAGCTTTTTCTTTCCTCAATGTGAAGACCAGTCCTCGCTGGAATTTTCCGCATCTCTAAGAATTTTTTAAAAATGTATTTCTTTATGTATTTATTTCAAACATGCAAAGAAAGAAATGAAATAAAACAAAATAAGGCAAAATAACATAAAAAATAAATAACATTGAAATGAACAGAATCTTTCTTCAAGTACGTGCAAGTCTGAATTTTGCATCGTCGAAAAGGAGTCGGAGGAAGAATAAACTGATTCAAACCTACTCCTCAAGTGTTTCTACACATTTATCATGAATTTAACCCTTTCATGCATGAATTATGAGAAACTTAATCAAAATAGTTTCTAATCGAAAGTGTTGTTATTCCTCTTTAGGCAAAAAAAAAATGCAAACTGATTTTTTTTTTTTTTATCAATCTATTTTTCATGGAGTTACAAAAATATCCACTCAGTTGAACACCATACGTGTAATATTTGAAGCAAAGAAACATGTATTTACTGATATACTGTGTGAAAACTACGAAATATGTTTTTAATCTGATGTTTTGTCACATTTTAACGTACTCTAATACAAATTATTACTCGCTTTATGGAGATAATATGCAAAAAAAGGCTCAAAAAGCAACTTTTTTTTAAAAAATAAAAAAAAACCCTGTTAATTACAGTCGAATAACAATAACAAGCAATGATTTACACTCAAACATGTTAATGCAGATCAATAGTGCTATGAATTACAGTGAATGGGATGATGCATAAGCGTCCACTGTGTTGGTTGCTATGGAATTAAAACAATAAAATAGAGTAGCTATCCGCTGTAGGGACCAGCATGCATGAAAGGGTTAAAATAAAAATCAAACTGATATATTTTTCTGAATTTTAGCATTGAACTACAACTAATATATTATGCAGTAATTGAATTATGCACAAAAAAATTATCATAGCACTACAGTCATACAAACAAACTCAACAATTCCAACAATTTTCTTCAATAATTTCATCATATATATATATATATAAAAATATAAATCAATACAACATTATTCATAAACAAACAGCCCTCATCGTCATTATTAAACACTGTACCTCCCAAGAATAAATTCTTTATGATATTTGTTTTACCTCCACACTTCCACAGTTTCACTCCACAGATGCTAATACAAAAACTTTCGGAACATAGTGCAAATCTTTTTAGGCGCATAATAAGACGTGTATATGTACGATATAAAAACAACGATGACGCAGTGAAATCAATACGGACAAAATAACATGAAAAACACTCATAGATGAAACAAACAAATAGGTTGCATTCAGGGAGCTGCTAATGTGTGATGGGGATTGCACTCTTTTCCTGGGAACTTTACAAGTATGCATTAGCCTCCAATTACCTCAGGATTCCTCCGAGACATCAGCTGTATCAGTCCCATCTACATTCTCCACCTGTTCTGCTACGGATGTCTGGCTCGGTCCTATCTCCTGCAGTCTGCCATTGACTGGGACTTGTAATTCATTTTGAGCTGCTTTTTTTTTTTTTTTTCAGTCTACTCCCTATCTTCTCTTTTAGACTTTACTAGGAATTTGTTTTGGACTCCTTATACTTTTTAGTGCAGTCGAACCCCAAATTACTTTTTTTTTTCTTTACTGTGTGTTTTTCTCAGGCAACAAAAATATCTCTGTGCCTTGTTTCTTCATTAATCAATAATTCAATCATCTTTCTTTTTTATTCTTAGATGGTTACGGGCTTCGGTTTTTGTCAGTTTTTAGTTCGCACTACTGCAACAAGAAAATGTGGACCCATTTGCAGGACCACGTTTTTGCGATAGTTACTGAGGTCCATTTACAATTACACTGCCCAAAAAAAAAAGGAGAAAAAAAAAAAGAAGTTGCATGTAATATTTCACAGCACCACAATTCAGTAAAAAAAAAGTGAAAAAAAAGTGTTATTTTGAAAAGTCAGAGTAGAGAAGATCTCAGTTTGCAATACTTTCAAAATAAAATATATCAACAATTTATTTATTTTTTCTCTTTTTTTTTCCCCTTGATATTCTACTGTCTTTATTATGAGTTTTGTTGAAGCACATTTCAATGCCGGATATCAACCATTTATAACTGAAACGATTACAGTATAGCCACAAACCTAAAGAGGTCAGAAATGTGCTGTCAAAAGTGGGAGGGGCTTGGTTGGGACTGATGTGGAGGAAGGAGGAAGAAGATGGAACCTGTCTGGGATGTGTTGTTTTTTAATATAAAATGATTTCAGGGTATTTTTACGACTTCAAGGTCCTTTTTGATCTGTTTGGTTTTGTCTATCATCTTTTTTATCTGGTTTTTGTCTGTTGTCCCTTCATTTTGTTTTTTGTCTTGTCTATTAGGTTTTTTTTTTTGTTGTTTTGTTTTGGTTCTTGTTGATTGTTTTTTATTTTCTGGTGACTCGTTGTTCTTGTGTTTTTGTAAGTAAAAATAAAAAATGCATATGTATTTAAAAAAAAAAAAAAAAAAAAGACGTTCACTGGATTTATCTAAGTAAATAGTTCAGATCCTTCCGTGGGTAAATACTGCATTAGTTTCTAATGTTTCAGCTGTAACAGTTTATTTACCTCACCCATCAAAAACTAGCAACAAAATTGAATTTTTGGGGGGAATTGAGATGTTTATTACATCTTTTAACAATATCCAAACATATCATTTTGTTTGCTATATGTTTTTGTATCACATTTGATACACTGGGTGTTTTTATAAATCACCTTATACACCTGCAGGACCAAATTTAATACGCATATTTTTAACACAATTTAACGTTACAATAAGGAATCAATTATCAAGTAACTATGCATACTACAGGAAGAACTTAAAAAAAATGAACAATATAAATGGTCTAATTAAACCCTTCCTGCAAAACGCGTGTGAACGATTTAATGACAGGTGCCATATTGAAAAAGTAAAATAAATAAATAAATAATGAAGCTGTTCCACTGGCTGCAGTGGGATGATAATCCACCAGAGGGCAGAAAATACGTATTGTGTCACATACGACAGGTTTTTAAGACAAATATTGGTCTTGTTGATAAGATAGAGGAGGCGTTAGAAATATGATATAGATGGTTTTATACGGTTACTGTCAAAAAGATTAGAAAATGCCAGGATTGATCAGGATCATCAGGTTTGTGACAGGATGGTTCAGGGAGAATGAGACGTCATTTTCACACATGGATTAACCTCCATAAAGTCCAAACTCTAATTTGGAATGTGATGAAACGGTTCGATTTTCCATCATCAATGATCAAAAATTATCTACGGATGGAAAAAAAATATTCAGAACCTTGTTATGACACTACGGAAGCATTATGTGGCAAAAAACGTGTCATAGCGAATGTGTCCTGTAATCAAAACTAAAGCTGGTGCAGTCAAATATTGCATGTGCAACTTTTTTTTTTTGGCCAGGCAGTGTATTTGTCTGCTATATACGCTGTTGTTGCAGTACTGGTGAAGTGAATTTAACTTTCCTGACACTGCACAGATTAAAATGTCCAGTTTTCAGTTTCTCACAGAAATCTGTCATTCTGTCTACGACAAGTAGATTTTTCCTCCATAACATATGGTGCATTAATTTTAAACCATAATCCCCTACTGTCTCTCAATTCATGTCAGAAATGAGTGTGAACAAAAGGCTTCAGCCAGTAGAGAGATTATTAAGACACAAATCATACATCATCCTGTCAAGTATTCCATAAACTCTGCTTTCAGAACGGTCCACATACACAGTCGAGTGATGTGAATGATGAACAGATGGCAGTGGAGTGAAATCGATATCAGCAAGTATCTTACTTTTTGGAGTTGAAGGCTGTATTGAGGCCTCGGTGTAGATTTGGACATGAGGCCCGAGGCGTTGACGCTACAGTCCCTCAGGCTGCGGCTATCGGAGAAATGAGCTTGGAGTTTTTCTCTATGTTTCCTGCAGGAGGAAAAATGACAAAAATACAACATAAGTAACCAGTTAACCTTTTATCAGGCAAGTGACTATTCTTGGTCATTTCTGAATACATTACAAAACAGTGATAGCAACAGGTACACTCAGTACGTTTCCATGCACATCTAAATCGAACTGAGCGAAGGACTGAACTGGAGTTTCCCAGAAATCTGAGTGTACATGTACATGCGTGGCGAGAGAATCGAATTATTTAGTGAGGTACATTCGACTCCCAGACACTAGGTGGTGCTACACGCCCTTTAGCGTTGGCATTCTTCCGGTTGGCGTCATGGATAAAAGAACAATTAGTAAAGAAACGCAGCAGATTTAAAGCAGACGTAGTAGAAGGAGGACAACAACACCGAGAGAGAATATGGACGACAACGATGCAGCAGCTCAGAACATT
>JAPTYQ010000012.1:13994783-14008695 GCA_029814465.1 Ostorhinchus cyanosoma | reverse complement strand
TTTTCTTTTCTTTTCTTTTCTTTTCTTTTCTTTTCTTTTCTTTTCTTTTCTTTTCTTTTCTTTTCTTTTCTTTTTGGGTCAAATACCTTTGCCCTTTTTTTTGTCTTGTCTGTATCTGTTTGATTTTCTGTATTTCTTTTCTTTTCTTTTCTTTTCTTTTCTTTTCTTTCTCTCTAATCATTTCCTGCCTTTATTGTAACCCCATGCTACATAGAAAAACATTCACGTGTGCTTTCCTTCTTTTCTTTTGGGAACACTTTAATTTATTTCCCTCGGTGACCTGATTGTTCCGTATCATTCTGTAAAGTTTGTTATATATGTTACGTTTCCTTTTACAAAATTGTAAAACTGTTGCACTAACAAATAAAGTTAAAAAAAAAAAAAAAGCAGACACTGGGTCAAATACCTCTGCCCTTTTTTTTGTCTTGTTTGTATCTGTCTGATTTTTTTGGAGTATTTTGTGACACACCTGCTTCCTAAATACATTTTACATGAGTATCTGTCCCAAATGCATCCTACACAATTTAGATTTGATGCCTTACTAAAACATCCTCTAGCTGACTCACACTTAGACTTTCATTGGGCTCTGTGCCATGATAGTAAAGTGCTCTTTCTGCACAGCCAGGGGCATACTCTACTAATGTGGTGCTGGCTGGCATCACTCACTTGTTGCGGCGGTAGAGAGCCATACATGCCACTCCAAGAAGACAGATCCCTGAGGCAATGCTGAAGATGGACAGCACCTGCCTCTGGTAGGTGTCACCGCTCTCTGTGGAGGAAAGAATACAGTTAAGGCCATTGAATTTTCTTTCTGACACAAAGATTATGGAGTGAAGCATGTGATTGAGCACTCAGGAGAAAATGTATCATGAATTAACATACTGGACACACACACACACACACACACTTCCACCCACTATGTGCATTAGCATAAAGCAACCGATGCTTCTGTCAGTAAATGTCAGTGTTTGAGCATTGAATGGGGACATGGCAGACACAGGCAGGGCTCAGTGACATGTGCTAACTGAAGTGTGATAATCATTTCGTTCAGACAAACCCAGCAGGCAACACCAATGGACTATCCACGCAGCAGGGGCTCAACTCGATGTGTGTGCGTTACCCATACGTGCATGCAACTACTGTATATGTGTCAGTATTCCAAGACTGATGGCGACAGGGAATTAGCAGCAAATGAATGCTCCCGGAGCTTCTTGTCAGACCCCTGCACATCAGCAACAGAGGCTTAAGGTCACAAGCAGCTGGGACAAGTAGCAGTTGATCCCAGCAGATCTGTTTGACTGAGCAGCTGGATTGAGAAGCTGCACTGCTCGTCTTAGTGCAAAAGGGAATGCATTCACATGGCTTGAGAGATGAAAGAAAAAAAAAAAAAACTTGGTAGCAAATCATTTCGAGGTTAAAATTAGCACATGGGAGCATTTTTCTTACTGAAAGTCTGGAGTTATTTTCATTGAGTGCTTTTAAAGGTGTCGTGTTTTGTGTCTTTAAATGGAATTATGCATTTTCAAACACTTCCCTGTGGTCTACGTAAGCTGTAAATGCTCTGCTTAGGTCTGAATTCTTCATGAATTCAACTCCACAGGTCCATTTTTAACCCTATTTTTGAGTAATGACACCAGAAAGGTGGTTTTGAGCGCTGGCCCTTTAAATGCAAATGAGCTACTACAGACCCCGCCCCCTTTCCAGGTTGTTGACCGTTGCTGCTCTGTCCCATTTCTCCATACACGGAAGAAATGTTCATCAGAAGTCTTGACCTTAAACATGTAAATGTCGGGACGTAACTAGTAACAGATGCCAGAAAAATAACTTGCACTAGTTTCTTAATCAGCTTTTTTTTTTTTTTGTTAAATGTCTGTTAAATACGTATCAACTGTGTAATCTTATAACTGTGTGTTGTATTTGCTGCTGCCTATCATGACCAGGGCTGTTTTGTCAAAGAGGGTCTTAACATCAATGGGATTTTTCATTGTTAAATAAAGGTAAAAAAAAAGCTTGTGAAATCTGAATGAGACTGAAAAGCTTCCACTGTTTGTTTATGACCTTGAACGAATCAGCGTCGCCTCCCGTGCACAATCACTCAATGACTCAAAAACTCGAAGTCCCTCATGTCTAATCTTACCACCTTGGCAGCTCTGAGACAGTACAGGAAACATCACAGCAACCTATTCATGACCTTTGAAAGCTTGTCTAAGGCTTCAGATGCTGTCAGCGGAGAACTGTCCTGGGAGGTCGTCTTTTTCCGTGCTTGTCTGCACAGGTTTATCAACTTCCTGTTGCTCTTGTTCTGAGAGCTGAGTGACTTCAGCAGAGCAGGAATAAAAATAAGACCTCCAGAGCTCCAGTGTTCAAAAGCTAAGCTAACTCAGAAGGTGGCTTTCACTATATATATATATATATTTTTTTTTTTTTATCTGTTTTCTACTTCTGCATTACATCATTGCTGCATCAACACATTTATGGAATAGTAGAGTGTAACAGAGTTCAAACGGGGAGGAAACCTTTTAAATATTAGGACGCCTCTGGCAACAGATCTAGTAGATATAAAGAGATTTTTTTCCTATATACTGTACTGTAGTGCGTGCCACTTTGAGTCAATAATATACGCCCTGTGGTACGTATCTGTCTGGGTGCATATTTGGCATCTCACCACACATTTGACACCAGTATTTCAACATTTTCCGAGTGACTGACCCGTTCGAAAACTGTTGATTCACAGATTTCTGACCCATTATCAGATTTTGTCAAGGAACACAGCGACACTTTACAAATAAATATAAGGCGTTTCTTTCTGTTTGATGCTTAATTTGTCAGTTGCATATCTGTGTTCCCCGTAAACCCCTCTTGCCTTTATCATCAATAAAAATGACCTGTGTGCAACTGCGTCTTTGAAATATATGGGAAACCTCTCTTCCTTTTGCAATATCATCAGCGCTCATGTGGAGCACCACCTGGGACAATTCTCTGCCTTTTTTGGATAGATGAAATGGGTTGTTTCAAAATCTGAACATAAAAACAGCTGTCTACAAAGCCCTGCTGAATAGCTGCAAGGAAAAACCAACATGCACTCTGTACATAAAACCATTACAGGCTTTTCATGCCCGATGCCTACGAGGCATTCTTGAAATTAGATGCAAGACCATGTTGGAAAATGGAACAAAATGAGCAGCCTCAGCTATACTGGGTAAGCCCTGTCATATTGACACAAGGACAAGGCAATCCTATACGGCCTACTGTGGTATAGAAACTGCACCCCACATGAATAGAAAGAGAAACCCTGTAAAAACCATGGTAAAGTATTTATGACAAAATGGGATATTCCACCTCAAATACATCAGAGGAAGCTAGTGAGATCCACACAGAGCTGCAGATACTGGGCTAAAGAACACAGGAAACCCAAAAACGATCGCTTTCAGAGCACTCCATCTTACATCAAACCTCGCTGTATTCTGATAGTTTACACTCAGACTGTCATATGTTCGACTTACATAACAACTATCAAAAGATTCAGCGCTAACGCAGAAGGGGAAGTCGTAATTCAAGCTGGCAGGAAAAAAAAAAAAAACAAAAAAAAAAACAAAAAAAACAATGCATTTCGTTTAACTCCGAGCCGTAACAATCGGCGTTCGTGTCTGTCATCCATCCACCTATCAATCGATCAATCCTGTTCTCATTTTCTCTAATGCATCCGCCCACCTGCTGTAGCATTGTGAACTAATTTAGTCCACAGATTAAAATCACTGAACTGAGGAATGCTGTGTGCAGCCTTTCCTTCTCTTTTAGAGCGTCTTCTCCTTCTCCCTATTTCCTGGAGCAAGACTGTGACATGACAATAGTGTATGAAGCCACGTTAATGGAAAACTTCACAGCATGCAATGTTGGTTTTTATGTATGCACAAAGTGAGTCACACAGCAAGAGAGTATTTCTGCTGCTTACAAAGGGAAAATGAAAAACAATATGAGTGTAGCAGAGTGGGTATGTAGGGTGTGAGATATGGATATTCCCTCCGGTCAAAGAACAGTGTGTCATTATTAAAGAAAGTAAGTCTCTGTTTTTCTTTTCTTTTTTTTTTTTTTTTTTTTTTTTTGATGATATATTAACTGTGTAGAAGGTGGAAAGGTAATTATGTCATGTCAGATAGGTGTGAGTTATTCTTCCTCATGTTTATTTCTATCCCTCAGATTAATTCTCTTGCAAAATGACAAAACAACCGGAGAAAAATTGATTGTAAGTTTTATTTGTTTTTTTCTTTTTTTTTTTGCTTACTTGACGCGTATGTCATTTTTCACAGTTACACGTGGAACATTTTTGCAAAGAAAAAAAAAAAAAGATGAATTTCCATGCGTGTGTGTGTGTGTGTGTGTGTGTGTGACAGGCAAACAGTCAAGAAATTATACATGAACTGCCGCTATTTGTCTTTATTGCTCCATCGTCGCAACCTCACTTCTCCCTAACAGTACTCTTCTTCATGCAGACAGAATACACCTAATTCACGACCACAGTGTTTCCATGGCGACTGGCCCACATTAATTTTCCAAGGTGAGCAGCCTTGTTGTGCTGGATTGTGTGTTTTGTATGTAGCATTTCATAGGTGTACAAAACATGAAAGATCACACACTCTAAACTGTCAATGGAAAGTTGTCTTACCCATGAACTCGATCCCTAGTTCATCCGCTGTTCCATTCAAGGCCAGATAGCATGAGAAAGGAGGGAATAGATAAGCAGAGACGGGGAGATAGAGGGGTGGGGGAGAGAGAGAGAGAAAGAGACAAGCACAAAATCGTTACAACATGATGTGCCTCTATCTCACTCAGAACTCACCTTAGGGAAAGACACATGCTGCAACCAGAGCAAAAGTTGGTTTGACGGCTTTTTTTCTGACATGACACTCCCTTGTGCACCAGGTAATGAGGAAGCCAGCGCAAAATGCTTGGTATGCTTTTCCATGATAAACTCTAAATTCGCACAGTCTTGTTGCGGCTTTGAACAAGGAAAAGAAAACAACAAAAAGATATGGGGGCTGAGAGGATTAGAGGAAGGATCATGAAAATAAAAGTTCAAAATGACATATCATATAGCTTTGTGTCACTGACGTTGCTTTGCGCAGGCCTTTTATATTGATTTGAGCCTGAGGCATTGCAGTAATTGTTCTCCTCTGTCTCCAAGCATAGCTCTTCAATATTCACAAGCTGGTCGCTTTAAGATGCGCCACACACAAACGCACACACATGCATGCACACACACCCACAGGCATACAGTACATTACACTCTTGTCTGTATTTCTTTCTCTTTCAGATACACACTGACATACACTTTCTCTCTCTCTCTCTCACAGTCTTTCTTCATGCATTTTAGTCTTTCCCTCAATCCCAGTACTGGGGAAACAGATAAAAAGGAGCACTCGTGTTCTTTCCATCCTGACAGTGCCCCTTTTTCATGTCACTGTAATGTAATCTCATTTAAATTAAAATGAAACCCTCACTAGTAATTGCTTTTCTGACAGAGGTGGTCTGAGTTTTAAATAGAATGTGGCTTGTCAAGCCTTTTACAGATTATGTGGTGGGCACTCTCAAAACAAAAAGAAAAAAAAAAAAAAAAGGAGAGAAAAAAAAAAAAGGTGGCTAACGTTGAACAGAAAAAATAAAAATAAAGAAAAAAACATCTCCTGTCAGATGCATTTTGATTGTACCATGGGAAAATCTGTCAACACTGTGACTATAGAAGTAGATAAGCTCTTGATGTACTGAAGTGAAGCCAGTCAGGCAGAAGACAAATGAACACTTAGATGAATAGAATATTATAATTGCATAGGGTTTTCCCATGCTATTTAGGGGGTTATTTGAAGAAATAAGCCTTTTAATGTTCATGAGCAAATTCAATATATAATATGTTAACTTTTTGACATGAAGAGAAAAATGTAGGTTCATAAATGTTAAAATACCTCCTCAATGTAAAGTCAGAGGTTCCAGTTTGACTGCATAACCCATTTTTAATGGGCAAGGGAGTTTCTATGATTATGGCGACAACAACAGGACGAAAAGCCTCCAAAGCGGGTTTGAAATCTCTAATTTAATCAGCCAATAAACTAATTAATTTGCGCTTATGTTTAAACAAAAGCAGGTGCTATCTTGTTTATACTGAACAAAATATAAGTTCAGTGTTTCCAGATTTATCTACTGCAGCCTCAAGGGTTATCTAACAAATGTCAACCTTTTTTATGGGCTCTTAACTTGTTCACAGCCAGTTTCATAGCAAATAAAATACTAATAATTAAAAGAAAAACTTAATGGTCAATCCGTTCTGCCTGGTGTTTTTTTTTTTTTTTTGCAAGGAGGACTTTTGAGATTTAAGTGCAAGATAGCTGACACTTTTGTTAGCAGCACTCCTGTCACCGTGGCGCAAACACTCGGCAAGGCCAAACAAGTAAATGCAGCATCCCACTGATGATGTCTGATGTGTATTATCCATTCAAGCCTTTTCCTGTGATTGCCCATGGCAACAGCTGACACTTCTCCACTCTATATCTCCCTGACTGTTGCAGGCTGTGCAGATGATGTCATTACAACACTGATACACATCCATTCCTCTGGCATTGCCTTGTCTAGAGACATTCACCAATCATAATATGTGCAGCCTCCCCAATCCTTTGCACTGGCAACTCAAAGCACTCAGGGGAATCATTTACAGTGTCTTGTGGGAACCTTGAGCAAGCTTGCAGAATACCTGTGCATCATGTCAGATGCTTTTGGCCCGATTAAGAGGCAGAAATCTGGCAGGTGGGAGAGACAATGGCAGGAGTGAATCAAATCCTTAATCCCCTCCTTCACTTGGGTGAGCAGGGAACTGGAGAGCCAAGGTGTGTGTGTGTGTTTGTGTGTGTTTGTGTGTTACTGTGCCAATATCCTGTGGAGCTATTTACTCCAGGCCTAATATCAACTGCAGATAAATAGTTCATTTTCAGATTTCCTCCCTTCCTCTCTCTAAATCAGATGGGTAAATCCACATACTGGCTCGGCCTCCTCTTCAGTGCTCACCTCTTCTATATCCAGGATACAGCCCAACATCATTACTGTCATGTCCTTAACTCACGCTCTGCCCCTTTACCAGGTATACACCAAATTGCAGCCTTATACTCCCGTGCCTCCAATTAAAGACCCCTCCGTTTCCCCGACCGTGCACCGATATGTACCATCTCAGCATCTTGTCCCTATCTCATTTCCTAACCTCTGTTCACAGCGGTATAGCTAGAGTACCTGGCAGGACGCCTTTATTCCTTTTGTCCCTGGGCTTTTGAGAGGTTCACGGCAGTCTGTGCCTCTGTGTCTCGTTCCAAAAGAATGTGTGTACGACGGAGTGTCACTGTGCACCAGCCCGTTCAGACTGCTCTCTTGAGTGGCTTCTTTGTGGCCGGTCAATACCAAGACAAAGGATGAGAGCCGATTGGATGATTTGTGATTGCAAGGTGCACAAAAATTGATTTGAGAGAAAATAAAGGCCACAATGAGAAAACACCTACTTCGGGGTGCTACGTAAGTGAATAAAGGTGTAGAATTTAACTTTGCACGCTAACATATATGCAAAAAAACATACATAAGCCTCACTCATATAGGCACAATGAAGTGGATGCCGTTGGACCTAAATTTGCTGTCATTTGTGTGCATGTTTCTGTGCATGTTATTACATGATTTGGCTTCTGAAAACAGGATAATCCCCCAAACCCTTGGTAATCTGGGTAAATTTTAGATGACTTTGTATCAACAGAGATCTAAATAGGCTTCATTCCGCTGTCAAATCTTCTACTGTACACTGACGGCATGATTGTGGCAAAAAATAGGTTGGATTGGTTGACAATTTTGTAACCGAGTTATATATATATATATTTTTTTTTAACCTTGAAAGTGACAAACTTTAAAATTCTACACATTCAGTCAATGATTTGTAATTATTTGCTATCAATTCCCTCATCCAGTAAATGTACATACATAATTTGCTTTTACTATAAATTCCATAACTTATTCCAATGTAATCAAACAAAGAATGGAAAATATAATAAACAAAAAAGCCTTTACACAACCAAAAAAGGAGACATGCAAACAAAATCAAAAGCAAATTCAATTCATATAACACTGGAAATGAGTGCTTTTGTATGATAGCATATTAGCATGTCCCTTGTACACTGTAGGACACATATTCTTGATGCTTAGTTTGTATAGAATGAAGGGATGATGGGCATATTTCCTCATCTATGAACCCCTCTCAAGCCTAATAAAAGAATCTGAAATGAAAGTCGTTTTTATTCCAACTACATATTTCAGTGTCTTTCAAATTTTCCAATTTTGCACTTCATTAACTTTCATAATTGGAATATTGATATATATAGTGTAGCATTAAAAGGGAAGTTCTATTCACATACAAGTACACGCTTCCCTTTGCCTTATTATATGTCGTCCACTTGCACACAAAGCCCCAGTAGAAGCAGGAGCAGTCAAAGTGCAGATATGACAGTGTATGGTCTGGGAGTGGATTATGTTGTCAGTGCGATTCATAGTCTGAGGTGTTTTATCTCATCATAGTTTTACACAGGTTGTGCTTCTTTGCCTGCACAGAATATTATTGTTTCATCCACAGAGTAAGTGATTTCATCAGAATGTTTGGCTTAAATGAGTCATATTTTGCTTTTTTAAATGGAATTATACATTTTAAAACATTTCCCTGTGGTCTAGAAAAACTGTAAATGCTCTGCTTGAGTCTGAATTCTTCATTAATTCAACTCCACAGGTTCATCTTTAACCCTATTTCTGATTAATGACACCAGAAAGGTGGTTTTGAGCGCTGGCCCTTTATAAATGCAAATGAGCCACTTCAGGCCCCGCCCCCTCCAGGTTGTTGGCTGTGCTGCTCTGTCCCGTTCAACCGACGACTGAACATTTTAGGTAATCGGCTCGAAGTTTGGACATATTTTCATATTGCTGAGAAACAATTATGTCGTACTCGGAGAAATGTTCGTCGGAAGTCTTGACCTTATATGTGCAAATGTCGTGACGTAACTAGTTATAAAACATAAGAAATTAAGCAGGAATTAAAACAGGTTGTAGAATTCCACTTGATTTTTTTTTTGCCAAAATGAATATAAAGATAACTTTGCAGCACCTGAAGGGTTCAAATTCAAACTTTTTGAACTATTCGGGTCCAAATACGCAAATAAATGAACCAGTGGGTTTAGCTAAATATGACCCCTTTAAATAACTGCAGTATTAATGTGTATTTATATACATAACCTCACCAAAAAAAAAAAAAAAGTCACTTCCATTACCATCCTGGGTTTAACTGCTGTTCCTCATCTTTATATATTTCTTTAAAAATTGTACTAATTTCCAAAATCAATTAAAGGAAAAGAACATTCCCTATATTTTACCTTTAAGTCTTTATAAATGACATTAAAAACCCTGACTGTATAAAATGTAAGCGTAGGTCTATTTTGATTTTGCTTAGGTTTTAATAAATGTCTGACTCACCATTCAATGCAAAAAAAAATCGTCAGACCACATTCACATTGGAAGCTTTAGTGAACACTGTGGATTCACTGCTCAGTGATCAGATTTATTTATTTATTTATTTATTTTTGTTTGTTTTACTCTATTTTCTTGAATGGGGCCATGATTAGATTCCAATCTGAGCCTGAACGTACCTACATGTGATCAAATGTGGACATCACACACAGATCAGTGTCATTGTCCAGTTTTTTTTTTTTTTCCAATCACAGATTCTACCTCATGTTCTCGCACAGAAGTGTTAACCCAAACACTCCACGTCCCTCCACTCATCCCTCCATTGTAGCAGTACTCAACATTTGCATTCAATGAGCGTCTCCTTCTAGGACACAAACGTGACATGAATTTTGATCTGTACTGAAATAAAATCATATACATTATAATAAGACTTTCCAGGCTGCATTGCAGAAAATCAGACTAGTGTCTCTTTAGGGCCACATCTTGATTTGGTGGAAATCAGAAGTGACAAGATCAGATTCTATCAGATTTGTGCTGTTTACACCTTTAGTGAAACAAACAGATCGGAGTCACATAACAGCAAAAAAAAAAAAAAAAAAAAATCAGATACAAGCCACTTTTCCCCTGCAGTTTGAAAGATACAGCCTTGATTCAGGTTATCAAGATAACAATACAATTTACCAAGCTGGACACCCAAGAAAATGGATGTCTGCCTGTTGAAGATTAAATAAATCCTACAGTGAAAACTGGACGCCATGAGGAAGGATGAAACATTCTTGTGACACTGGCTTGTGACCCCATTAAAAGACTGATGGCATCAAACAGAAGGCAACGGGAGTTAAGTTTGCGCTCATACTCATGGTGCAGAGGAGCCAAGTCACTCCATAAAACAGTGTGAATTTGTGAAGCCGCAGTCTCATGGGAAAGGCTTGAGGCCTCCAATTTCTCTTCCTTGTACCTCTGACTTTTGCTTTATTTTTTAACTACACCACAGAGCTGTCATGGGGATTCAAAGGCTCGAGGGGAAATGTTTTTGGGAACAATAGGAAGCTGAAGATTTTCTTTTGCTTTTAGCGAGACTCAAGTACAGAATGATTAAAGAGCGGAATATTTCTTTTCTTTTTTTTTTTTTTTATCCTCATAGCGTATTGTAGGTACATGATGTTACCGATGTACGCCAATGAAGAACGCTCCCTCACATCTTTATCAAAGGTAAAAATATCTACCGTATATTTTTATCGCTCTGTTAACCCATAAAGACCCAAAAATCCATCACCGACCAAAAGCATCTATTGATCTAAACTGTTTAATGACTGTTAATCCACTAATCCTATTAATCCATGCAAATAATTGGTGTAAAATACAGTTTGTCGTCTTTTCATGGTCATCAGATATGACACATTTGGACGTTTAGAGGCTCCGTAGTTACCGTGGAAACACAGTCATCTTCTACAACATTGATTCATCCCGGAATTTGATAAATAACAGTGGATGTAGACACTTGTTTTGTGTTCAGTTAATGATAGATTTGCTGAAAAAAAATCACTTTTTTTTGTAGTTTTTTCTGTTTATTTTGATATAATAACCCTCAACTTTAATCTGCGCTTTAATGAAAACCTGAATTAAATACAGTAAAATACCTGTTTTATACTGCTAAAATGCAAAATACAGAGGGTAAATATTATAATAAATGGAAATAAATCACTTAAATGTTAAATATAGACGAAAATTTCATCGGGGAAGTGACACAAAAGTAGCGCTGGGTCTTTATGGGTTAATTACTAACTTTGTATAGCTGTACATAATAATTAGTTTAATTTTGTAACTTTTTCTGGATGGAAAAAAATGTAATGGAGCCTATTCTTATCTAACAGCCCACACACACACCTTTATCAGCATGTACATTGAAGGGTTATTTCAGTTCATTTTCACTGCTGACTGACAAAGCAAAGTCAAAGATTTGCCCAAGGGCTCACTATTAATTTGTTTTTATCTTTCCACATTGCCACATCAATACTGTAGGTTTAAAAATAGAAAAAGAGAGAGCGTACTTGGATCTGACAAGATAGCATCTGTCTTGGGAACAAACTGGTCACATCGTAGCCCATGGTAGCCCTCCTTACACCTGCAAAGACGGGAAGAAAAAAAAAAAGAGAGAGAGAGAGGCACACATTTTAGATTACAAGCAAGATGAACCAAGCAAAAAAAAAAAAAAAAAAAAAAAAAAAAAAAAAGCAACACTAAGTTACACCACGAACTATCAAGCTGAAAAAGACTTTAAGATAAGGAAAGTTGAGAACAAGAAACCTAGAAGGAGAAGAAGACTGAGTGGTTGGTTAAAAAGTAGAGTGCTCACTGAGGACTGAGGTGGTGGAGGGAGATACACAGAAACTGTCGAGAGGGTGGGGCGAGAAGAAAAAGAGAGGAATGGGAAGATAGTTGGGCAGGCCTGAGTAGCGCCTGCAGCCTCACTGATAGCACATGACTGACAGGAATGCCAGGTCCCAGTGGAAGAAACGGGGTACTGGGATGGAGAGTACTTGGCGTGATGCAGACAACGCCAAATCTACAGTGGAGAGGAAGCTGCCATAGTTGGAACACTCATATAAACAAAGTCCTGGCACAGTCCAGATATTTGCCTTCATCATCAAACAAATATCCCTGTGCTGTTGATGCCCGCAGATCCCACTGCAACTGTCATAAATATCTCCACATAAATTATGACATTTGAAGTCTGGCTACGGTTGCGGAAATATTTTCGTAACATCCAACCATCCTTTTTTTTTTTTTTTTTTTTTTTATTATGCAAACGCAACCATATGGTCACGTAACATGTGTACAATATGTATTAAAGATTGGACATGTGTTTCATATCTGTTGTTATAAATCATTGAAATGTGCAATGTGGGATATTTAGGAGCATCTTAAAGGGAAATAGCAGATTACAGCCAAATAAATAAAATAAATAACCCCCCCCCCATCATCATCACATAGGGGACCACAAAAACATTGTAGATATTGCTTGTTTTATTTGTTTTGAGGGTTTTAGTTAAGGGATACACCGACCAGCCATAACATAACAACCACTGACAGGACAAGTGGTAAAAATATTGATGATTTCATTACAGTGGTTTCTTTCTCTGCATTGGAGATATGAGGAAGAAAGTGGAGATTTAGGCCTTGGAGGTGATGTGTTGGAAGCAGGAACATAAGGAAGTGAGTGATTTTGTCCAGGTTCATATTGTAACGGTGGCGTCTACATAATTGCAGGTGTTGTTGGGTGTTCCTGGGCTATAATGGTTAGTACAGACTGAAAATGGACTAAAAAATATATATAAAAAAAAAGGACATCCCAGTCTTAGAATATCTGATCATCTATGGGAGGTGTCAAATAAATAAAGGCTCGTTAGTTAAGAGCAACGCCCTCTGGTGGATTGATTGAGAAACGCTCATTCCAAAACAATGGATGTATGACGAAAGCGACGCATGACGTTAGAAACGGACGCACCTATTTACATACGTAAGGCGCCGAGCGTAAATGAACCTTAAATCTGATCCATGGAGGTCTACTGCTTTGCTTCCAGGATTTGGTCCAGATACCACAGTACATTCATTCATTCATTGAAGCTTTATTAAGGACACAAAAACTAGGTCCGCTGGATAAGATTTAAAAAAAAACATACACAATAAAGGAGAAAAGAAATAGCATAAAGGCTGGATCACCAGTGAAACCACATTTCAGATAGAAACCTCACAGAGCTAATCTTGGGACAGGCCAAGGTTTGTACAATTGAGTTTGATAATTTTGGAACTCTGCACATGAATGAATAAATAAAATGCCGTACAGCAACTGCACAGCATCGAGTCTGCAAACATCTGACTGGCACTATAAGGTCTTGGAACCTCATCAGTACCCTCATCCAGTCATTATAAGCAACCACCAGTTTGTGTACGGGTCTGTTTTTGTGTTGAGTATACAGATGAGAGCAGAAGGTTCTTTTACATTAGCACATATGGAACCTGACGTACGGGTTAGCATGTTTACCTGCACATACGTTTACAATGCCCCTGTTATCACTGAGGTCACTCCTAAAAAAAAAATGTCCAAGATACTTGACTTCATCTGTGACATCGATAACATTTCCATACAAGTAAAAATCTGGAAATGACAGTTTTAGATCATCCGTTGTTTTAAAAGTGCTGTACAGAGAATTAGTTTAAAGTGGATTGCAGAGACACTTTCGGCCGGAATCGGTGGTGTTTTTAACGGACAAAGACTCCACTTCCCATGAGCACTAGCTCTACTGTCATGCTCTGGCTAAGGCTGCATTAGCTTCGAAGCTAATGAATGAAGAGCGGATCCTTTTTACAACTCTGCATTTCTTTT
>JAPTYQ010000012.1:13853893-13871451 GCA_029814465.1 Ostorhinchus cyanosoma | reverse complement strand
TGTCACTGATATAACATGGGGATTTAATATCGGTTGCAACTGTTCTCGGAGAAAGCACAGACATCATGCACCGCTGATTTATGTAGAAGTAACTACGGCGCCTAAAGCGTTTATTTCAACATCACCAGAACCTGAAAAACACTCATATAATCACATACATCATTGACTTCATTAATCGACTTGAAATGTTGAGAGACGAAGTGTTTGAAAAAGTGTACAAAACCTTAAAGAAAACAGTGGGACTCAGTTGATTGATTAGATTTCTCTGATGTTTAGGTTATTATCTGCCAGGAGAGCTTGTGGTTTTATGGCTTTAGTAGATTTTTTTTTTCCTTTTCTGTCCATCATGGCGCTGTTGTGTGTGAGTCAGTGGCCGTTAAGGAAACCACAGTGCTTCAAACACACTTCAAATCTTAAATGCAGCTCTGTGACATACATGGCTGCTCCTGTTTTGACGTGCAAACCCTCCTGTAGCCGTTTCCTATCAAGGTCACTCTCAAAACCTCATCCGTCAAACGATACTGACCCGCCACGTGACACCCGACTCAGTAACGGGGGGGGTTTATAAAATGTCTCAAGCACAAAAATAATGTTATTAGATGCAATTTCTTCCGAGCTAATTTGTCTTCGCAACCCATATGCGGTAAGATGGAATGAGACAGATAATTTATCCTGATTCATTGATTGTAATTTGTAGTGTAATTATCATAATATACCACCAGGAGGGACAAACTGACGGCGCTGCATATGATCTCGTTTACTTTGTCGAATGGGATGCTTGTTAGATCGATGTTTTAGATCGATTATTTAATGTTACTGAAAGTTTTGGGCCGAGCTCTTTATTTCACGGTAGATTTGTACATTTTCATAGATATTACACGACATAGATATTTATCCTAATGATGATACCAGCTGATAATGCGCATTATTCACATCCCAGGATGCATAATAAATAAAGTCAAACTTTTTTTTTTGCAGCTTGATAGAAGAAGAACACTCTCATTTCCCTCCATCATTACTTTATTCGAGATATTTGCCCCGATAGAACGTGATTTTAAGCCGTTAACCTCTGAGATTTTATTCCGGGAAAATGCGATGCTGTGGATTTGCGTCTGTTTCAGTGTCATAAAAGTGTTTGCGGTTCTTTTTGTTTGTTTCTTTGTTTGTTTGTTAACACTTTAGCAGCAAAACTATTGGTTGAATTTATACCAAATTAGGTTTATAGATTACTAGTGACCCAGAATAGATGTGATTACATTTTGGGAAAAGTAGGTCAAAGTTAAATTTTTTTACGAATTTTTTAAATCTTTTTTTTTCCCATTTACTTACAGTATAATGGGCGAAATTTGTCTATGCTGACATCAGCACATGCATAGACATGATTGATTGATGCCAAAATAAGCTATAATATGTGTGAGGGATGGGGTTGTATGTTATATTTTCTATTTAATCGGTTCTACCCACATTCACTCTCCTATAAAATCACCCTAATCATCCAAAACGGAGTCAATCTTTCCGAACAATTATTCCAAGTTTCGGGTAAAAATGCGTTTCTTCTTTAATGTGGATTTTTTTTGTTGTTTTTGTTGTTTTTTTTCATGTCAGTGCAGCCATGATCACTGGACAGACACATCCCATCATAGAAAAAGCAGTTAAAAGAGGATGAGTGTTTGAGTCTCATATTCAACAGTGGCTGATGTACTTTAATGCCATTATCTCCATTACTTACAGAGCAAATAACAGAGGATAAATAAAGCAGCAACAGGAGAAATGCATTTAAATCTATCAATTGCATATTTAATGAGCGTGGTCATTTAAGTGCTTTTGCCACAGCAATGACATTAAATTTGGATTTGAATTTCGAGACAGGGTAGACCAGAAATGAGAGGCAGATTAAAGCGCGCTGGAGTTTTGCTGAAATATACATACGTACCTATGGTGCTGCTTGAGGAAGGACGGAGTAATTAATAATTCATCTCTGTTTACAAATGTGCACTGTGAGAAAGGCTGTGAAACTAATGCAATGTACACAGGAAGGAGCTCACAGTGAGGCTAAATACAGTATGTATGACTTCAGATGCCCTTGGCCTTATTGACAGAACAGAACATATTCATTTATATTTATGTCAAAAAATAGGAATGACACGGTGCTGTAAACATGCAATCTATTCTGAATTAAAAAGGACTTAAATATATTGCTAATCAGCTTCATATGACCCATTAAATAACACCAATATAATTACTTGGAGGTTTTTTTTGTTTTTTTTTATATCACAAAAGGAATTTACACATGAAATAATCTGTGTGCATGTTGTTGTGTTTATGTGCACAGCATGTGTCCATCAAAGTCTTTTTCTTAATCTTCCATTTAAAATCTTTTGTCTTCATTACAATTTATTTACAAGGCTAACAGACCATTAATCAGACCCAGTGTATTTGGCTTGTGTGTTAATGTGCATCTAACTGTTGCCACAGCGCTGATAGCAAACTAAGTCCCATCATGACAGTGCCTGTCTCCATCTGCCTTTTTTCATTTAAGACTATATTTAAAACGATGGCATAAAAATCTAATCCTGAGGGTTCTAGAGGATTATGCTTTGCCAGCAGAAACTGGCAGTGAGACGGAGAGGTGCACTCGTACGAGTACCTAATTGTGTCTTCATTTACTGACTGTAACATCTTCACTGACATGATAGTTGAGGCTACTACTGTTAATGCTGGTGAGTTGATATCGAGTGTGATCGCTGTAGAAATCGCTGCACATTTGTACTAAAATACTTATCTGTGCAAAAAAAACAAAACAAAACAAACAAAAAGAAACCTACTTTTTATTTTCCCTTCCATGGATATTCACCATGGTCTCTCGTTATGCCAGACAAACATATTTGAATTGGAAATGACTCAAAATACTGTTTTATGCAGCACTCATCTCTAGATGCGGTTTGACGCATGCAAACAGATCAAATAGTAATGAAAAGGGGGGTGGGGAGTTGGAAGATTGATTTACTCCAACCACACTGTGGAAACAAAGAAAGATTGAGAAGACATTTTGATCATGGAATTTGTTATTTTTTTTCCACTTTTTATTTCTCTGCCTCGCTTTGGATAATCCAATCCATGTCAGGCAATTATTCACACCTGAGAGGATGATATTAGAGGAAGGATGGGTCTTATACAAAACGTGAGGAACCTGAAAGACCAACACCATTAGAGATTTTGATATTCTAAAGGCGCGCCGCTTTGGCTTTGACTCATTGCTATATTCTCCTCTTCCCGTGCCATTCTCTGAAGGGAACTCCTGGATGTTGCAGAAATGCAACATCAACATGCATCCCTTTCTCAGCAGGAATGGGAGTAAGAAGAGAGAAGTTGAATGATTCACCTACGTGAACAGAGAGTGGCTTCCTGTCAGTGCAGTTGATTAAAATTCCTGGGACCAAGAATACAGGGTGTGATGTACGACGAGCAGGTGGTGTGGGTTTAATATGCATGAGCGGACGGCTCCTGCATCTGCAGATTGGCAGTCACTGAGCTTGCCTGTCCGCTCCCTTGGCAGCTCACTTGGCATATGGAGCTACTGAGGGCATACATGAGCAAAGCAGGGGGGCTGGTCTTAGCACCCACTGATACAATTTACTCTTTTTGTGACTCCTGAGATCAGTAGGATGCTAGGCTAGTTCTCTTTGGTGGCTTTGGTCTGCTGAAAGTAGACACGCTGGAGCTAAAGGAGAGCGTTTTCCTCCTGTATATTTTATTGATTTCATACAAACAGCAGGAGACATCAAAAGGGAGGAGGATTAGAGGAGCTAGTGTAAAAAATTGACTGAGATAGGGTTTGGGACTTAGGCTTACCAGAGGGAAGATGTGATTAGCCTTTACACCATCTCAACTGATTGTATTGATATGAGAAACTAAGCACAATCCTTATGCAGATTTCGAGGGAGGGAAATGCATAAACACTGGCTTCCAAGGAGGCAGCTGTACTCTATAGAGTCATGTTTGTGTGGGGGCACATGCACTGGGGTACTTTTTCATTTGTATGCCTTAGCCTATTTGCTCTTTTAATGATCGGACAAGCACTGCAGTAGAAAAGAAGGTGCAGAAAGTGATGGGTCGCAGGCAGAACGGCGGCGTACTGTAATTTTGATGTCAAAATGTTCCGTGTTTTGCGATATATCCATTTCCAGTCTGCACAGGAACACACATCGCTTCTGTTTTCGTGACTGGAAATGGAAGGGGCTTTAACCGAATCCCACGTAACCCTTTTAATTTCATCACTTCATTACATCAGTCGCCATCACGTCTCAATTAATACAGACGTTTAGCTGGTCAGATTGAATTAGATTTTGCCAATAATGAAGCTGATATTTGAATCTTTAGCTGCACATTTCATTTAACTCGTGAGAATGACATAGCCGAGAACGATGTTATATTCCTTTACAGGTATTTCATTACAGGCAGAAGGGGGCTTTAACAAAATAACCACACACGTTTCTGTACGCTTGATATCTTTGCTTTTTCTTCAGCGGTGAAGTGTTGGACACAATGCAACTCTATTATACTGTAGGAAATGAAAATGCCATATGACCCAGTGCAGACAGTGAAAAGTCATTATGTAATGAATAGTTTACAATAATGAATAAAGTTCATACAGGCATGGGTTTTAATTACACAGGTAACATAAATCTTTTAACCCATAAAAACCCAAAAACCCACCGACGACCAAAACGTCTACTGACCTATAAATGTTTAATACCTGCTGATCCATTAATCCTATTAATACATGTAAATAATTGGTGTAAAATACAGTTTGTTGTCTTTTCATAGTCATCAGATATGACCCATTTGGACGTTCAGAGGCTCCGTAGTTACCGTGGAAACACCGTCATCTTCTACATCAAATGGAATTGGATAAAACACACTTGATATATGTTAAGTTATTGATATATTTTGCCGAAAAAGTCCCTTTTTTTTGTTTTCTCTGTTTTTGATATAATAATCCTCAACTATACTCTGATTTGATTGTTGTGAGGGACAGTATTTAATAATGACAAGGAAGGATGTTTGTTTATGGATAATGTTGTACGGATAAATATAATGTAATTATTGAATAAAATGGTTGAACTGTTGATGTCTGTTTGTATGACTGTACTGCCATGATAATATTGTTGTGCATAATTCAATTACTGTATTATGCATTAGTTGTGGGTTGAATGCTAAATTAATAAAACTTAAAGGATTAAATAAGTTTATACTTCTTCCTACTCTTTTTCCACTGTGCAAATTCAGACTGGCTCGTACTTGAAGATAGATTCTGTTCATTTAAACGTTGTTACTTTGTTTTTATTGTGTTTCTTTACATGTTCGAGATAAAGAAAAGAGAAAAAAAAATGAAGCTTTTATGAAAATCAACAGGGTCACTGAATTAAATAGTGGGAAATATTTGATTTTTCTGGGGAAAAAAAACACAAAATACATAGAATAAACAGAGATAAATCACTTCAGAAAAGTTAAATATAGAGAAAGAAACTATTTTGGAAATGCCACATAAGCAGCACTGGGTCTTTTATAGGTTAAAAGAGAGAGAAGAAGAGAGATGAGATGCAAAAAGTGGGTTGAAAATATGAATATACACTAATCAAACACAGCGCAAAGTAATCATATAAATGTATTTGGTGAATAATTGTTTTAACATTAAGATCACCTGTAATGAATGATTCAGTCATAAATCTGTAAACAACATAAATGTACTAAATGGATTACATTAATGATAGCTAGCTTAGAAAATCTCACCAGGGGACAACTGTTAATCCCAATTATAAATCCCACTAACTGTGCATCTCACGGACACAGCAAAGCCCTGGTGAGTTACGCTATCCTTTAAACAAGGCCAATTTCCTCTGTCACCCAGTTTCACTCAATATAGCCATTCATATACTGAAAGTAGGTTCCCAGGAATAAGGGGGAGAGGGAAAAAAAAACTGTTTGCACTATCACCTCTCTACAAAAATAAACACAGGTAGATCCAGGCGGTAACACACATCCACGAGTTAACTGCTGCTCTCAATGGCGCAGTGGGAACAGGATTACATGCCTTTCAGTCTGTTCACTCCCAGCAGAAAGACACAGCTCTGATCCAATCATGGTGACACATGCAGAAACAAGGAAAAGGTTGTGGCTCGGCCTCCCTCAGGAACAAGCTTGACATCAGTGTTACTTGACAAGAAAGAGAAAAATACTGACATAACACGGATAACGTGATAATTTAAATGGATTCAGCTGATGAATACGGAGTCGGTAATAACAAGTTCGTGAGCAGTGATAAGGTGGATATTAAAGTTGGAGCGGGAAAAGTAGTATTTGATCATCAGTGGAATATTTGGACTAGTTTGGATGACGTATATAGACTATAGCGCTTGCAATAACGAATTGATTAAATCGATCCGAATTGATTCTTTAAAGAGTTGGCAACAAATTTGTCTGTCGATTTCTTGGGTCTTGAGCACGTTAGGTATGGTGTAGTGTTGGTATGTGTGGTGTAACAGAGGAAAACACAGAGCAGATGGCTGAGGCTTTGGATGTCGGGCCACGTTTTTAAAGTTAGGTTCACATTTTTGGCCCTTTTCGGAACAGTTCCACACGGCACGGTTCGACTTCACCCCCGTTTATTCCTTTTCCACTGAGGCTTTGACCTGAGACCCGTTATGACTTTTTTTTTGTACCCGTTTCAGAGGCGGCTCTAGTCGTGCTGAGTCGGCACTGAAACGTGGCGTGAGTACCGCTATCCGCTGATTGGTGGAGAACGGAGTCTTTTGCGTTTATCCGATGAATTGATAACTTATTAAAATAATCTACAGATTATTCCATTATTAAAATGAGCGTTAGTTGCCGCCTTAATATACTCACTGTATAAGATTATGTTACACCTATAGAATAATAATATTAACCAGCTTTGTGTTGAATATGATCTGTATATTTTATGACTTAATATTCCCTGCCTGAGAACAGAATGAGTCATATACATACAACTGCTTTAATAAACAGTACAGGTGAGCATAGAGAACAGGACTGGACTAAATGGAGGTGTACATGCAGGAATATATCTGCCTGAGATGATGATTTAGGACTTAATGGATGTATGAGGTCGTTCAATGCTGAAGTTAGTTTGTGGCACTGAACGGATCCACTGGTCTGCAGCCTTTGTCTTTCCATACTACGATTATTATTACTACTACTACTACTACTACTACCATTATTATTATCATTACTGTTATTATTATTACTACTACTACTACTACTACCATTATTATTATTATTACTGTTATTATTATTATTATTATAATTACTGTTATTATTATTATTACTACCGCTATTATTATTATTATTATTATTATTATTATTACTACTACTGTTATTACTACTACTACTACTACTACCATTATTATTATTATTATTGACTTTAACATTTCTAAAATCATGACCATCAACATTTCGACCATACTGTACGCCGTATCCTGGAGCCGTTCTTCGTACAGTAGCACAGGGGCATCTCCACGCTCAAATGCCAAATTGGCTTTGCTGGTTACTTGTTGGAACTGGTAGCTTTGGCCCTGATGCTAGCTCAGTGAAATCTTGTTTAGCCCCCCCCCCACCTCCTCCCTTCCTCGGCCTTCGGGGAGTGTCTGCCGTTAAATTCTAGCCAAATCACGGCCTGTTTAACACCTCACCACCTGCTATGTTTCTGTGCATGTGTGTGTGGGAGAGCGAGAAACCCAAGCAGAATACCAGTCCAGCCGAGAAAAAGTGTGATGACACAAACGACGCTGTGTAGTTCGACCACAAGAGTGACCTCATTTTTCTAAGATCGCACTTGCACATCATCCACACACGAGCAGAATTGAACAGTTTTCTCATGATTTGAATCTATGTATTTATTAAACGGCGATTCTAATTTCTGTTACGGCTTCAGAACAGAGTGTGACATGCTAATAGTGACAAGTTCGTTATCAAATAGAAGCTCTTTACATCTTCTTTTTAAAAACATCTTTCTTCCTTCAAATATTCTTCTTCATTGTCCTCTACGGTCTCTTTTAAAGGACGCAGGAAAACATTATAAACCTGACGGACAAAAATGCCGCGCATGACTGATGTTTGTGTTTTCAGAAAGTGGTTCTCTCCAGTGCATAGCGTTCCCTAACAGACGTATTAATCAAAGAAGTTTTGCTTAGAGCCATTTGGGGATGAATACAATACAGTCTCCTCATTCCTCTACACAACAATGTTCTCTTATACTTGATGTGTCACGCTCATTGAACGCCACAGGCAAATGTATTTTACCGACTGGATGCCTGTCTCCAAATTACTGCAAAGGACTTTCTCTAGAGGAAACAAAGGTAGAGAAATCTGACTTTATGGACAATGTGTGAAACGTTTTTTTTTGCATTTTTGTTTTTCGTGTCACTGTTGAATTCGGTACATTACAAGGAGGATATATCAGAGTTTTTTGTTTTTTTTTTTTGTCAAAGCTGAGAACAGAAAACTCCCATGTCGAAATACAAGATAAAGTGCTTTGAATAGCAAACAAACAGGGCACAAGCGTCGGATATGTCAGTGACTTTCAACAACAAGTGCTCCTGACATTCACTGTCACCTGAAACTACGCCTTCTTCATCCTTCATCAGGGTAAAAAAAAAAAAAAAAGTAGTGCACTAACACTGTAGTACCATTACAATTTGTGAAATGTGATCCACGCCTTTGCGGTGTCACAAAAAAAAAAAAAAAAAGTGTTGTTAATAAATGTTTTGATATCACAGTTTAACGCTCCCTGTTAATGCATAAAAGATGGCACGAGTAAAACGACCAACCTGTGTTTCCATATTCTCTTAATTATGCCATAACAGCCATACAGAACTAGTAAATGATTATGTCTGCAGTATATTTTTACGGTTTAAACTCTTGCCAGGGTAATTGACAGGTATGCTGTCACTATAGGCCCAACTCTGGATTCATCATTTAATAGACTGACCTACCTAAGCATATCATGTCATAGCAGGAATTCCATTTAAAGAGCACATTTTAAGGGAAATATGGAAAATGGAAATCTCAGATTGTCACTATTGACAAATAGAGAGGTAGAAACGCTTAAGATTTGACAAATTGTGCTGCGTACCTTAATCCAGTTAGAGCACAACAGCAGCTGACATTACCGCCCTCAGTCAAATACAAAGTGGCTGCTCACTAATCTTTCTTTTGTGCCTTCAGACCAAAAACAACTATTGTCACACACACACACACACACAAACAAACAAACAAAAAAAAGACCAATACAGAATAAAGAAATCCTGTAAATAAACTGTCAAAACTGATGCTGATTTTACTTAATGGTTAATGTGGCCTTTTTGACTTGACATGATGACTGTTCTGCTGTGACACCCCAACCACCCTGCAGTCTTCATTCCTGTCACACGGGTGGGTGTTGTAGAAAACGAAAAAAAAATAAAAAATAAAAAATTGGGAACTTCTGCCACAACACTGACTTGTCATGTTTTTTTTTTTTTTTTATATTTTCTTCCCAGCAGCAGAAAAAGGTCATGAATAACAGGACCCTGCGTAGATTATTGGGACCAAAAAAAAAATCTGCAAGTACTTTTAAGGATGTTTTGTTTTTTTACGGTGTCGCTGTTAAGAGAAGAAAAACTAGAACATTAACGCAGAAAGACCACTATTGACCCAAAGCATCTACTGATCTAAAATGTTTAATACTTGTTGATCCATAAATCCTGTTGATTCGTGTAAATAATTGGTGTAAAGTAGAGTTTCATGCTCATCAGATATGACCCATTTGGATGTTTAGAGGCTCTGTAGTTACCATGGAAACACCATCATCTTCTATAACATTGATTCACCAGTAAAACCATGGAGTTGGATCAATGACAGTGAATGGAGACACTTATTTTATGTTCAATTAATGATCGATTTTACTGAAAAAGTCACGTTTTCTTCAGTTTTGTCTGTTTATGATATAATAACTCAACTTTAATCTGAGCTTTTATGAACATCTACATCAGGGGGTCTCCAATCCTGGTCCTTGAGGGCTGGTACCCTGCATGTTTTAGATGTTTCCCTCTTCCAGCACACCTGATGGTCATTATCAGGCTTCTGCAGAGCTGGATGATAGGCTTACCATTGGAATCAGGTGTGTTGGAAGAGGGATATATCTAAGACGTGCAGGATACCAGCCCTTGAGGACCAGGATTAGAGACCCCTGATCTACACGACTAGTGAATAAAATATAGGAAAAAATCTGATTTTCACTGAAAAAAAAAAAAAAATACACAGGATAATATTAGAATAAATGGTGATAAGTCATGTAACAATGGTTAAATATAGAGAAAAATACATTCAGGAACTGTTCCAAAAGTTGCTCATGTATGTCCTCTTTTTATGTCCTGTCTGGAGTGTCCGGGTGGGTTTTATAAATTAACAACATCCGGTTTTCATAGTTTTTCACAGGAAAAACTCTTTAAATGCATATGTATAGGGGCCACATACAGACCAATATGATGTCAAGTAAAAGAATAGCATAATAACCTATAAATAATGAGTCCATATTTGGGTTTTTTTTTGGTTTTATGTGAAAAAAAATGTAATACACACACATGTATATAAACATATATGCATATACATACATCATACATATACATATATACAATTATGAAAATATTGAAATAATATCTGCTACTTTCCTCACTGTTTGACTCTGTTTTTTGTTTTTTTTTTAATCTAGCATTATGTCAATGGGATTCTGCATCTGGATTGTTTTAAGTGAGATGTGTTTTTGTCTTTTTTTACGAACTGAAAATAAAAAAAAAAAGGATACAAATGCATACACACAGCAGCTTTGATGACACTTCTACAGCTAAGCAGGTGGTTTCACTGAAATACTTTCTCTGGGTTTATTGGCGCTTGGAACAGAATACTACGGTACTTACATAGCGTGTGATCAAGTATCTCCAGGTGGAGTCGAGTGTCCTCTTTTTTTTTTTTTTTTTTTGGGAAATCAAAATATGGGCACGCTATTTACGGGTTAATAACAAGGTGGAGGAAAAAAAACAACACTTTTGCTTTGGCAACAAGCATCAGTGTGGCTGAAGTGGTGGACCTGAATCCTCATTCTTCATGTTTTAATTGCGTAAATCTCAGTGGACATTGATATTTGCAAACTGGACAGGGTTGTGTAGGACAGCTGACACACATATCGACCATTAATCATAAAAACACTAACACTTACCACCACTCAACTTTCACGTTTGATTCCACTGAAATTTGCAGAAAACAGCCAGATTTTTGGTTCCGGTCTGGATCTAACTGAACCAGACTTAGGCTTTGTGTACAGCTTGAAAACACTTTTTGGATTATTCACACTTTGGGGCCAGTTACAGCAAGTTATGCAAAGTTATTGTCACTAAAATGGTTGTTTGGGGGTAAACAGCACAATCATGTTCAATGTTTTATAGTGCTATTGCGTAAAGTATTATTAGATATTGCATTGGAGCATGGTTTGGTCTCTAAGTACTGCTAAAAAGAAGGGTTGAAAGCTTGGTTAAAACAGCCGTGAAAGCTGTAGGAAAGAAAAAAAAAAATATTGCTACCTTCCGTCCCTCGATGAAGAGGTTGTAGTCAGAAAAGCATTAAGAATCCTGAGGGAGATCTTTTACCCATGTTACACCACGAGTACAAATTATTACGCTCTGGTACATGTTTCAGTACCAGCTAATGCAAAACAATTTAGGTTTTCTTGTTTCCTTGAGTTCAGTTCCATGAAGTCTGGCTCTTTATAGCAAATTCTTGAATGTATATTTATGTGATCAGAATTGTATATACTTATGCGGTCCTTTAAAAAAAAAAAAAAAAAAAAAAAAAATTATCATTATTGATCATCAGGGGCTGCTGTCATCTATAATTACTGCCAGTTGATCTTTTTTTTTTTTTTTACATCCCATTTTCTATTAGAATTGTATTATATGTCAATTATTTACCACTGCAGCTACATCATGAGCCTAAAGGAATGGAAGACAGAAAAAAAACAGCAACACATATATTTGCGTCAGTCGTACGGTCCACTTCCACAACTGCAAAGTGAAAGTGAACTGAAGCAAATACTGACACAAACCTTCATTTAGACTAAAAAAAAAAAAAAAAAAGTATACACAACTACATCAATTTACTACATTGGACGCCATATACATTTATAAGCACTAATTTGCACTGGTATTGTGTATTATGCATTCTTTTGATCCCGCCTCCATCTAAAAACCAGGCGATGCTGCCACTTACAGTATGAAGGCCGTCCACCGCTAAAGAAAACAAAAGAACTGGTGGAATATTCCTACCATGCTGCTGATGCCTGTCATGGCGTAGAGTTAAAAAGGGCTGATGCTACACAGTCGAACTGATTGGGTTGATAACCTGAAAGCATGAGGAGACTCAGGGCAGAGAGAAATGTTCTGCTTGGAAGGATCGGGTCTTTGAGTGTTTATACAATGCTGCAGACTGTCAATCATCGGCTGGGTTCTACGGCGTAGCGTAGTTGGATAAAACACGCAATTTGGTGGTTGTAAGCAACTGTCCAATTCCGACATGCAAGAACTACTAAAGCCCCTAAATGACTGAGCATATGCAAAATCAGCTGTTGTGGAAGAATAACTGGTTGGCTGTACAGTAGAAGTTCAACCTCACCAGGCAGCAAAGAGCATATTAACTATTCATTTGTGTTGACAGCAATCACACTCCAGCTCCAGGCACAGCCAATTAACATGGTACAGAGGCAAGATGCTTTCACCGCCCTTACAGTATGTGCTATTTATATATTTTGTTTCACTCTGTTCATATTTTCACAATTTATCAAAGTATACGGGGAGAGATTAGTCGTCGTATTGCGGTAAATATGCGTTACATGCGCTGCAAATTCACAAATAACGGGAAAATTAAAAAAAAAAAAGTGGAAAAAACACAGTGAGAAAAATGATCTATAAAGCACTTTAACATATTCAGCTGCAAATGATGAGATATATATGTTTGCGATGCTGAAGCTAATTGCTAATTCTTCTGAAGGATCTACAGCCTTTTTTTTTTTTTTTTTTTTGGATATTCACATTTTTTTATTGAAGTTTTTTCTATTTAAACAGACAGATGTATATTCGAATGATGTATTCCATTGTAGAGTTATAGAGAAAAATAGGACAAATGTGTTAAAAAAAAATTAAAAAATTAAAAATCTATCATCTAAAACGAAGCACATACGTTCGAGTCAGTCAATTTGTCATACATCCTATTTCTACTACCTGTTGATGATGATTTACAAAAGAAATTGAAATAAATATATCTTGAAAAATAGAATTAAAAAGCACAATTTTTACTCCTAATCCCATCCTGTTAAAAATATGGCAGCTTAAAAAAAAAAAAAAAAAAAAAAAAACATGAAAGAACTTGTAACAACTGATTGAAGTGAAATTTATCTGTTACGTCTGAAATATTATCACACGTTCCCTTTATTTGAGGAGTAATAAAAGGACTTTGAAGATGATGCACTTTACATCCTAGAGCTGATGATTGATATTAAAACAGATGATCCACCAAATCTGAACTGGTGAAGATCTGTTTAGATGAACTAGCGTATTCCATCAATTACCATGTTATCGTTGGCGTAGTAGATGTTCTATTAATAGAATTTGCCTAAATACAGGTACAGCCAGATGGATCTGCTCCAAAATCTAATGGCTTTGCCCTTGGCCCATGTCCTACCCTTCCAGCAAATTCCATGAAAAATCAGGTTGTGTTTGTTTTTGTCCGACGCTGCACAGACAAACCAAATTCAAGTCATCACGTCATGACTTTCTAGATGGAGGTAATGAACTAAAATGTCACTTTTTTAAACGTCTTAACACAGTCCATAGTTATCTGAGCTCCAACACTAAAAAAAAAAAAAATGTCTTATATAATCTCATGATTTTTACCCGTGGCGTGCCTCATGCTTATAAACAGCATTTGGCGTCTTTCGTCACTGTGAAAATGCTTTATATTCAAGGACGTCTGTGTTTTTAAAGACAATCAGATGTGAATAAAAAGACACGGCTCTTTAATCTAATGATCACATGACTTGTTCTCAGTATAACTAACCTGTGTGCGTAGTATTACTTCCTGTGTAGGAGAAAACCCTTCAGATTTCATTGCTGCCTGTTGCTAATTGCTTTTGTGATTAAATAAAACTAATCCCACGGAATCATTTTTTTTAACCCATAATCCTACATTTATCCTTTACTGCTGTTTTTATTTACCTTTTATGATCCTAATACTCAGCTAATTTTACTTACCTTTGTTTACTCTTAGGCTACATCTGTGATCTCACCACACAAACTACTGCACAAATGCTGCATTAACAAGCGCACAGATTGCATTTTCTGCATAAAAGTGTCACTCTGTAGAAAGATTCACAGCATGCTCTGGGATACCAATCCATTATACCAGCTGGTTTCGGAAATACGGAGCTTATGCAGTTCTTGAGGAGAAAACTCAGCACATGCAAACAGCAGTCAATCAACAGGATGTGGTTTACATCTTGCTTATGGGTGTTCTTTCACATATCTGTCAAAGCTACACATGCTTTCTAAATCAGAAAGAATACGCCCTACAGTAAAGCTGTGTGTAGCTTTAAGTGAACCAGAACCACGTGCGTACACACACACACACACACACACACACACACGCACACACACACACACACACACACAGAGCAGCCAGGCGCTCTGCAGCCATCAATTCACAGCAGTGAAGCCGACTGCAGCCTGCCCCTCTCTCTCCTTCTTCCCCTGTACCAGAATTAATTTCTCCCCAGAGCTGATAGGCTACGCTCTACTGCAGCCAATCCATATAATTAGGCCTTCAGCAATGTAAACCCCTGGCTCAGGCTTCAAGTCCATTTCAATATTAGGTGCAGACATGACAATGGCTTCATCAAATGTGAGTTTTCCCTGCATTAATTTGATAAATTGTTCTTTCTTTGCACTCTGTGTGGCTTATCACTACACACAACTGGCTAATGTTTCCGTTCTGTTACACTATTTCCTTTTGGGGGGTAATGGAGGATTAGTCTTTTCTTCTCTTGCACCGCAGACTAGATGTGTCCTGTCTTGCTTTGGGTTTTATGATGCATTTAGTTTCTCATTACTAATGAATCACTTGCAAGTGTTTTAATGGTCATTAAATATTGGCTGGTGTGGAGACCTAGGTGTCCGCCCTCAACACTTTCCCCCCTCCCCCTTTCTCAGCATTGTTACGCAACGATTTTTCCTCTCTGAGCCAATTATGTAGGGTTTTGACGGCTGATCTCACTCCATATGGCGACAGCTCTGTTAATCGCCACCTCCCCGAGAACTGCTGCATGACAGCCTGCGTGTCAAAATCACCATCAAAACGGTGAGGCGTGGAAAGGGGAGGGCAAGAGATAAATGCATGTGTGTGTGTGTGTGTGTGTGTGTGCCTGTTCGTGAGCATGCGTGTGTGTGTTTTTTGGGCGGCGGGAGGCAGCCAGCGAGGAGAAAGGAAAAATTAGCCAGTGAAAACAAAGTCAATGAGGCATGAAGGAGGCTTCCCTCTCCTGTGTTTGGTAGAGGTATCGTGCCTCCTCATTCAACGTTACCACCACTCGAGGGGAAGGGGAGAAAATGAAAGGGGGCTGGTTGAAGAAAAGTCAGGCTGTAACAGGATTTTGTGTGTTTACGGTGTTCGGTTGTGGTTGTTGATTGAAGTAACACTTGACAGCATGAGCCTCCAATCCTCTACCCATGTGTTTGAGCTGACATTAAATTAATGATTTGCATTTCTCCCAATCGAAATGGATCTCCTTGGATTGAACAACGCCTTTGGGATGAGGAGTCAAGAGGCCATGTTGTGCGGAATAGAATATCAAGGTTTCATGCTGTTCCACACAAGACTTGCATGGTGTATTGACTGAATACTACCAGGGAATAGGGAGCTCAATGCCCTTGGTACACTTGTCAACGTGTAGAAATAAATATTAATACCGATTTGGTTTTAAACAGACAACCAACACACGCATGAATTCCTTAGAAAACACGCATTTTCATATTAAAATCAGAATAATGCTTAATCACATATCAACCCTTGTAAATATAAGATACTTCAAAGATCACAAATTTGCAGCTTTTGGCTTAAAACCAAGAGGTGATAAATCAGTATGATCCATTTCTTCACCCAGTCTTGTTTCTAATAGTAAAAGTAACCGTCTAATTAAAGAGATTACAAAATCAATACCACGCTGCTATTGCAATCCTCTTTGATCTTTGTACATTTTTTAACTAACACGTTTATTTTCCATACCATATACCCTAAGCATCACCTTGATGGGAATTAAAAAGGAGTACACAAACATATGCATAATTGCCTCAACAGGGCGTTGATTGTTTGGTCGTTGCTTTCTTTATCAGCTATGTGTCGCAGGCTGAGCTGCTCATTTGGATGATGGCTGGATGGTAATTCATCTGCTATCAGCCTAATCATTAGTGCTGTTTTGATAAGTCTAACCTTTAGACACAGGTGTTAAAAGACAAGCACATTTATGTAGCATCTACTGGTAAACGTTGCTGTTCAGCGTCATAAAAATGCATCAAATTTTTAGAAATTCTACATTTAAGCCTGATTAATTTATGACCGATTTGTTTGTTGTAACCCACCGGGGTTCGGGTGCATCTGCTGTATGACTGCATGTGTTTATTTCCCTGTATATTGGGAATCACTTCTTCAAATAACATCAACTATTATGTGTATTTCTGGGTTATACAATTATATTTAGCAGCAGTGTAGCACATAAAATGGTGTCAATTTAAAATAATAATAATAATAATGAAAAAAATATGATGTTTCCTGCTGTGTTAACTGTGCTTGAAATAATGTTTTTTTGTTTTTTTTTTCCAGCTCAACCTGCAATAAGAAGTTGTAATGCAATGCTGTGCATATATTACAAAGCATCACCTTTATGCGAACTTGTTAGTAGTAGCCTATTTACATAGCATATTCAAGAGCTATGGAGCATTATATAATATTACTACTGTAAACTCTTAGTCATCTGAAATTTCCTTGAATACATATGTGTGCTGCGGTTTACAATGATGCAGTAAATAGAAAGAATGAATAAAAGCAGAATGTGCAATGATTCATCACTACATGCGAACTTTTTCACATTGCATGTTGAATTATAGTCCGTTGTTATTATAAAATATTGACTATCTCAGGTTATTAGACCAAGAGCCATCAGAGAATACCCTCCTGGTACCCATGAAATTGAAAAGTGGTACTTGCTAGTGATGTTAGCTCAGTTTAGTTGACTTTGTTTATTTGCAATCGAGGAGTCCAGTGGTTCAAAGTAGTTTACTGGAAAAATATGACTTTTTTTTTTTTCTAGTTCTGCTTCAGTGAAGAAATTATGGCAAATGTTATGATGCAACGGCCTGGATGGAAACAGACCAAATAGCCAAAGAGCC
>JAPTYQ010000012.1:13838087-13848781 GCA_029814465.1 Ostorhinchus cyanosoma | reverse complement strand
TAGCGATCTGCAGGAAACCCTGTTTAATCCTATGGAATATACTTTGTACCTGTAACATGCAACTGTAAATGTGGGAGGGGGAGGGTGGGGTGCACAAGTCGGGGTTTTTTTTTGTTTTTTTTTACTTTTTTCCCAATTCTAAACTCAATAAAAAAATTCAATGACAAAGAAGCCAAACTATTGGTTGAATTCATATTAAATTGGGTTTCTAGATTGACAGTGACCCAGAAAAGATGTCACTGTATTGTGAGAAAACGAAACCAACGAAGTGGAATCTGACCATAACAAGTTTGTATATGTGGACGGATCAAAAAAGGATATGCATTTTGGGAAAAGTAGGTTAAAGTTTACATTTTTTAATACATCTACACAGTAAGACTGAAATTAAAATAAACTGACTGGATTTATTCCTTTCCAGCCGTCTGCAGGAAAGCCTGTTTAATCCTATGGAATACACTTTGTATCTGTTTTTATATCTATACTTTGTTTATAGATTGACAGTGACCCAGAATAGACGTCACTGTATTTTGGGAAAAGTAGGTTAAAGTTTACATTTTTTTTATACTTTTTTTTTTTTTTTAATCTTTTTTTTCCCCATTTACTTATAATGGGTGAAATTTCGAATGTCTGTAGCAGCAAAACTATAGCTTAAATTCCTACCAAACTGGGTTTATAGACTGCCACTGACCCAGAATAGATGTGGTTACATTGTCGGAAAAGTAGGTTAAAGTTAAAATGTTTGATTGATGAATGATTCTTTTAAAATCGTTTTTTTTCCTCCCATTGACTTATAATGGGGCAACATTTGACACGTCTATAAAAACATCAATTTAGTTTCAATTTACTTCAAACTTGACACATATATAGAGACAAGTGACACTGTATGCTGACATCAGCACATGTATAGATATGATGACATCAGCTGCATAGATGCCAAAATAAGCTATGGTACGGGCGAGGGGGGCGGGGTTTATTATGCCTGACACCATTCGTTTCTCATTTGATTCATTCAATTATTTATTTTTGCACAAAAAGAATTGAGTCATTACTAAAAGCTCAAAACCATGCTTTTTCAAGCCCAATGTAACATAGATGAAAGCTTCCATGTTGGCTGTTTTGACAGATGACTAGAACTACAGACGAAACAGCGTGATCGTTAACCTGCAGCGGTCACATGGATCGCTGTGAGCCAATCATATCACTTCCCTGACATCATCAGACGTAACCTACAGTTTAAGACACTTAGCCTCGTGGTTTATTTACTGTCATGCACGAGATCAATAACATGTTTGGTAAGTTTGGTTATTTTTATCTTTTATTTTTGACAATAAAGAACAAAAAAGAATTACAAATGTGTGTGTGTGTGTGTGTGTGTTTGGTTCCTGGTTCTGCTACATGACAGGGATTTGGGGATCTGTGCAAAAAAATAAATAAAAAATATCACTTTTGGATCCTTCACTTCAACGCAAACACTAAAAATCTAACAATGCAGGCATGGATCAATTTTCTGCTCACAATAGATATTACAATTTCATGCAAGATTGATCATAAAGGTGCAGGATCTATTATTTTCTAGGGTCTCTGTCAGTCACGGGCCCTTGGACTCATCATCACTTTCCTCCTCCTTTTCCAGAGCTGCTGGAAATAGGCCTCGTCTGTTGTAACACCTCACTTGTCTCACAAAACAACAATTTTATTAATGTTCTGTCTCATCAGGCAGCGCTGTAAATATGTTAAAGATCATCTCAGAGGTCGTCTGTTACGGAGCCGACAGTTTTCACAAAATAGTGGTTTATTACTTCACTCATAGATCTCTTCTGGAGCCTCTTTTTTTTCCTTTCAATGAAACCGTGACATGGTTACAAATACATATAATACTCATAGCATAATTGCATAAATCATACACAAATGGACAAAAGATAACATACGAGGACAGAAAACCCATCGCTGAGTCTGAAGAGGTTAAAACGAACGAGGTTAACGAAATAAAAAGGAGATTTTTTTTGCATTTTTAGCTCATACGTCTTCGGTTGCGTCTTAAAAAACAGTCCCATAAATGACCCAGTGTAGAGAGCGTGAGCCTGCATCCATTTCCAGACCTGTCTTTCCAAACCGGTGGCTGCTGCAGAGGTCATTGCCTGCACATTACCGGTGGTCTCGGTTTGTGTTTTTTTTACAAAAAGCTGCTCGCTCTGGTGGACCCAATGCAGTTTTTGCTCAGTGTGTCGCTGCCATTTATCCTGATCGCTAACGCTAGCTAGCAGCTGTCTGCATACACCAGGCCAATATTGTCACAAGAAAGTCGATGCAGTGAAATTAGCACAGTATGCTGCTCTGTGATCAGCCTGATTATTAGACTGAATGTCTGCGCTCGTCTTGCTCAAAAGCATCTGGCGCTGACAGTCGAGCTGAATGGAATAATCTGGATGTTTTGAAAATGCTCAATGTTGACAGCTTTGCAGGTGGAGCAGGTCTTTTTTTTTTTTTTTTTTAATCCCTGCTCAACTGCCTTGTACATTTAGTCAGAAAAATTAGACTCTAGAGTTGCATTTAGGTTTGCAAAGGTAAAAAAAATAAAAAAAACATCTATTAAACCCATGAATCATCCATGTTTGTTTTTTTAATCTGTCAAACTGCAACAGTGAAACAATAATTGATGACAAAGATAACCTATGTACCTGCGTGAGTGTATTACATATGGAAACTATTAGACTAACTATAGATTTGACACACTTTAGAGCATCTCTATACTTAAGATACACTATACAATATGTGTGTTTGTGGAACATATTCTTAGAAATTTCTCAATATATGAGGAACTGGGAGCTGAAAACACATTTTTGCAAATTCAACAGCTTAAATATTATTCTTCTCAAAAAAAAAAAATTGCGCTTTTCTATTTGTACACCAACGCTAAGTCACTAAAAATCCATTCTCGGAAAAGTCGGAAAACCTCAGAGATGCTTATCCGTCTTTCCCGCTTTTCTTCTAGACTTGTATGTTTGCGCTTAATTATTGTCTGGTAGGATTACGACACACACACAAAACAACACAAAACAAAACAACACAACAGCACGCACCAGCAGCAGGTATTTGTCTTTTCAAATAGCTGTTGGTCAAAAGACGGAGAGTAAGGAAGAGGACTAGCAGGTCAAAGAGGTACATGCACTCAATTACCCCTTCTTTACATTTCTCTGTGTCTCTACGGGTGCTGCCAAATGAGCTATGGAGATACAAAGTAATTTGATTAAGTGTAGAGCAGCCGGAGAAGATGGAAGAAAAACGTCTAGGAGCTTCAGAGTAGCGCATGTACTTTTACTATTTTTTTTTTTTTTTTTTCGTCGGCGCTGAAGTAAATCACCCGCGTCCTTGGTTCTTTCAGCCTTTACGATGCTACTGTTGATGACGGCTTTAAAACTCGGAAAGTTCACTTGTGTTATTGTTCCCATGAAGGTGAGGCTACGTTGGCATTTCTGGTATTATATTCAGTCAGTTTCAATAAAAGTGAATAGTATTTTAGGGGGTGGACAAAGGGAATTTGTCATGCTATTTCAACTGTAGCTGGATGAGGTAAAAATCCACCCACAGTAGTTATGGAGGTTCTGTTGTATGAGTAAAAGGACTTGCATACATGACTCGCCTTATACAAGAGAACAGAATTCCATCAGATAATCTACTTTGACATAGTGCACTCTGGGGTTAAACTGATTCTGAAGCCACGCTTGAGTCCGATGGTAAAGATGAGTATAATTTAATTTGTTGGCTGGAATGAACTACATAGAGTGCAACAAATTTATCTACTCGAACTCTCAATCAAGCAAGACATTTTTTTTTTTTTTTTTTTTTTTGCTAGATCTCACTCTTTATTACAGCCGCTGAAAAGACAAAAGGCATTATGAGTTCAGCGCACAGGGTCCCGAGCTGTGATGAATTTCGCTAATTAATGAGGCGTGATAGCACAAATACTCACAAATATGTGGTATCTTAATAATGAATATGACAGTCTGCTTTCGTGTCTGGCCTTACGCAGTTTCGAGACAGTTGAGAGCTAGCTGTTTTCTGGTCACAAAGCACAAGCGTTCCCCTTTGTGTGCAAATTGAATACCGTGACTTTTCCTTAATCTAATGCAGGAACGTCCTTCACTGCAAACTCCAACAATAAAAAAAGTAATTAAAATGCATGATGACGGCAAGACAAGGCTTTGTCTTAACAGCCCTTAAACAAATATCAAGCTCAATGCACCATGAAACAATAACCCCACACTCCAATACTTAATCACTCATAAACATTAATTGTGGCATCTTTCATTTGACATAAACTGTAATTGAGCATAGAAATGAGTTTATGATAAGAGGCTACAGGGAAAAAAGGTTATGCATCTTATATTTTTTTTTATTTTTGATACAGTGTTTTCTATAAGGACAAGAGAACATGGAGCTCCCTCTGGTTTTAGATCAAGCATTGTTATTTTCCTTTATCCTGACAGAATCTGCAGTGGCTCATCACATCAGCCAGGGTTTGGTTTCCTTGTATGGAAGCCACTGACTCTGCCCTTTCAATTTGGTAAAAAAAAAAAAAAAAAGAAAAAGAAAAGTGTTTCTCCCCCAGCACTCCTACACTCCTCTCAAGTGAGACTGCTTTGCTCGCAGGGTGGGTGGATGAGACATGATCTCACTCTGGTAGGTGATGACATTGACAGGAGCAGCCAGTCGCTCGGATTTGTTTAAACAGAGTTGAAGTGCAGGCTATCTGCGGCTGGAGGTGGGGGCCGGGGGCGGGAGGTTGATGATCCCCTGGACTAGTCAGAACAAACATGTCCACTTATGGCTGGATGATGCGATGTGATGTCTCCCTCGGCCATGTGGACAGAACACGCAGAGCCATGACCTGGATTCGTATCCTTTGGCGACACGGGGCTCTGCAATGTTTATCATGAATTTCCATTGTTTGCATAGTAATTTCTAGTCAAACTGTACTTGCTAATACTTGCAGCTGGCAACATTCAACTTGATTTAAATTGACTTGTAGTTTGAATAGATTTTAATTTCAGATTTTTTGGCTGCGGGGCATGGAAACGAACCGTCTGTTGATAACTTATTCCAAAAAAGGGAAATGGTACCTTTTTTTTTTTTTTTTTTTTTTTTTTTTTGTAATCCAATTTAAATTAATTTTATTAAAGGGTGGGAGTAACAGATTTCAAATTTAATCTTAGAAAGAACAAAGTCGGTCGCTGATGACCACAAGTACACTGGAAATACCCCTAGGATAAAACAAAACCCCACTAGTTCTATAATGCGTATTCAAGTTTTTCTTAAAATAAATCAAAAAGTCATTTATTTGGCTCTGAAATTACAGTGTAAGTGTTCTATTAACCTTCTAGTGGCTAATATTAATTCAAAGTAGAACTGTGCACACCAATAGAATGTACTGTGAACTGTATTCCCAAGTGTAAAACATAACATTGTCTTAAATTTTACCTACAGAGGAGTTTACTAAAGGTAGAAGCATTTCACAGGGTCTAACCATGATGACATGAATAACATGACGGCATCGTATCATCTGTCTGTCTGTCTGTCTGTCACTCAAAATCTACCAAATTTTACACAACATAGGTATTTTAGAGCTATTTTCTCAAGGATTCTTCCCCGCTGAGAAATAGGGCACTTTCTATGACATGTTCACTTTTTTTTCTTAAGAATGCAACTGTTCCACTAAAATAAGAAAAAAAAAAAAAAAAAATCATGCACTTGTGGTATGACAGCACCTATCAACACGATCATTTTCTGGCTGATCTGGAAAATGATCCAGAACCAAGCTCCAAATTTTCATTTCACTTCTAAATCTGACATACTCCACGGGTGTCCCCGGCCTCATTTCTGATCGGAGTCACTTCAGTTTGGTTTGATATTTTCACTCATTGTTCAGTCATTTCATACAATCACTGTCTATATTCTGAATTCACACACATTATCCACCGCTTCTGACTTCAAAAATCGAGGATGAAACAAACATTACTTCTAATACCGGGAGCAAAAGCTAAGGATTCGATAAATAACATACGCTGTATATATGTATATGTTTCTGGAATTATTCATAGTGATTGATCTAAGGGGGTAAAGGTCTGCAATGTTTGAGATTTTTTTTTTTATGGTGACTAAAAACCCATGATAAAAAAAAACAAAAAAAACCCACTTGGCTTTGGGAGAGTGTTACTCAGAAAATGCATGTGGAAATATGATTTTTGCAGTGTTTTAGCATCTTACTGTAGAGAGAGGCTCATTTCTGCCTCAAGGATCAGATGGAATACTGTCGGGGCTGGGCTGGCACGATTTAGAAATTGGAAGGTAATCACAATCCTGAGGGCTAATAAAAGGGGGACAAATTTGAGGAGCACAGACTGAATATGAAATGCATTTGGACTGACGAGAGAGTGTGTTCTTTCACCGCCGAGCTATTTTTAAACCATGACGTCTAACACTGAGCAGGGGGTAGCTTTATTTTCTGACGGTGCTCAGGTTTTTTCGACTGAAGTCAGCACCTCTGTTTCAGATCACATGTATTAGAGGCCAAGAATGAACAATGTGTGCCGGGCTCTGGCACAGATAAGTGTCAGTACTGCCAGCACACTTCATCCATCCATGCTGGCAACACGTCTATCATTCACACTCTGCAGTCGGCTCTCGCCATCCCATCACGTGACCCAAGCAGAGATTACTTTAGGAAATATGATATCATGACATTGCCATACGCTACGCCTGCACGTATATAAACGACACAAAACCGCTGTGGCTTCTCATGATGATGCATCTATCGAAATGTTTCACAATCTATGTCTGCCGCCGTTTCTAGTCAGACTTTGACGGCGCACCTGGTAGCTAGCCACCGTGCACTCGCAGCTACTTCAGACACTGCTGCACTGGAGTGAAGTGTCACTTCACCGCTTTGAGCATCTGGTTTTTTTCACTCTAATTTGCTTTTGCTGCAATTTTTAATGGAATCAACACAAAGGTTGGCACGCATGCAAGGCAAATTAGTGCGCTATCTCGGAAACCTTATTTGACCATTACCATCTCCTTCACAGCAACTCAATAATTTGGTGCCTACATTTCCTGTGTGTTCCCCTGTGTTCTCATTATCTATCTTTTATAGGATGCGGTTCTGCTGCTCAGCACCAAACAAATTCACTGAGCATGTAATAAATACCGGCGACTGTGCTTTTAATACAAAAAAGGAATATTTAGTGTGTATTTGACATGCAGATTATCACATAGCAATTATTGTTTAAAGCTTCTGGCGATCATTTAATAAACTTTTTTTTTTTTTTCAAAATTCCAACACGTCCCTTCAGTTCTACACACTGGATCTATAAGTTAAGGGGTTTCAGTGCAATACAGCTTTAAACAGATCTTCGATATTTAACAAAAAAAAAAAAACCCAGAGAGGTCGGTTTGGAAATGAGTTTTAAATCATCTACGGAGATATTCCACACTTAAGTATATTAGAAAAAGACCACGAGTGATTCATTGTATCACTCATGTTCTACTTGACACCTCAGGAGCCACACTCCAGAGATAACCACATCCTTTTCTTTTCATCAGTACCACCTGCCCACTGCTAGTGACATCTCGTTTTCTTGCATCAGCTCATCTGCCCTCTTAGGGCTCTGACTCCTACATATATTAGATGAAAAGATCACTGGAGGAGCACAGTGCTCACGCAAGCTGCACACACACAAAAAACATAAATCCATACTCTGGTATTTATTTTCCAGCACAATCTAAGTTCTTTTCACCATTCACAAACTGCATCCTGGTGATGGATGATTATTATTTACGCTTGGCATTTATCTTCTGCAAGCTTATGTAGCTTCATCTCATGTGTTCACTTTCATTATTCACTTCATGGGTACTCATTTACATGGTGACAGTGGGAACTGAGTGTGTTATTGTTATGGGTTACATAGCAGAGGATACACATATGTGCACTCTTACCTCTGAACGTGGATTTGATGCATAGCAGCACAAATAGCCAGCGGGACAGCCATTTAAAAGAGAACCGGTGGATTTCTTGATGTAAGAAGACAGAAGTCTTATAAAATATACATTCAAATGGTCTGGTATATCTGTGGGGCAATAAACACTATATACTACAGATGGTTGGAAAGGGTTTAAATTCAGATCTAAAATAAACCTGCTTACTGGGGTTAAAGGCTAGAAATTCATCGTAAAAGTTAAGCGAAGCAGGCTTTTATTTTTACAAGCAGATTGACTCACAATAAATGACTATAAGCAGAAGCTACACAGGCAAAAGAGTAGTCGTACTAGTTTAATCCTTTATCGGGTAAAGTGACTATTTTTGGTTATTTCCGCAGACATTACAAGACAGCGGCAGCAATGGTTGTGTTCTAATGTTCACTTTGCATGTGTTTTTCTTGTTTGTTTTTTTTTTCTATGTTTACTTGTATTTTTTTATTTATTTATTTTCGCTTCTTATGGGTAAGGAACCAAATATGGTAACTTCATTGACCTTGATTTTCTACATAGCAATAAAAAAAACAAATAGAAAATTTTCACAGAAGTATAAACTCTTGTCAGGTCCTCCAATAACACACATTTTGAATTTCAGAGTATTTCTATGAGTGTCCTATAAAGGCTTTAGAAGTTTCTGACTATTACGGTTGTCTTTGACCTTACATGAAATGCTGCTGCGCCTCCACCCAAAGTGTATTTCCTATCGACTGTCGGTGAATAATGTCTGTCGAACGCGGGTCCGTCAACAGAACGGACATTTCATCCATTTGCGAGAGCACGTAGGAACTCTTCTTAGTACTCTCTGAAATCCTCTCTGGCAGCTGTGATTAACTGACAAGTTGATTGACAATTCAAATGCCACAGACGGTCATTAAATTCAGCATTCACCTACAAGCTGGGACACATCTTGCCTTGAATTTCACTGCACAGAAATACATTTGACAAAGTGGTTTTTCCACCGGACTACTTTAGACACCACGTTATCACCTATTTCTGCAGCAATTTTCTGCAACAAATTAACACTTCAGCGAGGAAGGCATCACCACAATACCCTGTCTCTGAGGAATTCCTGAAAAAGGTAGTCATGTGAGACAAAAGCTACTGCAGTTTTTTTTTTTTTTAGAATATGTAATGTTTGCTGTTTCACTTGATTGAGTCTGTTGCCTTGTGTTTTTGTTGGTCACATGCTTGTTACCTGCAAAGATACACAGACTGCATAAAAGAAAGCAAGATTAAAAAGCTCCACAATGGCAATACAAGATGCTCTATCACTGTTGCTGTAATTTAAACACGCATAAATTTAGGTTTCATGGTGTTAACTCTGCAGACTGGCAGTGCAAAAATGCAAAGTAGCAAACAGCGAGACAGTGCGAACTAGAAGGAACCCTTAGATGTGAAATGTAGAGTTTAACTTGCCGGATCTGGCTTCACAAAGATAGAAAATCCAAACAAAAATCGATGTCATTTGTGATTGGAAACAGCATATGACGAGCGCACCGATGCCTGTCAAAAATAAAACGTGAATCCACATTCTTACACGGATACACACAAGTTTAGATTTCCCAAAATAGACCTAAAACAAGCATCTTAAGATCACTTCCTGCTTGTTTCTAGAAGAGTATCAGTAGGGAGGTGAGCGATAGTAGTAATGTTACCCCAAAGGCCAAATTTCAGATGTCATTTTCAAGTGATGTTTTTGTTTTAACGCTGACATGAAAAAGTCGAAATAAATATACCGATAATGGTGTGTCACGAGCTCACAATGAAAACAGACATATTGCTCAATGCTACATTTCCGAACATTACTTCAAAGTCCCTTATGCATGCAATCGTACACTGGGTTACTGACATAAACTATAAAAGCCGTGATTCTCCGAAGCAGAGAAACACAAAGGCAGGTTTAAAAGTGTACCGCAGGAGACTCAGTGGGTTACCGCCATCGAGAACTGGAAGCGCTCCGTTTCGCAGTCAATTCTGATTGCCGCCGCATTTGTTAAAGATCCTCATCAAACTTTCGTTGACCTCGTGGGGACCTGAGCAGAAAGCTGACATGATTGAAAGACCGGACGAGAGTGATATATGACAAAGAGCGAGACGCAAAACGGACAGCAGCCAGATTAAAGTAGCACAGAAAAGGAGGCCTGGGGGTATTTAAATAAGCGGATTCAGGTTTAATTTCAGAATTTCACATTGCTTTACCCCCTGCTGTCCCCCATCTCGATTTTTTTTTTTTTTTAATGTGCTGCCTTTTTTTTTTTTTTGTTTCCAAGCTGCCGTGTTTGTTACTTCCAGAAATGAACTGAAACGCTGAAGAAAATCACCTGATTCCGGGCTCCAAAGTGACAGTTTTGTTGGATAAAAGCTTTTGACTGATATCAACTTGTGCTCCGACAGTGCACTGCTGTCCCATTAGTCGAGGGCAGGTTGGCACAACATCCAACTACGGAGATGGCGTACAAATCCACCCGTGTTCTCCAGACAGTGATAATCCCCACTGATCTCCTCTCTACCTCCCCCCCCCCCGCCACCGCCCCCCGGGACACCGGACCCGGCCCCTACCCGGGGCCTGGCATCCACAGACAACCACCCCCATGGCCCAGGGACCCTGACCCCAGCCCGGGCTCAGTCAACAACCACCTTCCACCACCGACCCCCTGCCTACC
>JAPTYQ010000012.1:13774148-13784283 GCA_029814465.1 Ostorhinchus cyanosoma | reverse complement strand
CCCCATCCCCTTCTCTCTCTCTTTAAAGATTAGATGTGCTGGCTTTATTTCCTCTCAAGCACACAATATCTTTTTGACAAATGTCTTGCAGGATGATTGTGCAGACGGTGATTCCCTCTCAATATGGCTCCACAATATCCTGCCTATAAAATACTGCGCTGCATTGTATTATACTGACTGGAACTGTAATATATATGATGTAGTACTCATTAAACTTGACTAGTACTTTTCTTCTTGTTTTCATTAAGGAGAATTGATACCAGTGCTATGGAGTATGTCATTTAAAACATGGTCTTCATTTAGTGCTCTGTCTATATTCTAATACAGAGGAATGAAGACAAATGAACAGTGACAGAGAGACAATTACCATTCCTATGCCAAATGATCGTATTAAAATAATAACTAGTTATAATCAAGACATCAGGAAAACTATGGCAGCATGACAGAAATGCATTGATCACTTCCCACATCTCCGTGTTAATAAGATCAAAGATATTGACACTTTGCTCTCCGGCTTCAAAGAATCCCCACCACCGAGGATCTGTCCATGACGACAGGAGCAATTTGTCTTTGGATTCGGAGCAGATGCAGCGAAGGAATCCAGGATGGCGAAGCTCGGAGATGATGTGCACACTGTCCCCGGAGGTGTGGGAGGATAAATGACCATGTGTGCTCTCAAATTAAGATGTCTGCAACTACTTCAGAATGGAAATGAGGCCTAATTGATATGATTTGTAGGGCCACTCCTCAGCTGCAAGACCGCCACAGCAATCAAAAAGAAGCAAAAGAAGCAAAAAAAAAAAGAAAGAAAAAAAAAGACGACTTTCAGTTTGGATTGATTATGTTGAGGCATTAACAGAGGTGAACGCAGGTGTAATCCGTGATGCATCGCATTTCTCGCCGCGGGAAGAAATTATCCGTACATCTCACACTTTCATCACAGATCCCAATCAAAACATGGATAAATAAATAAATAAATAAATGTGCATTTCTGTGGTGTAATGTTGTTTAGGTTGTTTATTCCAGTGTGCAATGTTCTCATGTCTCTGGTAATTTCATTTGGATATTATTATTATTATTATTATTATTATTACCACCTTGCTCCTTGTTGTTTTTACTAGTACTTTTTTGGGGGTTTTTTTTATACTATTTTCTTTTTATAGTTATTGTTACTCCACCTCCCGAAGAGGAGACGAGCGGTATTGTTTTTTGGTTCTGTTCATTTCTTTGTGTAATTCCTTGTTTCTTAATAACACCCTCGCAACAAAACTATTGGTTGAATTCATACCATATTTAGTTTATAGATTACCAGTGACCCACAATAGATCTCATCACATTTTGGGAAAAGTAAATTTTTTAAACTAATTTTTCAAATCGTTTTTTTTTTCCCCATTTACTCATAATGGGCCTGTAGCAGTAAAACTATTGGTTGAATTCATACCAAAATGGGTTTATAGATTGCTATTGACCCAGAATAGATGTGATTACATTTTGGGAAAAGTCGCTAAAAGGTAACATCTTTTTTTCCACTATTTACTTACAATGGGCGGGATTTTACATGTCTATAAAAAAACATCAATATTGTTTCAGTTTACTTTAGACCGAGGCACTGACATCAGCACATGCATAGACGTGATGACATTAGTTGCATCGATGCCAAAATAAACTATAATACGTGCGAGGGGCGGGGTTTGTTGTGATTGACACCATTTGTTTTGCTGTTTTCTTATAGTGTTTCTTGTGTGTATGTTTGGTGTTCGACTGATATTGGAACCTCCATTTCCTGAGGGGTTTTGTCCAAAGGATCAATAAAGTTCTATTGAATCTCATCTAAATACCTAAAAAAAGCATTAAGGGGGCTGTATATGCTGTTATCACTGTGTTTATGTGTATTTTTGTGAGATAACACTTCCTGAATGTCTCGGTTTGAGCTCCTAAATTCATTCTCATGTTAGCTGTGGTAAAAGGTACAGTAAGCTACCACCACAAGCGCTGATGGCTAACACTACACACTCCTAAAAATGTCCATCTGCTCGACTACTTTAAGGTACAGTGAGAGAAAATCGACTTTGGAAACTCTTGACCCATTGGGCTTTGGCGCTAAGGCTGTATCATCAACAGACCCAACTAATTTGGCCCGCTGTGGCAAATTATTTATTCATCAAAGACACATTTTCACATCTTGCAGTTTTAATTTTGGATATAATGCATATTTTATTACTAATTTACAGTACCTTCAAGTATATTAATAAGGTATGATGGGTAAATGAATGTACGATACTTTTATACAACATGGCTTTTAAATATCTCCTTTGCACATTTTTTTTTTTAATGCAATGAAAAAAATGCATTGTATTCACAGTTTGACTGACACCGTTGAAATGCACGTTTGTGACAAGTTTGTAAGCGAACTGATGGCTCCTTCTCTGTTAAATTACCCCAAGTGTTGCCAAACTTAGCGATCACGTCTCCAGATGTGGAGACTTTTAAGTTCCTTTTACTTATTTATACACAAAAGAGTCTAGGGAACAATCTAGCAATTTTCTGGGCAGATATTTGCCACGGCTCAGCTGTACGCAGTGAGATGGAGAGAGATACACTTTCAGTCAGTATGAAAATGAAATGTTTATGTGTTCCAGTTTCCTCCCCCCTCCCTCCCTCCTCCCTCTCTCTCTCTCTCTCGCTCTCTCTCTCTCTCTCTCATCGTTTTTTTGTTTTGGTCATCAGAGGAACATTTACCTTTTATAGCTAAACAGTGACTTCCTGGTATATTTCCCTTATGGAATCTGTTTTATACTATAGGGTCTATGTGAGTTATACTGTTGCCTTTTATATTGGATTTTATTGCAGTTCGTTCTGCCAAGTGTATTGTGTCATTGGTGATCTTATTAAAACACGGCCACATTAAAGATCCGCATCCAGTGCAAAGCTACTTTCCATCATGAACAGGACACTCCTCCTCGCAAGAATAAAAACGTGATCCTGGGGCATCATTAGCCTAATGCACCAAAACTAAAGACCTTGGTGTTTTAAAATATATCTCTGAGTATTTTTTGCACATGAAGAGCTTTTTCACAAGCTCTGGACGCAGTTTGTGCAGACATAATGGAATCATTTTACAGGGTTTTTGCTAACCTGATGAGTAGAATCTCATTTTGCACAGTCGTACTTATAAGCCCACTGAGCTCAGAAAAAAAAAACAGCACAGCCATTAGGAGACCCATCGAATGAGCTGATGTAATGTCTTGGGTATAGGCTGCCTTATAGCTGATGCTATGTGTTGTCAAGCTGAATTGTGTTGTCCGTTGTATTGTCTATTCCAAACCACCGTCTATAATCCGTCACCGGCTAAAATGCTGTCCAGAATGATGAGTCTGGTTTCTGTGGAGCACAGCTAATATTTTATCACCCACATCCCTCTGGAATATTAATCCCATCCGAATGGGGCAGCTCGGAGCATGTGAATACAATAGGATCCCATTGATTTAAGACCCCTGGGAAAGAGCAGACGAAAGCATTCAAGGGGGAAAAGAGGCAGCTAAACCTATTTTGGACATTAACCATGCAAAAACAGCATTACTCTTTTCACATACGTGTTGGTGTTTCACAGTGAAAAAGGAAACATTAGCAAGCAGTGCTATGTTCATAACAAAGCCGATCAATAGAAGCGTTACAATAAGATAGAAGGTAGAAGTTGCTGCCAGCCACATATGAAGCATGCATGTGTTAAAGTGTCTCATAGTCAGATCAGAGTGGATTCTTAACTGCTATGTAATGATGAGGCCTGAATGGGCTCATAACCTCTATAAGCACCTGCTGCAATAGCTGGACTATTACCATTACCACACCATAACTCTAATGGGCGCCACTCCGCATCATTATGAAATTGCCCCCAAATGCACCAGTGAATGCAGCTAATGTAGCCACAGTCCTCATACAAAGTCTGCAGTCTACTGTCAGTGTGGGTTTACTGGTCAAAGATAACTACGGTCACGCTCAACAAATCAGCTGCAACATTGAATATTGGCCCGTTGGAGTACCGGAGCCTTTCGGTTTTCTGCAGTCGCTCAACTCTCTTTGTCTTCACATCTTGTTCGAGACTCGTTACTGTGTTCCCTGGCTGGTTTTCCCAGGCGTATCAGGTGCCGTCGTCTCACTGAAGAGCAATTTAACAGTTAACTCGCTCCACGAAAACCCAATTACAGGTGATTCTAATCCTGGATTAGACAATATGCAACTAGTCTTTGTCTACAAGGCGGAGGCAAAAAGTGATGCCAGATCTGGAAAGATTCAATTTAAAGGCCCCAGACGGGTCCGCCGCCCCGATCGACATCATTCGTTTTGCATTTACTTTGAGAAATTGGAATATTATTGACTTGCTGGAAAGCAGAGGATACAGAGAAATGCATTGGGACTGTATTTCTTTCTGCGTAACTGCCCCCAGGCCTTGCAATGACGACGAGTAAGTGACGTTATCTAGATGGTCCGCTGAGCTGTTTCAGTGGATTTTCAGACACAGTGCCAAATGTCACATAATGACCACAAAAAAAAAAAAAAAAAAAAAAAGGCTCATATGTATTAACTATCTTCTCACATCTGGACACACTAAATCTGTGAACTCACTGGAAACTGTCTGCATGGATGCTCATTTTAAATCTGTGCACCACAACCAAAGAACATTCTCAAATAATGGCAGACATCCAGTAATATTAACATTTATATTGGCTACATCTTACTACAAAGTCTCAGCCTATTGATCATCGTGAAGGTCGTCAATGTTAAGGTCGGTATTTTTGATTTTGCACGACAACAAAATGAGCTTTTTATACGATTCACAGAAAAGCAGTTATAAAAAAACATATACAGTGATGCGCTATTTACCAAAAAGAACCACATGGAAATTAGATGATTTTACATTTGCGTGTTTATTGTAATCAAAAAGAGAGCATTTCCAACTCTCTGTATATCGCACAGTGTGACATGTGACTATTCCTGGTACTTTTCCTGTGTTTTCTATCTGGATCCTCCCACCATGCTAATGCAGTTGCAAAATTCCCATCATCTTGTCACATGAGTGAAAGGCAGCGGCATCAGTATATTACACTTTCCAACTACTCCAGTACAATCACAGTCTAATCCCTGCACAAATATTGAAATAACACATGTATGTTTTTAGGCAAGGTCACACTAAGCCCGCTGAAATTATATATATATATATAAACCCAAAGGTCTAAGAGTCTGATGTTCTATATGTGCAATCAATCTAAAAAAAAAAAAAAAAAAATCTATGTGCAGTGTATTAGCACAATATTTGCACATAAGAGCTCAGTGGGATAAAAGAGCATTTCATATGAACTGAATATCAATACCTGCTCATGCACTTTTCTGCTGTTTCCACAGGCCTGTATGATTTGGGAGGAGTCCATTTTGGCATCCTTAAACTCAGTCAGTCTTGGAGCAGAAGCCAGCCTCCTGTATCTCTCCACATGTGATGCATTTGTATCATTTTAAATCACAATCTTGGCAAGATGTTGGGCGTGAAAACAGCTTCTCCTCCACCTCCGTCATACCTCTCCCTTCACTCGTCTTGTGAGCGCACACGCACACACACACACAAACACACACACACACACACTGTACTAATGCAGCAGCAGTGTCATCTGGTCCTTTCAGCATGACTTCACTCAAGGATCTTTAGTTGAGGCCAGCAAAGGCCACGAGGAAGGAGTGGGTGCTGTCACGCACATCTAAAAATCTTTGATCCCATCCCTATGTGTTTAAACATTCATATACTCAACCATTAGCTCGTGGTAAGTTGGCTTTTAAAAGGAACCACAGAGGAGAAGCCATTAAAGTTAGTCTAAGAGGTCAGGGGAATTCTCTGTCTTTTGCTGTGAGCATGTCCTACTTTATTTTCCAGCAACAATCAAATTAAATTCTGACAGTTTTGATGTCTGAAAAGTCAGTCTGCTGAAGAAAAAAAAACAGTATTGATTTTCATTGATGTTGCCTCATCCACCACTTGAAGGATCTTGATGTATCGTGGTAAGCGCGTGTTTGACCCCTAAAGAGTGTAGCCACCAGCTAATCAAGCTTTTGCTCTGTCAGAACATGCAAAAGCATTTCGGATTAAACTTAAATGCTGCTGTCAGTTAAGGCTAAAAACATACTAAGTCTTCTCCCTTTTCTAATTGTCTATGCTGAGCCCAAGGTACTTAGATCTGTGCTCCTCATTTGATTTTAAAATTGCACTGACTTGAGTGACAGACTGTCAGACTGATCGTTACCACTTCAGAGTCAATGTTTTGCAAAGTTCACCACACCTTTTCGGTTAACTCTTTTCAGTATTTAGGTCAATATTCCTTCTCTGACATCTGAAAAGTATACAAGCTGCTTTCATCATGAAAACTAAAATCACTGTCATAAGCAACCAACAAGTCCCTCATAAGTAATAAGAACAATTATACCATTTTTACATTATGTCATCAAGCAACTCACCTTCTCTGATGATCTGTTTCTGATCTATTCCATTATTGACTCCCTGCTCAAATGTATAAGTCTGACAGCTAATTAGATTACTTAAGCTGGTGTGTGTGTGTTTCACAGTGCAGGTAGTGGATAGGGTATTAGCTTACATGTGAATAATCCCTTTATTGTCAGAGTGGGTTACTATATAGCATCCAAAATCTTCCCTGTCCTGTCCATTTATTTTCAAGACAGAGCTCATGTAATTATCCAAAGCGACGTGGAAGACAGGCTGAAACAGGCTTAGATTCCTAGATCACCACAATTACAAGCAACTAATTAGTATGGAGTGTAGTCTGGGTTAAGCCATGACCACTATCTGCCATGTTGGATAGGAATGACAGAGAGAAAAATGTCTGGGAAAACAGAATAAGAAGCATGGAGACAAATAAAAGGGGTTTTCATGCGGAAAGAGGTGTTTCACTGAGGAGAAGTGAAACACCATTTATCAATCTGTCAATTAATAGTTACTAAGCTTTTTAAAATTGAATTCCATCTCAATTATATAAACTTAATAGAGAAACTAAAATGTATAGAGAAGGAATTCCAATTTCATTTGGTGGATGTGAAAGTGAATTCAGCTCCGCCGCCGGTATTGTCTCACACTTTGTTTTACTGAACTGAATTAGAGCAGTACATATAAATGATCCCTAGCGAGGGGGATTTCATACGCAGCCATGTTAGCGCACACATACAGAACGTTCTGGGTCCACTGAAGGATGCTTGTAGGTCACATTCAATAATGGATTCAGTGGAATAGTGACAATCACACACATGCACACAAAAACTCTTCATGTACGTCTACACCCGCATACACAAACTCCCACGCATATATGTGTGTGTGTGTGTGTGTGTATCCCTTGACTCCCTTCACTCCAGTGCAATGATGATTGGGTCTCTCCACTGGACTGACTCCTCTCCTGCTCTGCCATTCCACTCAGCACAGTGAGAAATCACCTAGTCAGTCTAGGACTATTACAGAGTAATTGGCCTTTTAAAGAGGGGCTCCACCATGTGAAACAGTGTAACTGGGAATGATACTCCCGTTGGTCTGTTCTCCATTTTGTCCTCTATCCCCCCCCCCCCTTCTCTTTCTTCTGCAGCTGCCTTCAGTGTGTCTCTGCTTTTCAGTGTTGTATACTGTTGCTCCCTGTCTTCTGCTGACCTCTAAAAGCTCACCGCTGTATTGCCCATGTTACCACTTTCAGCACTGGACAGCTCCTTGACTGGACAGGCCAACTCTGCTTTAAAGTAGAAAGCGAGATAAGGCTGGGGAGAAGCAATGCTGTTACTAATACTGTGTCGGGAGAGGCAGCTTACGGCTGCAGCATTAGAGGCGAAACTGCCAAAACACTTAAAGACTAAAGCAACCAAACAAGGGTATGAAAAGCAGAAATACGTGGGAGTTTAATTATAATTCGCACAGGAGGAATTGTGGCCAAACAGCTTGACACAAACCAGCACCCAGGAAAGGTAACACTGAATCACATCTCACCCATCAAGAAATATAGAAATCTATCAAACTGAGACTAGGCCCAACAGTGACTAACTGAGCAAATTGTATTAAACTTGCCAGAATGAGAGAAAAATCTCAAATATGACTCGGTATAGAAATCCAAAGATGACAAGAAACATGCCACTCTAAAACCAAAATAGCACAGTTATGGGAGGTACCGTGTTGCTTCTATGATAAAGCAAATGTACCAAACATTAGCTTTGGTATTTTTGCAGGGTTGAAATGAGCATACATATTTATTTCTTATTCTCTTTTCTTAAAATACAACAAAAATACATGAAATCCGTGCACAACCTTACAAGAGACACACAAAAACAACAACTAAACGGGTTCTAAAGGTTAAAGTCACTATTTAGTGTGACTCCTAACCCCATGACAAGAAACAGCACAAACAGGAAGAAACATCTGACATGTGTTGAATGAAACCTGGCATAAAAGATCTGAAAATGAATGCAATAAATCTCACATTGTCTGAACAAAAGAGTTAAAGCATGTTAATAGTAAAACAGGGTTACACTAAATATTAACTCTTTCATTTATAGAAGCTATTTTTTTCCTGAAATTTTTGTTGCTTTTTTTTTTTTTATCACTGTACATATTTCCCATAGATTGAAAAATGCATGTGTGTGATGCTACTTTTGTGGGAGTTCCAAAATAGTTTTTTCCTCTATATTTAACTTTTCTTAAGTGATTTTTCACCATTTATTATAACATTATCCTCTGTATTTTGTGTTAGTTACAGTAAAAATCTGGTATTTTCCTCTATTTGATTCCCTGATTATTTAGATGTTCATTAAAGTTCAGATTAAAGTTCAAGGTTATTCCATCAGAAACAGAGAAAACTGAAGAAAAAGTGACTTTTTCAACAAAATCTATCACTAATGTAATATAAACCAAGTATCTCCATCCACTGGTGTAGATCCAACTCCGTGGGTTTTACTGGTGAATCTATGTTGAAGAAAATGACGGTGTTTCCATGGTAACTATGGAGCCCCTGAACGTCCAAATGGTTCAAATCTGATGACCATGAAAAGATGACAAACTGCATTTTTCACCAATTATTTACATGTATTGATAAGATTAGCAGATCAACAGGTATTAAACTGTTTAGATCAGTAGATGTTTTGGGTCGCCGGCAGCGGTTTGGGTTATTATGGGTTACAGCTGTCAATCACTTATGACCCTCGTAGCTAAAATCCTACTTTATGGGTTAGATGTTTATAGCCTGTAAACCGAGAATCTGAAGAAGTGAGTTATAATCTGCTGAAAATTAGACTGATTTTTTCTCCAAAACATGTTTTACATACAGTACGCCATACGACTCAACCTTTAAAGAAGTCAAACTTTCAAAATGCAACATCATTAACCATTTTTTACCTTCTTCCTTGTGTATTTTACGTATTACTGCTTTTGACAGCAAATAATCTCGTCATTCAAGTCAGCAGTTGAGCCGTACCTACTTTATACGTCTTTTTCTCTCGTGTCTGAGTCTAAAACTATACATGACAGAAATCAAATTTAGACTTAAAATATATGTAGTAAAAAATACATTTTAAGCAGAACAGATCAATATCTCCAATCCTATGGGAAATACGATTCCGGCATCATAAAACCACTCACCGATAATGTTTGACGAAGAAACAGGGTGGAAATCACTTTGGATTTAACATTTGTGACAGTGAGGAGGGATTAAGGTTTTACTGTCTATCCTGTAAACTACCAGAAGAAAATATACCTCAAAGCCGAACATATTATTCTCCGGATCTGCTTAAAAAGAGGCGTCATTACAGATACTTGAAATCATGAATTCGACAATATCGCGGGCAATTCGCACTGCACCTTTTGTGCAAGATCCAGTTGATGGTTAAAATGTATTCATCACTTTTTCATTCTGCTCATTACTTCAATTGTTGCAGCTAAAATATTAATTACAGAAAAGATAAGAGTTAAGAGTTGTGTTGTGGCATGACAGATTAGTGTGAGCATGTGTGTGTGGTAGTGGGGGTGGTGTGTGTGTGTGTGTGTGTGTGTGTGTGTGTGTGTGTGTGTGTGTGTGTGTGTGTGCGGGGGGGGGTTGTGCATAGAAGTTCTTAG
>JAPTYQ010000012.1:13763368-13774070 GCA_029814465.1 Ostorhinchus cyanosoma | reverse complement strand
TATATATATATATATATGTGTGTGTGTGTGTGTGTGTGTGTGTGTGTGTGTGTGTGTGTGTGTGTGTGTGTATATATGAACCTGCTGGCACAAGGTCCTGATTGGAATCGCCGGGGAATAAGAGGTGGCTTGGGCGTCTGTAGCGTCTCCCTTTGGAGGTTTACCGGGCAAAAAGGTCACGGTGAGTGGGATTAGACCAAGAGCCTGACCCAAAATACACTGAGGGGAATACATTTGTCTATAGGACCCAGAGGTGCACAAACCCACACAGGTACTCGCCAGAGAAAAACATCTCTAGGCTCCTCCTCTGGTCATGTTCTCATAGTGACCCTGACCTACACATGTACTAATGGAGTAGACGGCTGTTAAATGTGCTACAAGTGGAGGAAAAATGATTACGGTGATGGCATCAGCATCAGCACAGGAGGTTGAAGTGGGCTCCCACCTGAGTACAAGCATCCGCCTAAATACTGATGCATATTCTTTTTGTAGTAATCTAACATGGATCAATCACGTAAACATCAAATCAACCCCCAGGGAAAATTGGCAGCTTCAGCAAGAGACTTCAACCTAATTTGCATACATTTCCCATGAGTGCGGGTTAATGAAATTACTTTTAAAATATGCACTTCTACATTTTTTTTTTTTTAGATAATTGGTCTACATGAGCTAAAACAGCAAAAAAAAACAAAACATATTCCCTTCTTCTGTGGATGCTAACTTGTATTGTTAATCATATCTAGTTACTTAGAATGAAATGACATTGATATACGTTGCTACGCATGATGTGAAGAAACTGAAACATCACTCAATCTGGAAATAGAATTTCTGTCTGAGTCACTTCTCATCAATAAATGAGACTAAATCACACAATCGATACCTCACAGTGTTTCTTCACAATAGAAGAGAAGAACCACAATTCCACATGCTGGAAAAACCCAAAATAGCTGCAGATCAGGGTGTCAAACATAAGGCCCGTGGCCCAAAAGCGGCCCGACAAAGGATCGTATGCGGCACAGGGGGTTCAAATTGTAAAATGTAAAAATTCCATTAATATTAAAAGTCGAGGGTGTCAAAATGATTTTAGTTCAGGTTCCACATACAGACAATTTCAATTTTTAATGAGTCAGACCAGTAAAATAGTAACATAATAACCTAGAAATATTATCTTTTTGCTTTGTTTTAGTGTAAAACAAGTGAAATTCCATTAAAATGTTTATATTTGCAAACTACCCTTTCATAAAATACATGAATAACCTGAAATATTTTAATAGAAATAAGTACAATTTTAACATTATTCGGCCTGTTACTAAATATTTTTTGTGTTTTTGTCGATCTACTATGATTTGTAAGTTGTAATGTGCATGTATGAATGATAAGCTGAGGTATAATATTGTTATAATTGCCCTTATTTTTCAGGTTGTTTGTGGTTGTTAATGTTAATGGCATTTATTAAAGGACACTTTGACTTTTTTCACTGTTATTAATTTATCAGTCCATTTGAGATCATACTGGGCTGAATGTGTTTCTGCTGGAACTGAATGAACGTCCACTTGTCCATTTGTCTGTTTCATAGCAACCTACTACCTTATATTCAAGTGTGGACCAGAGTTCATATCCTCTTAACCCATAAACACCCAGAGCTCATTTGTGGCAGTTCCCAAATGAATATTTCTCTCTATTTAATCTTTCTTATGGGATTCATCACTATTCCTCTGTATTTTACTTTTTTTTTTTTTTTTTGTGAAAATCAGTTTTCATTCCCCCTATTTAATTTACTGGCCATGTAAATGTCCATAAAAGCTCAGATTAAAGTTTATTATTATATTAGAAATAGACAAAACTAAAGAAAAAATGACAGTTTCAACTAAATATATCATTAATTGAACATAAACTAAGTGTTTTCATCCACTGTCATTGATCCAACTCCATGGATTTTACTGGTGAATCAATGTTGTAGAAGGTGAATAGTGTTTCCATGGTAACTACAGAGCCTTTGATCGTCCAATTGGGTCATATCTGATGACCATGAAAAGACGACAAACTGCATTTTACACTAATTAGTTGCATGTATTGATAGGATTAATGGATCAGAAGGTGCATTTGCAGTGTCTAAGACCTTAGTTTGGCTTGTGTTTAATATCCTGGGATCTGAAATGTGATCATCTAGGTTTAGGAAGCAGCGTTTAACCCATAAGGACCCAGTGTTACTTTTCTGGCAGTTTCCAAATGAATTTTTCTCTAAGTTTAACCTTCCTTAAGTGATTTAGCACCACAAGTGGTCCTCAGGTTACGAACGAGTTCCGTTCCTACGCTGGTGACGTAACCTGAATTTCCGCTTAAGTCGGAATTAACCCTTTAATACCCCTTAAATACCCCCTAAATCTCTAAATAAATATCCAATACTTTGCTTTATAATTAATAAAGGTCGCCATGGTAGAACGACTGAAGCCTAAGTCTTTACCAGTGTTCGTCGGTGTCTCGCCTTTCTCCGACCTTTTGATTATATTCAGCTTCGTTTCCATGGTAATGGCTGGACCAGCATCGCTAGGAGATCCCGCTTTCTTTTTTGGGGCCATGATGTGAAAAAGGAGGCTGATAAAGTAAAATATTGTTAAAATTACACTTGTTTTTCTTACGACATTTCAAGTTGTTCATGTTATTCAGATTTTTAAGGAAACGTAAATGTAAACGTTATCATAATGTCATTTTCCTTTTTTTGCTCTTATTATTTTATATGTCCAGCCCATTTGAGATCATATTGGGCTGAATGTGGAACTGAACTCAAACCAGTTTGACACCCCTGGACAAAACCAGTATGTGTCACAATGGAGGCCTTTTACAGCTTTTATAGCCGTCACATTAGGATTGTAACGTGCAACCTACGTGTCAGATGTCACTAAACATCTAAAAGCGAAAAAAAAAAAACCCTGTTATTTGATTATCAAAGTAATTGCCAGTTCATTTCTATATTTTAAGTCTGACAGGTTGACCCAATTAGTAGATTCTTTTTTTTTTTTTTGGATTTTATTCATGTGTGCAGGGAATCAGACAGAGATAGTCACATCCTCTTGTGTCTGATCTTTTTTTTTTTTTTTTCTCATTTAATTCACCTATCTATTAAATCTTGGTCAACCACCGTGTTATCAAAATTATGCAGGAAAAAAAGACCAAACGGCTGAAACGAACGACCCGTTGAAGAGTAAGGTCGTGAAATAAAGTAACAACACGCTCAATTTTTTTTTTTTTTTTTTTTCTTCCTCTTGTCTGTCTAAAAGCTCCGTTTTCAGTCCCATAGGAGGTGCCTTATGTCACAAACCGTAAGCCTCCGCTCATGAACTTCCTTTATGTGGCCCGATCGCACATGTGGAGAGGGGTTTGTCTGGTTTAATCTTCTTAGGTTGGATTTACTTTCCGGCAGACATGTTGGAAAACTATGTATGGTGTATGTTGAATCTTTAGTCTTAAGCCTGGATAGATGTCACCGGATCAGATGAAAAATGTGATCACGATGGATTTTTCTGACAGTCCAAGACAGCGGCTGTCTGGCTGATGAATAGCTGCTGGGTGTGGTGGTTCCTGCAGATGTTTTCATTGCACAGAAATGAGTGGACAGAACCCCGGCGTATCTCATCCAAGGTGACATTAAGATGTAACGTGTTACCATATCTTGACAGCGAGGGTTGCTTTATACAAGGTCAGGGGCTCTGAGTGCATGAATACAGACGGATAGAAGGACGGGACGGATGAGACCCCACACATTTAAAGAGGAAAAAAAAAAAAAAAGAAAAACACTTCCTTCACTATTCATATAGATTTGTCTCCTGCTGATCTACCACTTCCTGTCACAATGAGTAGACAGAGAAGCTTTGGACAGAAGAATCTTCCCTTCAGCAAAACACTTTCATGCTTCTAGCCAAAGAAGAAGACATAAGAAGAGAGTAGGAGGGAACAAGCGAATTTCAGGCCCACTTCTCTGAGCCAGAGACTCTGAGAGAGAGAGAGAGAGGGAGAAGAAAGAGCAAGAGCAAGAGCAAGAGAGCAGTAATACATTTCCATCTGAAATATTAAAGCCTCTGCATTAATCTGTCTTCCTTCTCCCTGGGGTGCTGGTGAAGGCTCGCGCTGTCCTAGAGTTCCCTGGAAAAGGACAGTGGCTGGCTACATCACCTCTTTTTCTTCGGGCCAGCACCGGCTCTCCACCTCGCCTTTTATAATGGTCATTTAAGTGTTTGTGTGGGAGTGGGCTGTGTGCTGAGCTTTTCTGAAATGGCTGCTTAGGTCTGCAGGCGCTATCTGACCAGATTTGAAAGGAAGTAAGTCAATTGCTCTATGTGTTTTGTTTTTTTTTTTTTGTTTTGTTTCATCCCTTCCTGTTTTTTTCAAAATCTCTTAATTAAGAGAAATGCTGAAAGGTTTCGATTTTTTTTTTTTTTTTTTTTTGTCGCTTAACAGAAAATAAAACTAAGATTGAATGTTGACATTTCATTTACACATTAGGTCATTTATTGAGCAGATCCTAACATGAGTTGTTTATTGATAAGTAAATAAAATGAAAATAACCTAAATAAACAAACCAAACACAGACTTCCCAGAGAAATTAACAACAATTATCAATACTTTTTTGGTCGCTAAAAAAACTAAATAATTATTCATTTTACAACCACAAGTCCAGACATCTCATAATAAACCAGAAATGCAACAACACTTGACATAACTGAGGTGACCTTTTTTACCTTATTTATTTATTTTTGAAATCGTCTTTTTAATATACTTCATTAAAAAAAAAAAAAAAAAAAAAAAAAAGGTCCTGTGAAGTGTTCCCTCAACTGGGAGCATTCAAGGTTTAACGCCTTCTCTAAATTTTCTGCTGGCACTTCATGAAGGTGGTGGCACCCAACTAGCCTTTATCTAGGCCACCAGATCCACAGCTGGACCCATCTGGCCTTTGCTATCTCCTCTCTCTGTCTGTGCACACACACATGCACATGTTACTACACGAGATATCCATCATACACACACACACACACACACACACACACACACACACACACACACACCAGCTGTTGTGGATTACCAAAGAACAAGTGCGGGTCTATTTTCTGACTTAGGCCCACTGTTTGATGGCCCTGCCCTGCATGTGACCTAACAAAAGCACAGGCTTGTTTATTGTTGCATACAATAATACTTTTTGCTTTATGAGCGCCCAGAGAGAAAAGGCTCTCAGAATGAAACGCCAAAGACAGAGAGTTTTTTTCAAACACTTTTCAGTCCGATCTTTAATAGTTAAACATGAAATCTGGCTGCAAACTAAAAAAAAAAAAAAAAGGAGGCATACGCTACAAAAAGCATATCAAAATTGTTCTGAGAGAGAGACGAGAGTTGCTGTTTGTTATCCAAAATCTAAAAACTTAACACTGTCAGTAACCCTCTGCCAAGAAGGAAACCATGAATTATGCCTTGTATTTTATTTTCTTATCTGATCAAGCCTTGACATGGCCACTCAGAGAAATATGGCTTCTTTTAATCAACACTGTTTCCGCTTCTGAGAAACAGGAAATCTGTCTGCCCTCACCTTCATCTATCTTAAGTTCCTCCCATACATTGATCTAGCGCTCTGACCCTCCAATCCTCCCACCACCTGATCTACGCTTAATCTTCATTATTCTCTATAATGCCATAGACTCTCTCTGGCTGGAGTGTCGACCTCATCTTTGCTAAAACTCTCAACTCCCGCAGCCTCTATACCACCCTTACCCGACAGTCACACCCTAGAAATTCACACGCAATACATTCTCTTTTTGTAAAACAGACGATTTAGGAATAACAACATGCAAAATAGTCACTAGGGTGCCGGGCTGAAGCTTTAAAGCTTAAGTTACTATGAGTGGGAGAGGGTGAAACTGACGGACTGAGCAACCCCACCAATTGCTTTCCCACAACTGCAATAAAATATTCCATCATATCCCTGAGGCATCCGTGACTCCAGCTGGGATCAAAGAGTATCCTTGATGACTGAGAGAGGAGTGCATATTAGTGCCTACAACAGCAGCGTCTCACTTGCACAGAGCCCTTCATTCCGTTCCATTAATAGCCGTCACGTAAAAATACATGATAGGGTTTGGTGTTTCAGTCATTTCCTCTGTAAGTATTGACACACACTAGAGGAAGATGCATGAAAAGCCACCACAAAGTCATTCACCGATAAGTGTTTTTGCCCCAAAGGGAGGGGAAAGGGTTTTGTTTTTGGCTCGGTTTGTTTGTTTGTTAACACTCCAGCAGCAAAACTATTAGTTGAATTCATGCCAGATTTTGTTTATAGATTACCAGTGACCCAGAATATGTCTCATTACATTTTGGGAACAGTAGGTCACATTGTGTTTTTTTTAGGAATTTTTAAATCTTTTTTTTTTAATTTACTTATATTAAGGCAAAAGTTTTAATGTCTGTAGCAGTAAAACTATTGGGTGAATTCATACCAAATTTGGTTTATAGATTACCAGTGACCATGAATAGACGTCATTACATTTTGGGAACAGTAGGTCTAAGTTAAAATTTTTTAGGAATTTTCAAAATCTTTTCTCTTCACCAATTTACTTAAAATAGGTGAAATTTCATGTCTATAAAAAACATCAATTTTGTTTCAATTTACTTCAAACTTTGTACATATATAGAAGCAATGATATGCTGACATCAGCGCATGCATAGACATGATGACATCAGCTGGATCGATGCCAAAATAAACTACAACATGTGTGAGGGGCGGGGTTTGTTGTGCCTGGCACCACTTGTTATGTCATAAAGTGATGATAAACACATAAGTTGCCATTTTTTATTAATTTGAAGATATTAAAACATTTTAAAAATCAGTGTGTTGCATCAGGTAACCCAGTAAATGGTATTACCTTCCCAGAATTTTTATCCATCATTCAGCATCATTTGCTGCATACTCAGTATTCAAACGATCAAAACAGATTCCACATCTCACTCTAGTTGTATTCCTTTCAGGCTGTCTGTGACAGGTGTTTTATGGGGAGGAGTGCTGTTGTTGTGGATGTCCTATCAATGATTCAATGCAGCGCATCAGATGGAAAGGAGAGACTGAGAGAAAGATGTCTTTGCCTGGATGTTCAGGGGGGAACTTTCAATATATAATTCACTGAGTTGTCTGACGGGTCGGGTGTGAATGTGATGGATGCTTTTTCAGTCTGGTGAAGATTCAGTGTTCTTAAACCTTGGATCTCTTAGGCCACTTTGAGCATGAACTACACTGCCAAATGTCCTTTTACAATATTTTGTTCTTCGTACTGAAGACCTGCACTTCGCACTTACACTCAAACATGGGCATGAATGCATTCACACACAGCAAAAAGGTATGTTAAACTCAAGCACTACAAATATATCTGACATCTGGTTCCTGTATTTCACTAAGCAGCTCAGCCGGCTCTCTATGTGCAGTAACTCTTCAGTTGCACCTGCTAATGGAACACGTCATCTAAAGTATCAGTGAAAAATGAAATGACCCACTGGTCCAAATGTAATGCTAGAATTCTATATGAAAATTGTTTAATGCAGAATAGACAAAAGGCTGACAATTGTGCTTATTATGGAGTCATTATACAGTATATGGACTGTACAGAAGCAGCTATAACACACTGAGCCTTTCTGTTGCCATGCAACTTTTCTACAGTAATGTGTATTTTTAAACCAAATGTGGTTACTCAAACAGAAAGTAGCACTTGATGTAGCTGAAATGAAACAAATGTCATGTCCATCCAACATTTTTTTTTTTTTTTTATAAAAAGCAACTGTGCAAAGCTGCAAAGTCCAAAGAGTGTGTGTACGGTTGTGTGTGCTTATGTTTGTGTTAAGCTCGGGCAACAAATCCATAGAACAGAGCCATGTAAGATGGCAGATTAGGGGAATATGAAACACACTCTGGAGTGAGCGCTAGGCAAGGGCTTTTGTCTTGTTATCTTCGGGAGTGAGTTGACATTATCCCCATGGATAAGGTTTTACCATGCATGGATTACCACATGAGACAAGCTGTGCACACCCCCAGGAAAATAACATGAGAGGACCTTGGTCGATCCCCGTCTCCATCTCCCTCTGCAGTGGGGTTTCCGCGCGTACAATTCATCAATGCCATGATCAGCACACCTGGGGCTCCTGACAGTGTTTGAAAATAATGGCACCTATGCTATAACGGCACAAAGAGACATTAGGCCATCTTTTACTTTGAACTGAATCATGTGGCACAGAAATGCCTGAAAATCCCAAATGTGTTTGATTGTTCTTAAGCTGAAAAGCTGGGTTGAACCTTACTATAAACATGTTTTATTCATAACTATATGACATGTATGCCCTCAATATAAATGATGAAATTTGGAGCTCTTCTCCAGACACAGGACAACGACTAAGCAGAAAACGTCTGTATCTAACATCTGTAAAAGCAGCACAAAACGAAAGAGAGACACAAAGACATGAAAATAAAACTTAAAGACTTGTTAAAAGCTAACTCAAATAGATGGGTTTTGAGCTTTTTTTTCACAGAGCCTGACTCCCTAATATCCTTGGGAATGGGATTCCACTGTTTGGGAGCAGAGATATAAGAAAAAAACTGCCTTTCCAATTTTCTTCCTCTGCCTCTGAACATCTAACAAACCCACAGCAGAGAATCTCACTGATCAGACAAACATAAAACAGACTGTGCAATGTACGCTGCTCCTAAGCCTCTCACTGCTTTATACAAGTCAAAAGTACTTTAAAGATAGGTTCTAATGATACATGGAAATAAGAGTGTTCTTCAAAACATACAATGCTAAGTTAAAGTAGCATATCAATCCACTCCAGCTGGAGGAAATCACATTTTATTTAAGTATCATATCTCACCACCAGTTTGGAACACAATGCAATGCAGCCTCTTAAAAGAATCCAAGGCTGCATCGTTCTTCCATAGTACTAAGTGATGTTGATAAGCTGTAATAAATGCATTAGTATGGACATCAGTATTCAGTCTCAGTCACTGACTGTTTTGACAAGAGAAAAATCAAGATTGCATCAAAGATTTGGCTTGAATTTTGCAGCAGCTTTTAATTCAAAAGACCTTTAAAGCGACCTTTTCTCATGTACTTCTTATCAAAATGAAGGTTTTAACAGCTATAGTCACTCTGCAGCTCAAAGCCTAGGTTGGATTTCTACGTAGATGGGAGGTTTCAAATCTGGCCTTTAGAATGAGCATACAAGAAAAAAAAAAAAACATGATTCTCAAAGCGCTGTTTTTAATTTTCAGCACATTATGTGAGAAGTCATGCTTAAAAATCTAGTGAGAAGGCATTTTGTGACACAGTTACAATCAGAGGGGCATCCGAGGTAGGCAGAACTCTAATTTTAGTGTTTAAACATGTATCTCATTTCTCGGTCGTGCATTAGAGGTATTTGATATTACCATTATGTACCGTACAAAACAATAGATGAATTGGATTATCTATTTGTAATCCCATTTGACATCTACAGTAAGGTGTAAAAATATGTGAGTGGAAATGATTATGCAAGGCACTGAACTGTCGCTGCAAAGCAATGACAAGCTCTGTTACACTTGTGTGGCGTTTAAGTTCAATGTAATATGGAGCTTTGGATCGTTTCTGCAGCCTTTTACAAAAACTGCATCGCAAATGATAATGATGAAATAGTGTTGCTCCTTTGTCATAATTTCCTTGGGAATCCTTTGCAGTAACTGGTGACAACAGTGAATATTGAATGAGGAATGATACTCTTATCTGGTCCTGTGCACTCCTAAGATAAGGGCTCTCATTGGCTGGTATTCATATTGTCAGCAATGTGAAGTGAATGAAAGAACCCCACAAAGAAGGAGAGGAAAGAGAGAGGCAAGAGGGTGCCTTAAAAATAGAGGACATGAGGATGAGAATATAAAAGGAGAGACTAAGTATAGAGGCATGAATGATAGTGGGAGGGAGGCAAGAGAGAGAGAGAGGTGACCTCCATCTCCACCTCCACCTCCACACGGCACAACAAGCCTCTCCATCTCAACCAGGGCACCATGGCACATTTCCCGTCGCTGGGGGTGGCAGCGGGCCACACATTGCGGTGAATCAATCCGACTGCTGCAACCTCCGCAATCCACACTTTCCTGCAGGCTCGTCATGTACCCAGATGCTACGTGAGACGCGGGTGTAGTGAGAAAACATGTTCCGCATGTCGCACATATGTACCTCAGTTCGAAGTCATGATTAAAATGTCGTTCCGTGATGCAAAAGATGACTCCTGAAAAGCCCCTCATAAATATATCTGATCCACTTAGTCTTCGTTTTTACATCGCAGGCTCACTAAAGAATTGACCTACATGTATCACATTGGACTGAACTCAAAAGGTAAAAAAAAAAAAAAATCCAGACCAAACAAGTGTCCTTTAGATACAGCTGGGCTCATAAGTTTACATACCCTAGTAGAATTTGTGATTCTTTGGCCATTTTTCAGAGAATATGAATGATAATATAAAAACTTTTATTTCACTTGTAGCTAATGGTTCAGTGAAACCATTTATTATCAAATACATGTGTTTGCTCTTTTTAAATCCTACTGACAACAGAAACTATCCAAATGAGCCTGATCATAAGTTTACATACACTAGTTCTTCATCCTCTGTATTGGCCCCGCCCCTTTAACATCAATGACAGATGGA
>JAPTYQ010000012.1:13745689-13756684 GCA_029814465.1 Ostorhinchus cyanosoma | reverse complement strand
AAACAGGGGCATGTATGTCAGGGATAAAAAAAACCCAACCATTTCTATCTTTTTTTTATCCTCAGAGAAAGCAGTCGTCTCTGTCCCTCTATTGTTTTACTATCTAACAAAAAAAAAAAAAAAAAAAGTGACTGGCTTTTGACATGCGCTACCCTTTTAATCTCAGCTAAATGCTGTGTTGTTAAGCTTTTCAGTTTTAGGGGGAAGTTATTCCACCAAATGAGTGCGACTGAAGTAACGCCACCTGCCGTAACTTTGAGGCTAATTTGGATATTTATTTTTGTTGGTTTTTTTTTTTTTTTTTTTTTTTGCGTGCTTTACCGTAAGCCACGAGCAACATTTTTCACACTTGCATTTCCAATATGCAAATCTAATTATGTTCATCAAATCCCTTCAATCCATTTCCTCACATGCTAGCCGAGCCGTGTGATAAATTGCACCTATATCAACGACATTACCTTTTGTTTTAAATGCCTTCAGAGCACAGCTGTTCTGATATAATAGCTGTTGTTTCACTTGGCTGATTTACACTGGCCTCGATAGCTGTGTCAGTTTCCGTGCATTCTGCAGTAGCTATTAGCACACTTAGCTGATGCTCCCAACCTGAGATGAGAAATGACTGACTCTGTTCTCTCCCCAACTAGGAGGGAAACAGCAATTCATCCCACTGAAGAGCAAGACGAAAGCTTTGAATTGCAAAAAAATTTAAATGTGGGTGGCGATTCCCAAGCCTGGAATCAAGCTAGTGAGATGTGCATGGAATTACAACTGCACTTCACTAAGGAAGATTTCTTGCGAGCCTGAAGAGTCCATTGGGCGGGGAGCCAACACAGCATCCCATGGTTTTCCAACAGGCATTCGTTGTCCCCTATTCCAAACACTTGTTTTTTTTTTTTCCCTATACGTCTGAGCCAGTGGGGCTTGTATGCTGTAAGATACATAATAGTATCATATGTATAAACCCGGATGATAGATGCATGAGTGTGGGCAGACTTCAGCTACATGCTAGTCTTTGTGTTCAGTTCCTCTGTCTGCTCATATCCTCATGAATGAGAGCTGAGCAGCTAATGTACATAGGGAGATAGAAAGCACAAAAGCAAGCAAAAATAGACGGAAGAATACAATGACACAGAGCAGACACAATAACCACGGGGAAAGAGGGAGAGTGTGGGGGGGAGAGGGGACAAAAAGACAAAAGGAGTAGGTAAAGTATGACATTATCCCCAGCGAACAGAGCTTGTCTTTCTCCCAGAACACAGAGATTCATTTAGATCTTTAACAAACAGCAGGGGCAATGCCAATGAGTAGAGCCGAAAACAGAAATCATGTTACTGCCTCCTATAGATCGTCCACATTATCTGAAACCTGACACCGCACAGAAAAACTGCATTAGAGCAAGACTTAGCATAAAATATGAGATCACTTGGCTGTGGGTAAAGACAAATGCACCTGAAGCCATGTTTTGCAGCGCATTTCATCATCAACCAAGACATTTTCTGTGTGTCATTACACTTTAAATACACTGCATTGCACAACTCAACATTCTTGTACAGTAACAAAAGTAGAAAACGCTGCATCTTCCAAACACCGGAGTGAGCGTCATTAAAAGACAGCATTTGCCCTTAAGTGTATAGCTGCTATATTAGCGACACGCTTATAGCATAAAGAAATGTGTAAACGCGATACACAAGGGTTATATGAATACAAATTAAAAGCGCAAGGGTTGTGTGAATAAAAGCAACGGGTGGTAAAGAAACAATTTACCCTAAAGAAACAGCATCATAAGTAGGCACAGGGTAGATTAACAAAGCAAGAACAAATGGTTTTGTGCACAGTTTGGCTTTGAACTAATGAAGTGAGAGAAGAATGGAAGACGTGCATCCTGAACATTTAGACCAGTGGTTTCCAACCTTTTTTGCATCATGAAACAATTTTAACATCATAAATTTCTGGCGACCCCAGACATTCAAAACAGACTTTTTTTTTTTTTTGGCTAAAATTAATTTGTTTTTGATCATGTAATAGTTTGCTATACTATGTTGGAAATAAACGTTGATTTTAGATGACATTTAGTCTATATAATGTAAAGAATTATGGATGGAGGCAGAAAAGCCAGGTGTAGATTACTGCACAAAGGGAGACTTTTATTTTCCTTGGTCAGGATATGTACAGTCAGTCCAATTTGTATTTACAATTAATACTAAACTATGAATTATGAAAGAGCTGCAGCATCTGAAACCAACCACAGTGAACATTTGACAGATAAACAGAACTTCAGTTTCACACTCACAGTTTGTCATGGCTTTTATGGATTGTGATTGTGACTCTCAATTCACCATATTTATTCTATGTAAGTTTTTTATTTTCATCAGTTACTAAAAGTTTCAGGCGACCCCACGTGGGGTCCCGACGCCAAGGTTGCAAAGATCCAAAATTAGGATCTGATATCAACATTTTAGCTGGATAAGGGATCGTAAACACAACTGATCCTTGGGGGGGAGGAGGGGGGCGGGCAGTCTGTACTGTACATCATAACAAGTACATGCAGATCATATGGACACACAAAGTGAAAGTGAAACTTAAGACGCTTTACTAATTCCTCTAAGTCTCCCACTGTTATGCGGCTCATTTTCCTTTTCCCTACCTTCGGAAACTTTAATCTGAAAGGGGAGGACATTCGTTTTGCAGAATCAGCTTGCGCTTACCTTGTGAAATTATGGGATAGACACCTGTGGACACTTAAAGGCCGACATCAGTGCAGTACACAAAACTGTGAGGTACACAGGGGGTACTCATTGAATAAGTAGGATAGAAACTGGCCGGCCCACGCTCACACCAAGTGATCAGTTCCACAGGAAACACTGCACCAGGTAAGGCTTGTAGCTTCTGAAATCAACAATATCGGATCGGTATCGGGTATCGACTAATACGCAAGACCTCAGCGTCGGTATCGGCATCGGAACTGAAAAAATCAGATCAGTGCATCCCTAGGCTTTACATTCCATATGTTGCGACGGTGTTTGTATGTAGCTGATTCAGTGCAGCATATGCACACATTCAGTTATTAAAAAAAACATCAGCATTTCATTGTAATTTCACATCGGTAAACACAACTGTAGATGCTTATGTTAAATACTTGAGTATGGTTATTAAAATACAGTATCACAGCATGATTGGGTATGTTTTATCCAGCCCATAATCCAGAACAGTGATGTTTCACACTCCACAGTGGCAACGCTTCTCATTCACAACAAAACAGACATTTTTGCTGTGAATTTCTGCTACGATGATGACGAACACCACTTTATGAATCACTGGAACATGTTTGTCATACTTTGACAGGTGTTACAGACTGCATCGTTTTTTGAGGAACAGATAAGATGTAGAATGACAGGACCTTTTATAAAAATAACATAATTTTTGCAGTATGTTTTTTACGCACACTGCCACTAATGTCATTCATTAACACCATATGTAATAAAATAATGTTTTAACCCATAAGAACCCACTCTGATGTTTGTATTAGTTCCCAAATAATTGTTTCTCTCCATTTAACCTTAACTAAGTGATTTGTCACCATTTATTATAATATTATCCTCTAAATTTAGCATTTTTGCCAGTGAAAATCATCTATTTTCTTATGATTAATTGACTGATCATGTAGCTCAGAGTAGAGACTGATCTCATGAAATTGCATTGTATGTCATCCAGTTCTTATGGCATTTGGCGTGGATTTTTTACCTTTCGCATGTTATTCGACGCCATTTGCGCATGTCAAATTACGCCAAGGTCTCCAGTTCGCATAAACCTACCGCCAACGCTCAGTACGTGGTATTTGAAGTATTGTTTTAGGTTGGAAAGGGGGCTAATAATGGTGTGGACATACACACGGAAAGCGGATGACATGCCAAAATAAAAGCGGTGTATATTTTTACACAAGTCATGATATCATGTTGCAGACTGATATCAAAGGTTATTGTATTAAAACAGGGGGAAAAAAATGAAGAAAAAGCGACTTTTTCAGGAAAATCTATCATTAACTGAACATAAACCAAGTGTCTCCATCCACTGTCATTGATCTAACTTTATGGGTTTTACTGATGAATCAATGTTGTAGAAGATGACAGTGTTTCCACGGTAACTACGGATATCTGATGACCATGAAAAGATGACAAACTGTATTTTACACCAATTATTTACACGTATTGATAGAATTAATGGATGGACAGTTTAGATCAGTAGATGCTTTTGGTCGGCGGTGGATGTTTGGGTCTTTATGGGTTAAAAATGTCGGCTTTTGTGACTTCATTAAGCTTCCTATATCTCCAGGGGATTAAGAGAATGTTTTTTGACTGCATCCGAATACATGTACTAATATGGCGTTTACTAATGTCTTAGCAAAAATCTGTCCCTTCTGATGTAACTCGGTGAGCATAACAGTGGCATGTGTTGGTGAACGGAAAAGAGCCACCTGTTGCACGGAAGATATTCTGTAAATGCAGGGATAAAAGATTTCACAAGTGGAGAAAAATGACTCCTTGCTCTGCATGTTGTCATCATGTTCGGCTGGAATATTGTCAAAAGCATCAGGCTGCACAGAAAATATTACATGCGTCTGTGAAAGCTTTTATGAACTGAGGGCAGCTTCGTAGCTTTTGAGCACGGTTCACTTTTCGAGTATATGGAACTCACAGATCCTTCCTGATGTTCAGAGAGAGGGTTGGCCCAGTCTGGTGGCTTCACATGTTCGGCGCCTCTTTAACAGATGACACTGGAACAGTGGATTAAGCTGCAGTCCATATCTGAGTATAGTTTCTATGGCAATGTGATACTCTTGCCATCACTGTGGTGTCAGCGTCTTCTTTATAAATGCTGGTCTTGTTGGAAAGCCCATGTAATTATTGAATAGTCAGATGACATTTTTGACAGATTATCCACTGCGACTACAGATGGTTTAATATCTAATGTCCAGCCAGCTATGCTTGAGTTATTTTGTCCTTAGGTAAAGAAGAAGAAAGCGGTGTCACTTGATCACTGTTTGCCTGTGGAATCGATGCCATTGATGTTTCCAACTGATAAATGAGAAGATACTATGTAGTCAACCGGAACTGTTGTCCAAACATATGATCCACACTAGAAATGCGGAAAATTAAAGGTTTCAGATTTCACTGCCCTTTACAGCAGCTTGCAGCAAAAACAACAAAAATTGACTGATGTAGCTCATGCTAGTACTATGACATTTTGATGACAGGGATGTGTACTCACTTACACAACATTACAATTAAAGGAGCTGCTGTCAGATGACATTCCACCAAAAAGAACTGTCAATTAAGGCACTGCATATTGAATATTTCCATTCATACCTCTACTCCTCTACATTTAAGAGGCAAAAATTGTACTTTTTACAGCACTATATGGTTTATAATGTTACATTTTACATTAAAAAAATATACTTTTGAAAAATAATGCAATACCATACTTCTAATTTACTATGTAGTGCATAAATTATCAGCAAGGTTGCTTCCATATTGATAAACTGCAATATTAATATGGTCTCAAGTGTATGATATACACATGATATAATTAAGATGATGTATTTCTACTAATAAGTATTTTCAGTGTCATGAGGAATTCACAGTTTTGTTTTGTACCTGTATGAACTCTACACAAATACTATTTATTTGCTAAATCAATGGGTTTAATAAGACTAGAGAAACACTTTAACATTTAATGTATTAAAAAAAATAATAACAGGTTGCATTTGGTATTGTTGAAAAGTGTTTCCAGAATAATAATGTTGTTTTTGCAGAAAACAAAACCTTGATGAAGTGAATGAACTCCATATACTGCCCTGCCCTATTTCTACTTGAGCAACATTTCAGGAGGATTTTTATACTGTGGTATATATTTCTAAGCCAATATATATTAGAATGTAAGAGAAATTAAAGCATATACACATGAAATTTATTCAGCACTATATATATGCAGTAGGTATTCGATTAATCTCTTATCCTGCCCCACCCATATCTGAAAGTATACGTTGTGATTTCAAAAACACGTCCCCTGTGGAATGAATAATCAGGAAGCCTTCCTTCTTTACACAATGCTAAATATGCAAAATTCACAGCTCCCCTGCTTTATACCCTCTATCTCCCTGAAGCTTTTTCCTCACTTAGCCCGCTCCATCTGCCACCTCTCTCTACTCAGAGCTTCCACTATCCATTCTCCTGCTTTGTTATGCTTCCTGCATTCTCTTCCTCTGTCATCCTCCTCTGCCTCAGTTTGTTTTCAAAGGATTTTTCCCTCTTTTCCTCCATTTCCTCCTTCGTCTGTAACCACTTGTCCCTCGCAACCTTATTTTCATCTCTATATCCAACTACCCCCCCCCCACAAAAAAAAGCCTTCCTCCCCTCTCCTCCTCTCTGTATCTCCTTGCGTTGTGAAAGCTCTACCTGCGACACTCGCCTCCCCATATCCTCTCATCTAAATGGGATGTGTGGCCTTGCTATATCTGATTCCTCTAGACAGGGGGGTGAGAGCTAACCTTTCTCCCTCTTCGACACCTCACCAGCTTGTTATTTGTTTTCATAACACAAATATACCGTCCTTGGTCACAAAACACATCATAAAGCTTTAACATCCAAACTCAGAAGACTAAACAAAATAAATTCTAAGCGACGGAGCCCTGCCTTTAATGGTGCTGAAACCAGAGTGCAGCAAAAAAAAAAAAAAAAACTTCTCCGGAGGTAAGATTCATATCGGATTAATGCACAAGTGAAAGATAAAGATGAGAGGGGTGAAAATACGGAGAATATCCCCTGATATCAGTCTGTGCTAATGAATACGATTAATGTTAAGCTTCTCGAGTATCCACTATCCATGTGGTTATAAAAGGAAATCATTTATATTCTCAGACCATGAGTCATATCAAAGCATATCAGACAAAAGAGGTTTTTTTTTTTTTTTTTTCAATAAGCTATATAGTTATACATGGTAAGTGGAAGCTATACTGACATACCATTTTTTAAATCAGTAAAGGCTAGAAAAGGGCTCTTGTGAAACACTCAGCTCAAGTTCCACAGATAAGTTCACCCAACTCTAAAAACCCAAAAACTGAACTTACGTGTTCGGAAGCGATGGTGTGGGCGTGTGGCGGGGCCTTTGCCTGGACGGCCATGATTCCAGCGTGACGTTGGCTTAACTGGGGCTGATGGCTGGGAGGTGGTTGGCTGCACCTTGGCTGTGGTTTTAACAGCTGCGGTAGTTGTGGTGGATGTGGTGGAGGTGATCGTAGACGAAGTCTGTCCGGGCTTGGCGGGTCCATTACGTCCATTACCGGTGTTGCTTCCTTTTCTGACCGTGCTGCGTGGCGTGACCTCTTTACCACTAGGCGGCGGGGTGAGGCGAGTGGCGCGCGTGGTGGAGGCAGTAACTACAGTTCCACTTATGCGGGTCCCAACGCGGTTATGAAGGTGAGGGGCGCGGTTACCCTCTCCATTGACAGCGCTGCCATTGGCTGAGTGGTTTGCAGGTGGCCCAGATCGAGTTCTTGGCGCCGGGGCGGTACCATCCGCAGCTAGCGGCGTGGTGGTTGAAACGATTGCTGTGGTAGAGGCAGCGGATGTAGTTGCAGTAGAAATGTCGGGCCCCTTGGGCATGGCACTGGGTTTGGAGAGAAATATAGGGTCTTGTCCAATGCTACCTTTAGGATCCACCAGATCAGTGGGAACATAGTCTTGGACAGAGCCAACCACAATCCATTTCAGTAGCATAAGGCTGAGTCCTAGTCCCACAAAGCCCATTACCAGGGGCACGGCACACAGCCAGGTCTGCTGGCGAGGCCACACAGCACAGGGGCCACAGCGGAGAGGGCCCGGGGCTCTGGGTGACGCTTGTTCCGCCCCTGGCTCCTCTAGCGTCATGGCGGCTAGAGTGCTTGCACCGGAGCGCTCACTCATCCTGATGGAGGTTTGTGTTTCTTAGGGTGTGTGGGAGGTCAAACAGGTGGCCAAGTGACACAAGGGCATATACGAGGAAGGGGACGTGGTGCAGAGGAAATGTTGGGCATCTTAAGTACACGCCCACACAATACTTAAAGATCTACATGCACAAACATACACACACACAAAACACACACACGCACTTACAACCACAAGCAGACACTAACACACAGTCACGAGCTGGGCTACTAATTAAAAACTGGCACAGCACTCAAATGCATACACAAGCAATATCACCTCCACTCCCTCTGGCGGACAACAACCAAAACACACGCACACACGCACACACATACATAAAAGCAGGAGAACATACACACTTGCACACACACACGCAGACAGACACACACACACACACACAGGTTATGGACAGGTGAGAGAGCAAAGCAGAAAGCAGGGAGGATGAAGAGGAGGAGGAGGAGGAGGAGGGGAGGGGGGGGGTCTCACTGTAGTTCAGCGCTAACGAAGCGATGATAAATCCCAGGATGCTTCACTCCGTTGTTGAGAGAAAAAAAAAAAAAAAAAAAAGGAGGAAGAAAAAAAAAAAAAAAAAAAAGAGCCGACGCGAAAAAGAACGGAGAAGGATATCGATCCGCTGGGTGGTGAGCTTTAGACTGAGGCTGTAAATCCATGTGCGTGTGTGCGCGTGCGTGTGCGTGCGTGCGTAGATCAACAACCCAGGCTACGGCAGCACCCTTCACTGTCAGCTGCTTGATTATCGGCCGCATAAGGTCCGTAGAATGGAAACCACAGACTGTTGCACGTTTCTGCTCAGATCACAAGTTATTTTGGTCATTTTACCTCCAATGCACTGGTTTCCTTCATATCTTGCAGGTGTCTTTCTCTGCTACTTTAAATTTGCCTCTTAAAAGCCTTCAGTTCTCCATGCCCCTGCTGCCACCTTCTTCTTCTTCTTCTTCTTCTTTTTTTTTTTTTTTTGTGAACGCACCAGCTGTCGGGAAAAAAAAATTAATAAATAAATGTAAAAATCCAGCAAGCGAGAAAAGCCGGTTAAAAAAAAAATCAAATTATATTTAGAAAAAAAAAAAAAAAAGAAAAAGCCTCTTGAAACTGAACTGAGGCAATGAAAGAAGAAGAAGAAGCGATGTTCAGAGGGTGGTGGTAGAGCTTTATATATCCAAGTGATCCGGGTCCAATCCCTGCGCCGACCACCCCACTCCAATATCCCGGAGTGACAGTCGTGCGTCTCCGGAGCTGTCTGTCTGCAGTCCGACACTGATGATGGATCCGATAGGTGTTTCTTTTTTTTTTCTTTTTTTCTTTTTTGGACACAGAGGAGGGGTAAAAGGGAGGGGGGGATAAGAAGACTCTACGGTTCGTTTACCTTCGCTGCATTCCCACAGTGGTGCAAGCAGCAGAAAAGGGAGATGGAGAGAAGAGAGAGGCGCGCAGGAGGGAGGGAGGAGTGAGAGAGAAAGAGAGAGAGAGAGAGGGAGGTAGGTAGGAGGAGGAGGGGGGGTTGAAAAATGATGCGGCGGCTGTTCTTGGAGGCTGCAGACTAGGGAGAGACAGAGAGAGGGAGGGGTGCTTCAATCCGTAGTGAGTGATGTGGGTTTCACGGCTCCTATCCCATCCGATGCTCTCCTCCGGTTCACCACCACTGTCCTCAAAACTCCAAAGTGACGCCTATAGTGACTGCCCCATCTTCTTTTTTTTTTCCCTCTCTCTCTCTCTCTCTCTCTCTCTCTTGCACTCTCCTCATCCAGAGTGCTGTAGGTGTTCCCAGACTTCCTTATCAGCACCCAAAAAAAAAAGAGAGAGAGAGGGGGAAAAAAATGTGGTGGTTAGAAATAGGAAGATAGTGGAGAAAACAAGGGAGAGAGCATAGATGCGTGTTGGCTAAGCTCTGCAGCAGATGCAGATAGGGAGGCGGTGGTAAAAGGCGCGCGCGCACACACACACACACGCGCACACACACATGCAGCATGGAGAGAAGAGAGGAGAGGCACTGCCATATAGACACACCCCAGGGAGCGGTGAGTTTGGAGGGAGGGAGAGGAGGAGGAGGAGGAGGAAGAGGAGGAGGAAGGCGCCACCCCAGTGTCTTCCGCCAGCGGCACACAAGAGCAAACAAACCAAACACCAGCCTCATCATTTATGGGCGACTTCGAAACACTTCTTCAATTTGATACCTCCGTGGGCACTAGATGAATCCCTTATTCTACAGTTCACGAGGGACAGTAGTGAGTCGGGCACGCGGCCAACCAGGTTTTATGGGTAATACCACGTTACTGATGTCGGACTTGGAGTGAGAATTAAAAAAAAAAAAAAAAGAAAAAAAAAAGAGAGAGAGAGAGAGAGAGAAAGGGAAAAAAACATGCTGAAGACAGAACAATCAGTGTTCCTTTAATTATCCACACTTGGCATTTGGTTTGTATTTACCAAAAGACTGCAACAAGGCATGGGCAGGGGGCTACAGGGAAATGAAGTAACACACACACACATTATTATACTGAATGAGAACTTCAGAAACTGATGACTTTAACTGCAGTGTTAAAACAAGTAAATGATAACTGAGTTCTAGATTGTGTTCTACAAAACTGGGTAAAATGACTTACTCAAAGTATATTTTTTGATCCAAAAAAAAAAAAGTCCAAGCAGACCATTTAAGGCTCAGGGATTAACCCTCTATAGGGCACTCATAGAAATACTCTGAAAATTACAATTACAACCGTAGTGTGTTATTACAGGACATAAGATTTTAATACTTTGTGAAATTTATCAAAATGTTTAATTGTGATGTAGAAAATCCAGGTTAACCCATAAAAACCCGAAAGCATCTACTGATATAAAATGTTAAATACCTGTTGATCCATTTATTCTATCAATGCATGTAAATAATTGGTGTAAAATACAGTTTGCCGTCTTTTCGTGGTCATCAGATACACAGTAAATTTACCAGTGTTAATTATGCAGTGTAAAAATATGTTAACTCTATTGGAGTAATTACAACAACAGACTGAGTAAGATGCTTCCC
>JAPTYQ010000012.1:13444906-13458102 GCA_029814465.1 Ostorhinchus cyanosoma | reverse complement strand
CACTGCACTGTCTCAGTTGTGACTGAACAAACAAGTGTCCACGTAGCTGTAGATGAGTCCAATCGGAATCAGCTGGAGAGTCTGACTAAACCTAATCAGTGGAATTTGGCTTATCTGGAGCGTAAACTGTGGAGAAAAAAACTTGACGTGCTAGAAAAAAAAATTGCAATTTTGGAATCAGCATGACAATTTTAGTTTTAATCAGCATAAAAATCTAACTCAACACAATTTTTTTTTTCAAATTGTTCTCCAGTGTAATCAGTTCAGTCATTTTTGATGCAAAAATCACATTTTCCCTCCATTTGCAGCTTCTCAAATTGCTTTATTTTTTATCTATATTAAACTAATTGCTGATTATTATGACTTTTGGATTGCATGGTAAAAATTACAGATGTTCTGTGCATATTATATGTATATAAGTATAGAGTATCTCTGAATTGAGTCAACATTATCACTCAATAAATGTGTAACTAAACATTAAATTATGTGGAAGCAATTTTAATCTTGTTTGTTATAATTTAGCAATTCCAGTTTAAAAACCTGACATTATTAACACTTAAAGGAGTGATATTTTGCTTTTTTAAATTGAATTGTGCATTTTCAAACATTTCCCTGTGGTCTACATAAACTGTAAATGCTCTGCTTGGGTCTGAATTCTTCTTTAATTCAACTCCACAGGTCCATGTTCAACTCTATTTCTGAGTAATGACACCAGAAAGGAAGTTTTGAACTCTGTCCCTTTAAATGCAAATCAGCCACTTCACACTCCACCCCGTCCAGGTTGTTGATTGTGCTTTCTGTCCCATTCAGCCACTTATGGTCCTTAATGCAACCAACAACTGAACATTTTTAGGTAATCGGCTCAAAGTTTGGACATATTTTCAGTTTTTATTACAAGCGCTGCTGCTTATAAGCACTTCTAGCCTTACAATAGAGAGGGGCTTAAACTCATGACAGAAACTGCTGCCTTTGAAACTATGATCGCCAGGGTGAATAAGGTTTCAAATAAAAATAGTCAAATATGGCAAATGTTTATGGCTCATATTAAAGCGGCAGCATCTTAGAGAAGGTACAGGATGTGTATATGTTTGTGTTTATGTACATGCTGTACATGTATGTGTACAAGATTTGTGGGGGTGGGGTTGCGGCTGCCTTTTTAAGTTGTGGGTTATTTTGTTTTTGTTTTACTTCTTGTCTTTTTTTCCAACTTGCTTTTTTCCCTTTTTGTAAATAACTGAAATGACAAAAAAAACCAATAAAAATGATATCGTACTCTGAGAAATGTTTGTCGGAAATCTTGACTTTATATGTGCGAATATCGCGACGCAACTAGTTATAGACGCAACAAATTCAGAAAGAATTAAAACAGGTTGTAGAAATCCACTCGATTTTTGCCCAAATGATTATAAAGATAGCTTTGCAGCACCTGGAGGGTTCAAATTCAAACTTTATGAACTGTTAGGGTCCAAATACACGAATAAATGAACCAAAGACTAATAAAAGTGGGTTTAGCAAAATATGAGCCCTTTAAGCTGCTTGTAAAATTTCCTGCTGGTGCCATTTAAATCGATCATTTGACCAATCAATAGTAGAAGTTACCTGGGCCTGTTTAGCCTTAGGTTTGTTTATTTCTTTAGATTTTATAAAGTAAGGTTTTATGGAAATCACAGTGAGAGTAACTGATAGTAAAAATAATCATTATTTGCAGTCCTATAGTGATAATGTAACCTAATAGCGTGCGCAGCCTTTAGTCCACTGGCCTTGGTCTGGACTTCGAGCCGTCTTGTACTGATCTGAGCTCTGCTTTCTTTTAATTACATGCTCATTTCTGTAACCTCAGAGCTACAGTTACCCACAAGGGGAAACAATCAATAATATCTATGTTGACTTTCTACAGGCTCTTTAGGATGCATAACAGCCTAACATCCTTAAAAATAGCAAATAAGGAGTGACTTTCGCTTTTTTTTTTAGGATGTTGGCAAAACTAAGATTTTTAAATACGGACCTCCATTATTTCTTAACCCTCAAATTAACTTTCTCCTCACTTTAGCTTTTAAGATTTCATATTCCTTTCATTGTCACTGTATACACAGAGCATACACAATTAAATTCTGATATGCTTTACAGAGATGGTACTTCTTGAGTAGAGAGAAAAAAAAGTACACAATATGAAATGCAAAATATTTAAATAATATTCAATCGTAAATTAATAAAAATATTAAAAGAACACAACCCCTGCCCCTCTCACATTCAGTCAAGTCACCTAATCACACATTCATCGGTGCAGAGAACAGTGAGAGCTAAGTACAGTACTTATTACACATTGTTGATTATGATTATTTCCTCAGGGATGTATCACCACTTATTACTTTATCCTCTGCATTTTCCTGTATCTTATTCACTGATCATGTAGATGTTCTCTTTTCAGCAAAATATATCATTAACTGAACATAAAAACCACATGTCTACAACCTGTCATTTGTAAACTGCGTGGGTTCTATTGGTGAATCCAAGTTGCAGAAGATGACAGTGTTTCCATTTTTACTGAGTCCCTGAACATCCAAATGAGTCATATCTGATGCCGGTGAAAAGCTGAAAACCTGGATGTTACCTGAATTATTTACATGTATTGACAGGATTAGTGGTCGAGAAGTTATCACACTTTAAAATCAGTGCATGCTTTTGGTCGCAGGAGGTCACTGAGGGTTAAAATAGGAGTAGATCTGGAGTCTGCACTTTATAAGGCTTTGATACTTAGCTATTTGTGGATTGAAGTCATTGATATTAAAGTCAAATGTTTGCTCATGTAAGATGACATGCAAATTTTCCCTCACGTGTATGCACACTGAGGCATAACTGGTAAAAAGATGAGGTTGTTAATTAGTATAAATTACACCCTGCGGTTCCTGTGCAAAGTGTAGCACAGCATCCTATTAGAGAGCTTCAACAGCATCTAATCAGAAGGCATGAAACAATCAGACTCTAACGAGATTACAACTTAGTAACTACTGCAAAAATAAATCTCGTCTATGGAGTAAGTGATGTGAAAGAGGGAAAATTCAAGGCTTTAAAGGCTTGTAGTGAAAAGGGGAGAAAATATTTGACTAAACCAGAAAAAAGGGGAAAGAACTGTGAGAGAAAACAGGGTTTATTCCCAGACATGGTGTCATTTCCTCGCTCTCACGTACAAGGAGGCCTCCAAACCCTGTGGGGTGATTTGACATTTTGTCATCAGGCTGATTATGTTTCCTGCAGGTTCACTCTGCCCCAAACCTTCGAACTATGAACAAGTGCTAGATTCTTTTCTTTAGGAGGGAGGGTTTATGGGTCAGTGAGAACTGGACGACAAGAAAATAAACACGAATGAAGAGAATCAGCAATGATTGAGACAAAAGAACACAAACTAAGAAATTTTATTGATACTAGTGGAAATAGAATGAGCTGTAGTTTAGGCTGAGAATAGAAAAGAGTCACTGAGGAAAAAATAGTATGTGGTTTAGTTTGAGATTGAAAAAGAGATTGAATTCTTGTGAGTTTTGTAAGTGTATGAGTGCACCTGAAGTCTGTAAATGTATGACTCTCAAAACAGGGTTTCTACAACTCAAATTTAAGACTATGAGCCTATTTCACGGCCATACTGGCAAAATTTCGTGACTCTGAGAATTTAGAAAAATGTATTTATTTACATCAGCAGAGATTGAATATTACATACCTACTGTAAACAGAACTGAATGTTCTGTGATTATTTCTCACTGGGGGCTGTAAAGTTAACAATAATTGGTTCCTAATTTCAATATAAAATTGTCGGGTCGGAACGAGTGGAACTGAGTCGACTAACGTTAGTTTCTTTGTGACTTGGACATTTAACAGTCACATTTAAACATATTTATGGTAGTTTATGGCAACATAACTTATGACCTACCATATCATATTTAATATCTTTTAAAGACTTTTAAAAAGGTATTAAATGCAGATTTGTACATTCAAGACTTCTAAGACTTTTACCTTGTGAGAACCCTGTAAAAAGGACAGAATCACCATTCCTTTAGATGTAATAGTGAATGAAAAAGGTTAGTCACTGGTTAAATGTGAAGACACTTGAAGTGAACAAATCGCTGGTGAAGCTCAACTTTCACCTAAACATTTGCACAAGTGAAAATTCCCTGCTATTTTGGAGAAAACAAACATCTCTCCATGTTTTTGTCTCGTGTCTGTTTCCTTTGCAAATGGACACTTTTTTTTTTTAGATTAAGTAAGCTCTTTCCTTCTCACCTTTCCTTCCAAGAATTGCTGAATTTGGCTATTCAACTGTAATTTGATCGAGCGGAGGCTGATGTTCGCGGCGTGACAGCGTTTCAGGAAAGTTATTGTGAATCAGGCAGTGATGGGCATGTGCCTTGGGCAAAGACTGTCTTCTGTTCCCTCACTGATAGACACACAGAGACTATGTTAGTCCATCAGTTATTCTGGGCATCACACCAGAAACTGCTGCACAATGCTTTACCAGAACCCAAACATAAACAGACACACTGGGCTTTTTTAAGCTCCTTCTAATGATTCCAACAAGACAAGAAAAAAACAACTGAACCACTTCAAATTAAGACTTATTATATGAGTGACACTGAGGAAATTCTAACCCTTAATCATTCAAATGCTTCATATTGGACATTATCCTTTTGAAGATGAGGCAGGTTTTGGTGTGACAGCTCACAAGCCAATGATCCTAAAAGATGCTAATAAGGAAAGTGTTTTGAGCTTCCAAACATCTTAATAAAGAATGCTTTGTATCACAGTTCTCTGAATAATAATAATAATTAAAAACAAATTAACTCATAAAGACCCAAACATCCACTAGCGACCAAAACCATTTATTGATCTCAAATGTATAATACCTGTTAATCCACTAATTCTATCAATACATGTAAATAATTGGTGTAAAATGCCAATTGTCATCTTTTCATGGTTGCCAGATATGACCAATTTGGACATTCAAAGGCTCTGTAGTTACCGTGGAAACACAGTCTTCTTTTACATGAATTCACCAGTAAAATCCATGGAGTTTGATAAATAACAATCAGTGTAGACACTTGTTTTACGTTCAGTTAAGATTATATTTTACTGAAAAAGTCACTTTTTTTCAGTTTTCTCTGTTTTTTTTGTATAATACCTCTCACATTTAATCTGAGGTTTTATGAACATCTACATGATCAGTAAATTGAATATTGGAAAATATAGGATTTTCACTGGAAAAAAACAAAACAAAGGATTATTTCATGATAAATGGTGACTTATGACTTTAGAAATGTGAAAGAGAAAAAACTCGTAAGGGAAATACCACAAAAGTAGCCCCATTATCTTGATCAACAAAATGCACTTATTTAAATATCGACTGCCGGTTCATTTACAACATGAAAAACGGAAATCACTGCCTTGAAGACACATGAAGATATCCATGTTCTTGGTAGACGTGAGCGGTCCAACAGACTCAAGTAACTCAATAAGCCCCAGAGATTAGAGCAGGAAATGAAGACATGGAGGTGGTTAAAACTCCGGATTAGATTTACAACTAATAAAAGTGATATGTGTCTTTTGTGTATATTAAATTAACAAATATTTTCCACACTTACCTGAAAAATGTCACAAAGAACTGGACAAGGTCCATGATGCTGTTGTGTTGAGAAAAGGCAATCTGTTTGAGAAAAACAAGAGATGAAATGAGGGAAAATCAAACTATGGGACAGGTCGAATAAAAATATATAAATGACAGGTCTTGATCACGGTATTTATAGAAACAGCTTTTAGAAAATTCATTGAAGCAACAGCTGCTAGAGGGAAAGTCACACAGCACTTTCACCGTTTCCTGCTGGAAATCTCCGAGCTGATGTGCGACATTGTGAAAGGGTCAACATGATATGGTGTCGACAGATCAAGTCTGCATTAAGAGCAGAATGGACCTGCTAAAAGGTCGCTGACAGATCTCTCTAGAAGACCTGCTGTAAGTGGTGTGTCTTTGAAGAAATAAAGTCTGTCTGGAAAGTGGAACAAAGTGTAAACAGGGCAGAAGGGCATCTATATACACTAAGGGATTCATCTGAACGCCTCCACTAAAGACCAGCTGTTCTACAACACAGGGCAAAAGCAGGGGGAAAAAAATGTATGTATATTTTAATTATTTCTCAAGGCATCCGTCCTGTTACATATATTTTCATTTACAACAACCTCTCTAATATACAGTGCACTCACACGCTCTTAAAGAACCCACTGGTGACTCCGTATAAGGTCACGTTTATAATGGGGTCACATATGGGCTTCTCTTCATTAAAAAAGGCATTACACGCAGTTCGTAACTGATGGTCCACATCGTAGAGACAAGTCATTATCTATAGAAGCTCTGTAGGCCTTCTGCCCTGAAAACATTCAGGCAAGCACATCATCTGCAGCAGGATCAGGTTTGTTGCTTCCAATTGGCTATGAAAAAAAAAAAAAAAAAAAAAATAACTCCGATAAGATGATGGAGACCCAGGTTTTCGCAAGAAACGACTATGACGTTCTCTGCCACTTCTGACCCTTTTCAAGTAAAAAATGGGAATCGCTGATCTGACGGGAGATGCTCGGTGACATGGCTAATGTGACTCAAAAGCACACATTAGAGATGCGTTGCAGCCCTTTTAATGGCCAGTAGCTCTTGTGTAGCAGGAAGGTGCCTGCTTTTCACATAATACAGGGTCAAAGTAATACCATCAGGGTCAATTTAGTTTTAATTCTTCAATCTCAGCCAGTCAGTTCAAATCATACATATAGGTGGACTTCTCCTTGTTATGCGGCGAAAGGGCTCAAAATAGGACGCCGCCGGTGAGCTTCTAAATCCAGCCACGTTCAGCGTAGTTTCCATGGGCCCTATGTTATCTTCATCCACATTTAAATGCTTATTCCATGTGTGTGGACATTAAATACAGAGGCTCCTAAGTGCAGTTTCACATTCTGCTTTATCTCAGCCTTTATCTATGCTCTCACCTTATCCTGTTACAGTAGCTATTTGCTTTAACGGCTCAGGCCAATCCATAATAAATAAGTAACTGTTGGCCAGGAAATCAAATAGAAAACTATTACTGGGCCACCTCCACAGATGGACTGACCCCTAAGATATTATTACCCCACAGTACTCTACTGATCTACCCTGTGTATGAGAGCGAAGGAACAAATCTAAAAATCAATACTTGGAAGTGGGTTAATTTGTTAAAATATATTACACGGACATTAGGAATGATAATTGTTGCTATCTAATGTTGGAGCGATAGCTGCGATTGTGGCGGTTGTTGTGGAACGAAGCGTTGGGTAGGTTTGATTATTCTCTATTTGATAAACCATGTAAGGAATAATAAAAGGCAAACACAAAAACAGTTTTTACCCTCAGCCCTCTCCACAGGGTATTGTTATCAGTTCATCGTCCATCTGTCTGTCCGTCCGTATGTGCTAAAACTTTGGCATGCACCAGTAGTTTTCAACCAGGGTGGGGGGGGCACAGATAGTCAATGATAAGGAAACCCTGGCGTGGACCGAAGGCCGAAGGTTTTCAAGTGCAGGCACGTTATGTTTTATCATGTAAGACATGGGTGTCAAACATACGACCCGGGGGCCAAAACTGGCCCGCCAAAGGGTCCAATCTGGCCCGTGGGATGAATTTGTGAAAGCAAAAATTACACTCAAGATATAAACAGTCAATCATTTTACTTTAGGGGCCATATAAAGCCATACTTTAGTCTTAAGTGGGTCAGATCAGTAAAATACTATCATAATAACCTACAAATAATGACAACTCTAGAGATGTGATGATATGAAAATTTCATATCATTGTTATTGTGACCAAAATTATCATGGTTATCATTATTGTAGCGATATTTGTTGAAATGTGCTCAAAAGGTTAAAAAAAGTATTAAAAGAGAGAAAAGAGAGATACATGTATAGGACGGAGGTACACGGATCCTGTTGCTCCAGGAAATGGGCGGTATCACCGTGAGTTTTCAAAGACAGTTTTAATGATAATGATAATTTAAACGGCAATACTTACCATCGGGAGTTTTAGCGCGGTTTATCTTTATACTCCTAGACAACTCCAAATTTTTCCTCTTTGTTTTAGTGTAAAAAAAAGTGAAACTACATGAAAATGTGTAGATTTACAAAGTAGCCTTTCACAAAAAATGTGAATAACCTTAAAAATATATACAACCTGAAACGTCATACGAGAACAAAGTGCAATTTTACCAATATTCTGCCTGTTACTAAATATTTTGTGTATTTGTAGATCCACTGTGATGCACAAGTGTAAATGATAAACTGAGACATAATACTGTTCAAATTGCACTTACTTTTCATAATAAATTACAGTTTTTTCATAGTTGTTCATGTTATTCACAATTTTTAAAGGACAGTTTGTAGATGTAAACGTTCCCATGGTGTAATTTTTACTTTTTTCACTATAAAACATATTGAAAAGATCGGAGTTACTGGACATTTACTGGTTGGGCCCACTTCAGATCATATAGGGAGGATGTGGCCCCTGAGCTAAAATATGTTTGACACCCCTGATGTAAGATAAATAAAAAATAAAGAGCAACAAACAGCAGTAGAATCTAACATACTGGACACTTTGCTAAATATCATCTCAGATTTCATTTATCTGACTGATTGGACTCTGGAAACCAAACTGCTATGACTTATAGTGTAAAACAGAGACTTTCAATATTCATTCACTTGCGAAAGGCTGTAAAATAAAAAGTGATGTTTACTTAGTTTTATGCGGCTACTCATCAGTCAGCTTGTCTGAGCAATGACCAGATTTGTTTGTCAAAATCACAGCTCAAACTGCTACATCTGAAAGAGTAATGGCACTTCTGTTAGGTTTAATGTTTTCACCGCCATCCCAACTGCCACTTTTGATTTGTCAGTCTTATATGTGGAAGTAATAGCAATAACTCTCTTTTTAGGCCTCCATCTTTCTTCTGTTGTTTTTTTTTTTTCTCTTTTTGGTCAATAGCTTAATTGTGGCTTTCCTCACACATGGCAAATAACATTCTGACAGTGTTGTTTTTACCCTGTCCATCACACTGAAGCCTCAATCGTCTCCGATCAGAAGGAGACGTAGAGAAGGTTAAATGGTGCTTTGCCTTCGCCCGCTAAAAAACAGCTGTGCACCTCCGCACACTAACCACCGCTCATTAAATCTGTAATTAGAATAAAGTGCACTTGAAATCACCCTGAGCAACGCTGGAGCTCTGCATCTGCTAAGATATCTGCTCCTGCTCCGTTTATGCAGGTAGGCCTGGGACCTATTGTTCATAAATGAGATGTTTTAGATGCGTACACCTATATATCAAGAGGGCAATTCAGAAACAAGCACAACATAACGTAGAACACAGAGGATAAGATCAGCCTCATATTATTCAGTGCAAGGTCATAAAAGCAGTCCTTACCTGGATCTTGATGGGCCATGAGAAGTTACTGACGTAGACATAAAAAGTGATATTGGGGTTGCTTCTAAAGGTGAACTTCTCACAGGAGAAACTGTCTCTATACTCCTTGATGTTAGTTTTGGACACAATGGGCACTTCTTCTCCAGAGATGGTTCCAGCTGTAGGGGCACAGAGTTCACATTTATTACAGTGCCACTGGGCGTTTGCAGAGCTCACCTACATGCTTAGATAAAGCCCGACTGGTAGCAACATGTTATTATGAATCCATTAATGGGTTCATCAAAACATTTGGAACAACAGGAAAGCTCTCATGAGCAATGATTATTATGTCTTAAGTGCATTAAATGTCTTTTTGGTTGACCTAAAACAGAGGGGAGCTTTATTGTGTAATTACACATGCAGGCTGTATTTTATTCCTAGATGAAAATAGATGTGGGTGAAAAGCACAGCTTGATAGAGAGAATGAAAGGGTGCCGTCCACGGGTCATGACTGATCCATGTTAGTACATATCCATCAGCTCAATCCATATATCGCCACTGTCATCTAAACACTTTTTTCACAATTATTTTCAGTATTTATAAATGTAATATGCATCTGCTGCACCTGCTGAATGTCTTGCCAACTATAATCAATATACTAGGTTATTATATGTCTGTGTTTATGTTTATAGAGACATAGCTGAAAAGGAAATTAATGCATTTCCAAGCAAAACGGCTTTTTAAAAAGTCTATATTGCATCTAAGTTAATACTTCATGTCTTTTCATATTGTTCCTCATGTCAATGCGTCCCCGACATTGACATTCCAACCCATAACTCTGAAACAAAAGAACTGAAAATGACAGCTTGAGTGTGGCTACGTGAGTGCGTTTATCTTAATTGAAATCACCCTCCTCCTGCTCCCCCCACCCAAAGGCGCTTCATGCTCTTGTCGATTGCGAAGTGGCTCCCACTCCTGAGAAACTATATCTTTGCGAGGAACGAGGACCCGGCTTCAAAATACTAATGACAGTGCTCCAAAAAGGTTAAGATGGCAGAAAGGAGCGTGAGAGGTTAACGTGTTTTAGTGGCTGGAAAAGGTCAGCGTTGTGGTGATGGAGAAACTGGCAGGTGACTGGACAGGAAGGGAGTGCAAGAGGTAAACAGTGGAGGTAGACGACTGCAGTGTCCTTGGGTGCCTTTCCTCAGGGGAGCAATAATACCCACTCAACAGTGACATAGTACACACTAACAACAGGAGGAACAACATTGTTTCTGTCATATCATTTATATCCCTCATCTGACTACATATCTACTTTAATTACTAAACAAATAAAAGTAAAAACCAACTGGTCCTCTCAAAAGAAGTCACTTTAATTCATATAAATTCCCATAAACCGAGGAAACTGTCTAAGATGTTGGCATTTTTGTGTTAAAATAGCAAAGGATGTAATAACGGGGTGGAATCTTTTTAAATACAAGACATTCAATATGTTTCTGGTCTTGAGATGTTAAATTTACTATGTGCATTTCTATGCAAATGTCTTCAACATCCTAAAACAAGCTCACATTTGAGATGAAGGACTCAATTTTACCAATATGGTGCCTTCTGACCTAAATCCCTAATGGTATTTTTGACCTACTGTACACACAACTGCACAATTATTTTCCTTTTTGACAACATAATGCAGAAGTCTGTGTTTGAGCAAGGGAAAACACATTTTCACGGTCTAATTGGTGAATCTACAACACACTAAGAGGAGGAATCTCATTAATGACATTCTGTTGACAATTACAGAGTTTGGAGAAAAAAAACAAACAAATAAAAAAAAATCTGCTTGGTTGCTTTTGGTTGGACATTTTTCCCCCCAATTCATATACATGTGTTTGAAATCAGTATAAAAGTAGGTAGATGGGCTGTGAAAGTTCAACACACATATGAATTACATCCATAAACTCAAGCATCAGTACCTGTTGATCCCACAGACCAGGTGATATTGAGGTTGAAGTTATTAGATGCGTTGATGGACATGTCCAGGTTCTTGTTGGCCTACAGATAGAGAACGCACAATCAAAATATTATTGCGGTTTAAGTTCCAAACCTCTTTATACACCTGCAGATTAAAAAGTACCCAATGGGTTTTAATGTGGCATCTGTTACCTGCTCAGGCGAGGCCATAAAGTTGATGGCAGTGTAGTGATTGTCATCTTCTTGGATGAGACTGAAGGTAAACTGATAGTCGATGAGGAGATTATCTGTTCGGAAAATCAAACGGAGCAACGAAACATTATGTTAAGCACACTTCAACATATACCTCTTTTTCTTTGAGGTTTTACTGTAACATGAAAGTTAAAATATGTAACATTTCCCCCTGTGTTTGGAGCGAGTGAACAATTTGAGAAAAAGATGAGCTGAATAGGAAAATAAAATGTTATGTCTTGATTATATTCTAAAAAACACAAATAAGCTCATCACTACCTTCGAAAAAGGCTACGAGAATGTTCTAGAGGCGATATTCAGCTGCAAGTTTTAATTAATGTTTGCCATGTTTAAGCCTGACAAGTCAGTTATGCCACGTTTCCACTACGTCGAATCGACTCCACTTGGGAACCAGGTACTATTTCTGGAGACTGTTTCCATTACAGGATATTACCGGCTTTAGAGTACCTGGACGTCATAGCGACACGGCACACAACTTCTGTGACATCTGCTCAGAGAGTTGCTGATAAACTCGCTTGTTGCGTGTTGCCCCATCAAGCTCACGCTGATTTTTTTCGTCAGCCACCAAGGACAGATATGCCTGAACCTCCTTGACTGACCACAGTGTAGCTTTGCTGGCTCTCATCATACAGATTAACCTACCGGTATATTTACCGTCAACTTCCAAATCTCTTCTTTTGTTGTTGTTTTGTTTTTTTTTAATGACATATCGGGCATTGAAGACGCAGAGACAACTCTCTCACCAATCAGTGGTCTGCAGTGCAATCTCGTGTCATGCTCTTCACCCATTTGGAACCTCAGCTGAGCAGATACCAAAAAACTAGTACCAGGTACTAGATTTCAGGTTCTTTTATAAAAATGCAAAAAGGCTAAGTCCAGTCAAGTCAAGCAGGTACCATGAAGTGGAAACGTGGCATTAGATGAAATATGCTGAAAGTGTTGTATACTGTATATGTGTGTGTGTGTGTGTGTGTGTGTGTGTGTGTTCTTTGCCTAAAGTTTGGGTTCTCAGACAGAACCGTGCAGCAAGTGAGATGAGCAGTAAGAGGAGAGAGCAGAACAACCTGAGTGGCTCCCCATTCTAATATTCCACCCACAAACACTGTACAATGCCATTATTGACTGAAAGTAAACACTCAATGCCTGACAGTGAGTGCCCAGAAATGTCCTGAACACAGCTAAACAAGACAAAAATAGATAATACAGGCAGAGGGCATGGTCTATGCAGGCAAGTACACAACTATACACAGACTGAGGGTCAGAAACGATGAGCGAGAAGAGACTATATAGTGTTTGTTGAAGGAAAATGTGACATTCTGCCTTCAATCTACTGACAGCGTTTAAAAGAAAGTGTTGGATATTCATTCTAAACCTGAACTTATACTCTGCTCCTAAAGAAATTAATGTCTTTTGAAAATTATTAATGTGTGTGTGAGAGAGAGAGAGAGATAGAGAGATAGAGAGAGAGAGAGAGAGAGAGAGAGAGAGAGAGAGAGAGAGAGAGAGAGAGAGAGAGAGAGAGAGAGA
>JAPTYQ010000012.1:13418001-13436733 GCA_029814465.1 Ostorhinchus cyanosoma | reverse complement strand
TATGAATTATGAAAGAGCTGCAGCATCTGAAACTGACCACAGTGAACATTTGACAGATAAACAGAACCACAGTGTTTAAGTTTCAGCTACAGTTTTTCATGTCTTTTATGTTTTGTGATTGTCTCTCTCAACTCACCATATATTTTTTATTAGCAAGTTTAGTTTTTTTAACAATTACTAGAAATTTCAGGGGACCCCATTTGAATTCCAGGTGACCCCACATGGGGTCCTGACGACAAAGTTGAAAAACACTTGTCTATAGCATGGGTGTCAAACATACAGTCCACAGTCTAATTTGGCTCACCAACAAGTACTGTACATGTGCAAATAATAAACACAGGCATAATATTCTTAAAATTCACTTATTTTTTGGGTTGTTCAGGTTATTCTTATTTTCATAATGTCATTTTACTTTCTGCACTATAACAAAGACAAAATTCTTATTATAATCACCATCATTATTATTATTATATTAATTCAATTTTTTTTTTCTTTTCATTTCCGTAGCCTAGCCCACTTGGGATCATATTGGGCTATATGTGGCCCTTATGGTGGCCATGAAAAACACAAAAGGTTCCAGATAGAATGTGTTTATTTTGTCTATTATGAGCTTTTGATTAAGGAGACTTGAACTCACATTCAGCATAGTGAGTGGTGTTAATGCACATTAATGTAGAAGCTATGGATAAAGGTGGTGTGACATGACGGGTTGAAAACATGCAAATATAATGTTAAGTATAAGGTATTTATTTGAAACTAGTAAAAAAAAAAAAAAAAAGCATACCAATTATATAAATTGCATCTGTGTCTAGTAGTAGACAAAAATTCACATAAAGCAACATTAAAATGGAACTTTATACTTTATTTCAACAAAAGGAAACAAAAGAAAAATCCCAAGCATCATTTTTAGATAACCCTTCTTGGCCATTCAAGAATAGAATTCCTAGTTTCTGAAATGCACTTGAATGCACCATTAGTTTGTGAAGTACACCTAATTGCGATGTGAAGTCCCTCGCTGTGTCTGTGCGTCAACCTCTGATATGCAGAAAGCAGAGGACAGAAGCTGACAAATGATACCAAAAGCACAGCAGAAACTCCACTTTTTTTTTTTATTCCATGCCTATTTTGGTACAAATATTTACCCGGCAGTGTGACAGATAGCCTTCAGGGATTTACTCACCAGAACGGACTGTGGATGTGTGGGTTTGTACACAAGCGACAGAGAAGGAGCAGCTTGCACCAGTTCCCTAGTTATACTGTGGTTGGTTGAAACATATGTAGATACTAACCAGTGAAGCCAGCAGCCTGTTAGACATATTAAGAATAAAAATATACCCTGCCATGCAACTACCACCTGGATTTAACTCAATTACTACAGTGATTGATATGTTTCAGCTTTAGCCCAAAATGATTCAGTGAGTAGCTTCTCATTTTATCGACAATCATGAGCTTTTTAAGAGAACAGATTGGATTTCGATTGTGTTTCAATGGAAAAGGTCATGTGGTCTGATGAGTCCAAATTGACCCTGTTCCAGAGTGATGGGCACATCAGGGTGAGAGATTGAGTGATTGCCCATCATGTCTAGTGCCTAGAGTAAAAGCCTGTGGGGGCAGTGTTATGATCTGTGGTTGCTTCATATAGTCAGGGTCAATAATGTTAGTGGCCAAAAAAAAAGAATGAATGAATATTAAAAAATTATAGGTATTAATGTTGCTATATGGCATAGGCTTATCAAAACAATGCCATGGCGAATGCATCCTTTAATCGGAGCTAAAGCCAGTTTAAGCCAGTCTGTGTACGTACAAATGTATGCTGATATTTCCAATATAAACAGATCAATCTAAGACAGTAAAATAACATAACAATTCCTGTTTTCAGGCGACTATACACAAATAAAGCATGATAACAGATATCACATTTCTTTTCCGCTATTTAATATTAAATCTTACACACTGAAGTAGGGACATGCGTTAATAGATGATTGTAGATCACTCCTTTAAAGTGTTAAAATGGTATACCTGTGCTTCACATACTCTTGGTTGTTGGTTCTATTTTTTAGGTGATATCATGACTAATCCACTAGAACTGGTTATTTATTTAGCATCAAAAAGTTATTTAAATGCTCATCCTTACAATGAATCTATAACTACCCTGATGTAATTACTTTAGGACAGTCAACTTCTACTTAAAAACATTTCTTTTTTTTTTCAATTTCATTTCAAACACATACTAACAGATGGAACGTTTGCTGACTGAAACTGTGTCATTGTATTTATTGAGAAAACGAGTATGTCACGATGAAAATCTGACTAAACTCTTAAGTTTCTTTGTCGGGAGACCACACTTCTTCCAACGTGGTGTTAAATATGACTGCAATTTGAAACAGAATGAGTAGAGATGACAAAACCTGAACAAAGGCAGAAGTAACAGTAAAATTAGTGGGGGGGAAAAAATGCTTAAATGCACCAAACAGTGAGCAGTGCTGGAGAAATAACATGTGATTCTAGAGACAAAGACTGTAAAAAAAACCTCATAGTTGCAGTGTGTGGGTGTGTATAGCATATGTGCTCCTGTTTGCCACTGACCCCTCCATAACTCTTAGTGCATTAAGGGTATTAAAAACATCAGAGTCCATTCTGCTTACCACTGGGAAAGCAGAGAGCTAAGTGGAGATGGTCCTCCTACACTGAGGGATTCTACTGTGTCAGCAGAAATGGTCCAGGGGGTGGAGTCTGAGGCCAGTAAGACCAGCTGACAGATCAGTTTATTCCACCAGATCATTAAAAAACATGTAAACCACCACGTGATAAGGAACGGGCTCTCGGTGGTTAGAAATCAATGCTCATGACTGAACCATGAAAGTCAATCACTTCAGTGGTCATTTTAATTATCTGATGTGATAATATATATTTGCTGTCAAGTTTACGGAGTCTTATCTCAGACTATACGAACCCCATTATGTCATTAAAATGAAGGGATCATGAACAGGGTCAAAATTATACTGACTTCATTTCATTTCCATTTTTGTTGAATCAATTCATGTTTCTGACTTTTCAATTAGTCCAAAAAAAATAAAATAAAATAACTGTTCTAATTTGATGGATGCACTGTTACATAGAATAAACAGAGATTCACTTGAAAAAAAGAAAAATCATATCAATATGTCTTTCATCATATGCATCTTCAATAAAAGCCATGACTTTGTGTCCATTGAGACATGTTATAAACATACGACGTGGTTCAAAATCACAGAGCTTTTAAGTGAAGAATATTATAAAGGTGACATTGCACCTTCCCATATGTGACTGTCTCACTTATCAAAATTGGGTTCCATTTAAAACAGCCTCCAGCATTTCATCAGGGCTGCATCCCAGGTGATCATCTGCCTGGTGACAGGAAGCCCAGAGACTGACTTTTGATTGACATTACCTTGAGTCAACGCAATAAGCCAAAATATTGTCAGAATTCATATTTGATCACTGATGATGCCAATGAAAGGGAGTCTACACTGTATCCTACAGAAGCACAGACTAGGAGACACTGAAATGATATAAACATGGGTACACTTCTGTCTTTGAATGGGTGTAAATTAATGTGTGTGAGCATGTGGTCCGAGTACTCACAGCTGGCACTGGTCTCCTTTGATCCCCTTGGTGGTGCAGAAGCATTTGCCAGTTAACACCTGGCAGACGTTCGCATGACCGTTGCACTTGCACGCTAGAATGGAAACACAGAAGGAAAATATGTTGGGCAGAGAAACACGAGTTAAAAAGACACAACAGACAGATGAAATATTTTTCATTTCCAACAGTGGTAAATATCCCTGAAGGCACAATAAAACCTGCGATTCCCCCTATATGTACACCATAACATTTTTCTCCCCTCTTATGAGTGTACAAGGCTAGCGTTTTCCCTTCACTTCCAGTCTTTGTGCTAAGCTAGGCTGCAGACTTTTTCAACACTGAACCGAACACAGAGATGAAATTGATATCGATCTAGGAAAGATGGTAAACAAGTGTATTTCCCAAAAGATTGGCTCAAAGTAAGAGATCTGATACATGATGGAGCAAAATATGGCCCCACAGATAGTACACTACGATACCCACTAGGCATGTGTGCACGGAATATAAACAATGCTGTGATGGGTGTGTGAACAAGGAGTGAATTAGCTCCTTGAGTGCTTTGGCACCCTTTTAGGTTTGCATTTGCAGGGCAAAAACCGACCTCTTCTTTTCAGTTCGCCGAGCTTTACAACACTGAGAAGGTGTATTACAGAGGGGTCACTGGACACGGTTTACCCCCAAGTGCTAAACCTCTTTCTTAGCACATTACGCGAGATGGCTCATATGAATATTTCAGGTGACAGCATTGCTTTCAGCTGGGTGTCCTGGCACTTTGTGACCTACAGTTCCTGTTTTTGACAAGAGGTGATACACAGACCTTTTTTTTTTTTTCCTCCTGTATGGATTCAATTTTACCATTTGGCAGCTACATTAGATAAGAGGTTTCCTGAACTGTGCGTAAAATGGAGTGGATTTAAAGGGGTCATCCTTTGCTAAATCCCCCTTTTTTATTATTTATTTTTATTGTTTGGATTCGGTACAATACAAACATAAGAGACATTTGAGATATAATGACCATAAAAAAACCTTTGTGACTGAAAATTGCTGTTAGTAATACGATGTTGAATTGAGAATTGTCCATGTCTCCCATTTATCATGACATTGCTCTTCTCAAGTCCTCAATCCATGAGTCAGAATATCCATCTCAAATATTCCATTCACAATTTGTAGCCAGTTGGTTAAATCCACTTTTATTAGTCTTTGGTTCATTTATTTGTGTATTTGGACTCTAATAGTTCAAAAAGTTTGAATTTGACCCCTCCAGGTGCTACAAAACTATCTTTATATTCATTTTGGCAAAAAATTGAGTGGATTTCTACAACCCCTTTTAATTCCTTCTTAATTTGTTATGTCTATACTTAGTTACATGATGATATTTGCACATGTAAGTTCAAGACTTCTGGTGAACACTTCTCAGAGTGCTACATACATGTTGATCAGCAGCAGCGGTTGTAGTCCATACTAAAAATATGTCCAAACTTCAAGCCAATTACCTAAAATGTTCAGTTGTTGGTTCTATTAACAAACGCAAATGGCTGAACAGGATAGAGCAGCAAGGCCAACAACCTGGATGGGGTGGGATGTGATGTGGCTCATTTGCATTTAAAGGGCCAGCGCTCAAAACGACCTTTCTGGTGTCATTACTCAGAAATAGGATTGAAGATGGACCTGTGGAGTTGAATTAATGAAGAATTCAAACCCATTTACAGTTTATGTAGACCACAGGGGAATGTTTGAAAATGCGTAATTGCATTTTTAAAAAAAGCAAGATATCACTCCTTTAAAATAGGGCATGAATCTATCGTACATGCGTGTAATAATGTCAGATAACCTAATGAGTCTGAATCACTTTGTCTTCGGGCTCTAAAAGAATAAAACGCCCGCACCCTTCACACATGCTCACATGAGTAGTTTCACTTTACAGGCCACTGCTATTACCTATGTATTAACACGTGCTATATGAAACCATAAACCTCGAAGGTGTGCGCATATGTGTGTCCAATGTGGAGTAATTCAAACAGTGGCCTACATGTAATCACTCAGGAATGCTATTCATGTCTTATAAAGAAGAGGAGTGTGGGATAATCTCCTCTTGACAAGAAGGTTCCACTACGGACCTCAAATTGATTTAATCAACAGACACTCTGAGACCTTTATCAGATGCATATACAGGCCTGTTATATTAGATTCCTTTCCCATTCTTTGTATTGCATACATTTTGCGTATTAAATTCAATGAGCATTATGTGTTTGTGCTTTAAAATGAGAATGCTGAGTAAATAATGGGTTGCCTTCACTCAAGAAAATGTATTCCGCAGTAGGTATGAGACATATAACAAGTATGTTTGATGTGTCGCTCAAACCTCCAGTCAACAAAGTTACACAGCCAAGAAAAAACTCCACCCTTTGAATCATACTACATCACTACATACTAGTCACTATATTACTGCCATTATAGTTTCCAAAATGCTGAAGTCCACTTAGTTGCCAACAAGAACATACAAGTAGACAAATTCTATTTTTCTCTGAAGCTTGAATTTATGATCAAACCACAGGGAAAAAACCAAATCCTTTGACCTTCAGCTTCATCTGCAGCACCCACAGTGAAACTCAGTCAACTCTTACTCCCACGTCAGGGGGAATCAGGGTTAATCGTCACAGCTCGTCGTCTGTGGCAGAACTGGAATCCCATTTAATTTACCAGAAATTCACCAGCAGACACCGTTTCTTCTGTTATCTCTTTAGTTGTTTGTATTACATCCACATATGGATTAATACTGTAATTATTTCAAACACGTCAAAGTATTTTCAATACACAATAGTGCCATCTATTGGTTATGATGGTGTAATACGGCATGTTCATCATAACAGGCATTTAGATGTAGCAATCAAGTCACAGTAATTCATCTGCTTGCTCAATGACTTTTCAGAAATATAGGTTTTAGCATAAAAAAGACAAAAGAAATAATGCTCTCTTTATTATTATATCCCTAAATATTCAGGATTGTTAACTACTCTGTTAATCTGTTGTTAACTAGAATGACCACATTCTGTATAAATGTATGTAAATGAATAAAACATAATTCTAAGAGGGTTTTGAGTTGTCTAATTCATCAAAATCGTACAACTAATGAATCCACTAAATACTAGTTTTGTCCACAATTGTTCATTGCTGTGATGATGCTGCACTCACCCTGGCATTTGCCTCCATTGGTTGGGTCTCCATGGTAACCGGGCATACAGGTCTGGCAGTGAGGACCGGTGGTGAGGTTACGGCACTGCTCACACACACTGCCGTTCACACAGGTGCTGTGGCCGTTGCACTGACATGCTGTGGAAGAAACAATGAGTGGTCACAGGTTCATGCGATGGCAGTATTTCAGTTCATTTTCCTGCTTTAATTATCTGTAACTTAGAAAGGTATAATTTTTTGAAAGCAAGTGTATATTCATTGGGATGCATTACTGGATGGCAGGTAGCAAGCAAGTAAAAGGTATAACTTGTTTTTTTGTTTTATTTTTACAAAAGCCTCCAGTGAAATATTTTCATCTGCAAGTGACACTGCACCTGTGATTTGTGAATATTTTTATTTTTAAGTCGCACAATTACTTTGATAAGCTTCCCTGTAGCTAATAAACAGCCAGAATTTGACACCAGCCCAACACATCTTACACCTAGGGTTGTTATGTTGTTATTACTTTCTAGAACAGCAACACCCACTGGAGCCATCAGAAGGCTTTGTGTGCCATGTCATATTAATTATAATATGGCATGGCACACTAATCAGGCTTGTTTTTCAAAAACTTGAACACAGCTGAACCTACAAGCTGAGCAACTGAATAGAAATTAAAATCAGAAATAAAATGTAACTTTTAAGACTCCGCTACTACACTTTTTAGCTCTATTACCGCACATCAGGATGAGGGGATATTAATCTTTTTGACCGCCATCTGACATTCTGATAGTGTATGAGATCCCATCGGCTAATTCAGCCACAGAATCAGAGTGCAGCCGTTCACTTTTGTTTCAGCAGTGCTCTACTAAGCTCAATATGCTACAAAGTACTTGTTAGAGTGTCCTACCTGAATCACCAGTGGCTCTTGTTGTGTGTTGACACTAACACTGTGGGTTTAGTTCACTCATGCTTACACTACTACTTGTTACAGCAGTAGCACTTAGTACCAAAACAACATGTAAACAGAATACTGACATTACCTAACAGTGAGATTATATGTAAAAGAATGTATGGGTGCTGAACATCCTTAAATCTTCCTCTGGGGGCGGTGCATCAAAATGACAACAGTGATGAAAGATTAAAGGATTTTCATCTGCTGGACTAAGTTTTAAGTCTAAAACAGTGCAACAGACTGATAAAACGATCAGCATATAAGATCAAAACTAAATTATATGAGTGTTATCAAATACTTCTTAAGGTTTTACACATTATTGATACCATTGAGCCACTGAGCACTCCTCACATTCTCAAATTACAGCTGGCAGTGGGTGTATTATCAGCTTACATGACGTGGCTGCATGATCTTGAGCTTGATGAAAGCATTAAATGGCATACTAGCATAAGATTGCATGAAGTCAGTGGGGAGGGATTAGTTGCATAGGGGTACGGTAACAAGAGTCTTCAACAAGAACGTCTTTTTAAACTTAAGACCTGACAGTCAATAGGTAATCTCTCGCATTGATACAGTTCTGGTATGTGATCTGTAATTTCAGTATCCACAGAGTCAGTGGTTTCCTCACCAGGGCAGTGGATGAAGGCCCATTCGTAGCCTTTGTCTTTGGGGCAGCTTCCTGGCTCCAGGCTCATGTCCTGGGTCTGTCCTTGCTGGCCCTGCTTAGCCGGTCTTTTCATAGGCCCCCGATAGGAGCCCTCCATGCACAGCCCCTTTCCTGTGCTGCTGGGGTCTCCGCACCATCCACACTCGGGCTGCTCCAAGCACTGGGAACAGGTCCGGAAGCCTGAACAGTTCTGGGCTAAAAAAAAAAAAAAACACAGAAGAGATGAATCAATCTTTCATGTTTACTGCCCCCGTCGCTGCAGCCTCCTTTGATTTAGCTCCAAAAAGATTCAACCTTGTTCGAGATATAAAATGTATTAAACTTTCTTTGATTACATTCTTTTCTTACACCTTTCTTTTAATTCAAACATTTATTTATCAGCCTTGAAGCTAAAAGCAGCAAACAAACAGAAGCAAACAAAACACCGCTGGGAATTTAGCTTTTTTAATATATAGAAACAAAAGCATACAAACCAGATAATGAAAAGTGTGTGATGAGCACAGTCTTGACTTGAAGGCTAAAATGTTATGTGAGGAGAGGCACCTCACTCGATACTCTGAAACCCAAAGGAGCGATGCCATTCTGTCAGCCAGGGGACAACTTTCAGGCTACTAAATTGCTTGACAAGTTTCAGCCTTCCCGCTTGCCTGCCAGATAGACACTTTAAGGGTGAAAACGCCACCACTATTATAAAAGAGAAAAACACTGAGTGCTTTTACCTCAGTTTATGTCAAACAAATCTCGGGCTATTCTGCTAATGGATGTGAAACCATGACGACGCAAGAGCAATCAGTACAAAGTAAGGCCATTTAAGTTTGGACGTAAGTGGCAGATTTCTTGGACTCTACCATTGTTAGAAAAAGGGGTACAGTGACATTTTGTCTTATCCACATCACAAAAACATACTACAACCATGAAGAACTATAAATGCCACATCTCATCAAAGCTGGACACTTAAATCGGTGTGTGAGAAAGTGCAGTAATCTGACACCGCAGCTGTTATATGAAGTGGATGGCGGTTATGCTTGGGTATACACAGACAGCAAAACACGTCTCCAACCCGTGTACTTATTTATGGAAGCTTTCAAGAGCATTTAAATGTAAATGAGCTCAACTTCAAATTTGTCTGCAGTTCAATCGGAGCACAAATTACATCTAAACATGACTGTGGAGGTGAGATGGAAGGAGCTGAAGATGCATACGATCAACTGACTGTACATCCGTTTCGCCATTTAACGGGGTTATATCATCATCGCAGCTGGGAAGAAACCTCGTCTATTTTTGGTCTTTTTTTTTTTGTCGGAAAATGATTCTATTAGTCAGTCTTCGTGTTGGCTTGATGGTTTTAGAAATGCTTAACCGATGAAAAGTGTTGAACACAGCTTGTGATTACATCTCTTAACTCCATTCATTTATTTAGAATATACATCATTTTGGACATAAGAGGTTTCCGTCCATCAGCGATGAGATGTAGTATTGATATTGAGGGTTACCAAACCTACCAACAAATAAATGCTATGTATCCACAGACTGCATTGCTCACTGATGAAAATGTGAAGATCATTGTTTAAACATGTATGTACAATAAGATCGTCCCATCAGACAATAAGTCAAATATCTGTTCAATATATAACTAAGGAACTTCTGAAGTCCATGAGATATATCTTGCAGACATCTTTATCAAAAGCAAAAAAAAAAAAAAGTGTTTTATCTTCATTATGCCCATGTCTTTAAAAATTCCATAATTATTTAATTACGGAAACAATTAATGAAATGAGTAATAAATAATAAACAACTAGATATACTAAAATGTCAACTAAATAACCGTCCGAAATTAACAACCACCTTCTAATTAGCTAAACAATAACCAAATGAGCTTATTCAAAAACAGTTTCTTTTTTATTAAGCTGAGATAATCATGACAGATATTTCTTTTTTGGCAATAGATCAAATTTGGCATAGAAAATAAATTGTATCTGTGTGCGAGAAATCACTGTCAACTAAGTTACCCATCACAAAAACACCTCTGAAGGAAGTGTTTTAATTCCAGATCACATGACCTGCTCCACATGATGTCACTTCCTCCTGAAGAAAACACTGATAAGACTCCAAGGTATGTTTAGTCTCCTCTTTCTTAGGTATTTAATATAAAGTAGTGTGGGAGTCAAGTGTGTATTTATCACACTCTTATGTCAACAGTGTTACTACAATAGCTTTAGAAATAACTTTCGATTTCAATTTTACTCAGTTGTATATATGATATTTAGAAGAATCTTTCTGTAAAAATGCCATGTGGTGTTTATAGTTATGTTGATTTTAGGCCTGAAAACAGCACAAATGTCAAATATGTTACCCTGTAAAGGAAACTCAAACAATCCCTCAATTATATGCTGGTTAAAATAACACACATTACATTATTGCTTTGTTAGCTTAGCTCTATTTTTTGGCAGAAAAAAAAGATATAATGAACTCAAAAATCACATCAGTTTGTTATCAGTAGCTGCACTTATGATCTGTTTTTGTCAGTTTAGTCTAAATCTGACCAACAAATGGCAAATGAACAACATAACACAGCTGTATACCTTCATAAGCCTCATCATCAAACAGGAAACACTGCAGTTTCAGCGTCAAACCTTATTCTTTAACTGTAGAGCTGTGTCAAGTGAAAACAACAGGATGACTGCAATTTTTTTTTTTTTTTTTTTTAATCACCCTCTCGAGGATAAAGCGTTTCAGAAAATGACAGACTGACTTTGCGAAAGGGTCACCATGCTGCATTAGCAACATGAGACGCCTGCATTCGCATCCAAAATACACTTAAAATAAATATATCTCTCACTATATAAATCAAAACTTGAATTTATAGTAACAACCTCTGAAGATCTGGACCAGGAAATAGGATGATTAAATGCACAGAGGGAACAATAATTGCTGCAAATCACAGAGATGTCAATATATGTGCTGTGTTTGCTTCAATGGGGGGGGTAATCTGTGATGCAGTTTTTACTTTATAAATTACAGACAAGGAAGATTCACACAGGTCGACTGGGCCACTGTGAATTGGGCTTTTTTTGGCATTTCATCATAAGTCTTTATTCTCTACTTTAATGATATATTGAAGTCATTTTTAATATTTTAAAGTACAAATACTACATGAGGCGCCTTCAAAGCCTCCTGTTGTTTACTGCTTTATTCCAGAGGCCGTTTCACTCCTTGAAACACATTCTGTTTGAAGATTATCGATTAAAGCGACAGCCTCTCTGCTCTGGTATTATGTTTTAAATATCTGAGAGCCCGCAGAGTCAGATCTGATCGCAGTTTTCTATAAATCCATGATGGTATATCAACAGCGAACAGTCTATCAAAAAGTGTTCTGTAAGCCTGTGTTTTATTATACGTATATCTTCTTACACGAACAGGTAGCTAATGAGCATCTCCAAAGGCCTCCAAAACTCTACATCTGTGAATTCTGTCGCATTAATAAAAGGCATAAAGGTAATGGTGAACTTTAAAAATTATTTATCACAATGACTCATTTTACCACCACCAGAATGTGAGAGTGAATGAATAGATCAATAATGTGAAGCGCTTTGGATGCCTTGAAAAGCACTATAGAAATCTAATCCACTATTATTATCATCATTATTATTATTATCATTATTATTATTATTCTACATATTAACTAATAAGTAACAGGGGTCCACTCAGATTTTTACAGCTGCCTTTTGTAGCTGCAGGCAAAGAAGTGGCAAAATGGGTAATAGAAGTACACAAATAGAAAACATTAAATCAGAGGCAAGTACTCAGCAAAATGGTGTAAGGAAGGAGGCAAAGTCGACTCGACCTTGTGCTTTTCTGTCTAAATTAAACATAACTTCAAGGGATATGAAACGCCATGATGAAACAGACAGACAGAACTCGTGCTGCAGATGACCAAGGGTTTAGTTTGGGTTTTTTGATCCAAGAAGATACACTCTGAAGCTGAAGAGGTGTGTTCGATTATTAATCGTAAGGCTGGTGCAGAAAGTCAGTTTCTCGCGAGAGTAAGTTATCTAAACTAACTAAAAATTCAAGTCTATTCCATTCTGGGAAGAACACATTCAAAACAGCCTGCCCTTTCAAAGTGTCCCTACAGACTGTAGTACTGCTGTTTAATTCATCCTTGGTCTATAGTTTTAAGTGCATTAATGCAGTATGCTTAGCCTAAAGCACACATCCCTATACACTGAGAGGTAGAAAAGAAGCAAAGTAGCTGAGATCAGTCAAGACAGAAGTGGTGATTGAAACTTTTGAGGGTGAATGTGAAGCAGCAAAGTCAAACAGAACAAACGTGAAGCGAGAGAAAGATATAAAGTGCTGAGTGAATTTATAGGATAACCTTCTGTGTCCTTTTGGCCAGAAGGGACAAATCCTTCAAGACAAAATACACAGTGTACTGAAACGTCTCTGAACGTCTCTGAAACCTAACGCCAGCTGACACAAATGAATTTGAGACTGTACCCGTCGGCCCACTAAATTTGTTACTCACTAAACTGATTTGAGATGTTTTTATGTTCTGACACAACTATGGCTATAATTCATACATCACACACAACACCGACATTGACCTTCACATAAAGGAGCTTTGGCATCGGCTACTGCGCAATCAAAACAGTTTCACCTCTGTGTTTCAGTGTCTACTTAATCTCATTAGGGGCGTAATTATAAGTTAGAAAGTAGACCTTTCAATAAATTATGGGGAAGGTCCTTTATATGACTTGTTGGTCTTGAATGTAAAAGACCTAGTAAGGCGTGTCTTATGAGGACTTTTAGCCTGGGTAAAGATAATAAGTAATTACTTGGTTTTACATAAGTGGATAGTTGCAACGCTAAAAGCAAGCCACCATTTACATTATGTGCAGGTATTACCATTATGCTCTCCTCTCATTTACAGAATGAGCTGGTAGTCTGTTCCTTGATGCGTGACGTAAAGCCAGTTAATAGTAAAGAATCCATTTGTGGCTTGACCAACAGGGAAATCAGTTGGACAGAGTATATGGGAGGCTAATTGGCCATTACAAACCCAAAACATCTTCTAAAGCCAATCGCAGAAAACTAATACTGTTTTCCTTCCACTTCAGGCTTTTTCCACCTTAAACTCCTATCTCTCAGTGATGAATTATCGACTGCTTACAGAGGACAGTCTGAGAAAGCTTATTGCTGGTCACCTAAATGCCAGATTTCAAAGCAGCCTTATCCTGATTGGGTTCAGTTAAAAACACTTACCAACACAATCTCCAGTCTGCCACTCCAGACACTGGCCATAGGGAAAAGAGATGACATAGGCGGTGGAGTCTACGCAGCGCTGAGTGCTGCTGCACCACATACACTCCATGGCCTGGCTGGTACAGTTGGCACAGTTGGTGTGCAGTGAGCAAGGCTTCTTACAAGATGGTCGAGCACTCGGATTGGGGTTTCCTGAAGAGGAAATGACATGCAGTTAAGAAAAGAAAGAAAGATTCAAGCTGAAGCTAGAATTCCCAGCCTCTGATAATAATTCCAATTACAGTTTACATCCATGTCAATGCAGACTGGCATAATACCATAGTGAAAATAGAGAGAATTTAATAAACTGTATAATTGTATTTTTCATGAAAATTGACAGTATCACTATATTGATATGTATGATTCCAGTCATTTCCAGCAAGAAATGTCACCAGATCTAAGCTGATTAACTTAGTAATTTTGAGGTCACAGTGAAACTGACCTTTGGATATAAAATGTCATCATGACATCATTTGATCGTATTACTCACCTGATTGAAATGTATCATATTTTGCTTGTGAATTCCTGAATGTCAAAACAACATCAGCTTCATAATAGTGGGGCTGATGTTTGACCTTTTTGTAGATGTCCACACATCCTCACTTTATCCTATTACACATTTGTGTGGAATGTTTTCGCATCTGATGTATTAATTTTAAAATTAGTTTATATGGTTTTGTAGACAAATGTATAGGCAAAAGTTGAATTAATTTCATTAAATCATTAGAAATGACACTGACATACAGATATGCAATCACACAGATGTATACACACACACAACATAATGCGTCAGACCACAGATAACGACAGCACGGAGGTATCAAAACTGGTTTACAAAGTGTTTGTGTGTCACTCACCAGCAGCTTTTTCACAGATGAGGCCATGGGCAGTGGCGGTGCATGGATTAGCCCTGAGGCCTGATACTTGGGGCTCCTCCAGGTATGCACAGAAACCACTGTCACTGGGCTCACCAGGAAGCCAGCGCAGGCTGCTGTTGGTAAAGGGAGACATGTCCTCCCAACCCCAATATGACACGTTGATCTTCCTCAAGCCAACCCAGGGAGACAGTCGCTGTGGGCACACAGCAAAGGATAAACAAACATGAGCCAGAAAAGTCACTGGGTATTCACATGACACCCCTGCACTCAACATCAATTTTTTATGTAACTGTGACTTTCCTTCGCTCCATTATACTGTTTAAAAAATGAATAGCTACTGCATTCACATCTGGGAAGCAAGAATGCCATTAAAAACCTACTGAAAAATAATTTCACAGATATGATTACTTATTTGCCTTCAGGATTCAACTTTTAATGTAATGGAAAAATGATGGGAAATGGTATGTCAAGGTTCAGTTTGTAACAAACAGATGAGTTTCAACTCAGCACACTGACAACAAATGATATCCTCATCAATAAAGAAGGCATGACCAAACTGTAATTAATGGTAGATGCAACAATACATTTGAAAATTCCAGAGAGGTTACTTAGCTGAAATGACAAGAGAAGTTGAGCACTATTTCATAATTTCCCTTAAACACCCGAGACCTAAAGTAGAATAGTGATAGTGATATTTACTTTTGTTAACTCCTATAATGTTATGAGTTGTATTTGAAGAGTATTCCATATTTAATGGAAGTAAGTCATTACACCATACTATATAATGGGCAGAAGAATCAGCATCACAGACATTCATAAATGTTTCTATGTATTTAACCTTTTTAAAGTGTGCATATATGTATACATATACTATAGTATGTGAAGTGTTCACATACAGGTAAATATATTTATATTTCATACACTTACACAACTACAAGATGTAAAAACAACAAAACCTAAAGTGAGGTGTCATCACTGCAGTCTCGTCTGATATCTCATAAATTGGACTATGTGACTATGAAACTGTCTATTTCTAACAGCTTTGCAGTCAACAGTAGTGGCACAGACGGGTAAAAACAAATTTGATGAAAATGGTTGAGAGAGGGAGAGTGATACCAGCTAAAGTATGAGCTGCAATCAGACAGATAACAGAGTTGTAGACAAGCACAACGCTGATCAGCAGAGAATCATCTCAGAATACATAACTCATCAGGGTTATTGACAGGCTAGTGGAGCAGATAACCACACCCTGTTCTCTCTCCATTTAACAACAAATCACAGGCTGCATACCCAATCAGATGGGATTTTGGGATACAAGGAAATGTTTTTGCCTGCATCTGACACACAGTAAAAACAGCAGGCGTGTTTACCTAAAACACATGAACAAACTATGAATACATTGCATTCTCAATTTGGTTTCCTTCCATTTCGTTATCCTGTTTACCTTTTCCTGCTGCTGAAGCTTTTTCAGTTCCTCAAGAACAAAGACCACTTGTTTGGAGGTGGTGAGTGAAGCGATGTTCCCATTGAGGTTTTTGCAGTAGTGTTGAGCATTGTCATAACTTTCACGGCTGGAGTTTATCCTCAGGCAGGCCTCCCCCACCTGGCTCCAACCCTCACTGCATCGTTGGACTGGAAAACAGAAAGAGCATGACGACATGATGATGACACTAGGCCAAAGAATGCAAAATACTACAATTTTACTGACAGCATATGGTAAGTATTCTCCTTCATCTTATACAGTCAAAACTAGTTTGACAAGCCTTTTTGTATAAAATAAGAATATGAAATCTGAGAGAAATATAATCAAAGGGTTGGTTCAGATTCTGTAGAGTGTGGTATGAGATACTTGTCTGTAGTTATTGTGTTACCCACAGTAGATGATGGCATGACACAGGTTTAGAAAAACAGACAGCACTATCAGCATGAAATTTAAGAAATATCTATTGTGGACTGGGGCAGCTACAATAGTATTTTAGCTAACGACAAAAAAATGTTATCTAAGTTTAATTTAACCCATAAAGACCTAAACATACACTGGTGACCAAAACCATCTACTGATCTAAACTGCTTAATACCTACTGAACAACTAATCCTGTTAATATATGCATATAATTGGTGTAAAATGCAGTTTGTCATCTTTACATGGTCATCAGGTGTGACACATTTGGACATTCAGAGGCTCTGTAGTGAACGTGGAAACAATCATCTTCTACAAAACTGATTCACCAGTAAAACCCATGGAGTTGGATCAATGACAGTGGATGGAGACACTTGGTTTATGCTCAGTTAATGATATTTTATCTGGAAAAAGTCCCTTTTCATTCACTGGAATTTACTCAGTTTTCATGAACTGAGTTTTCAGGAAATCACATATAGTGAAAAATGCAGTGAAAAATGCTAAATACAGAGGATAATATTATAATAAATGGTGATAATCATTCAAGAAAGTTGAAATAGAGAAGAATTCATTTGGAAACCGCCACAAAAGTAGCACCTGGTCTTTATGGGTTAAGGTCGTATTTAACATATTTTCACTTCCTATGTCAAAATTGAAACAGTTGCATCTTCCACAACAATACCGCCAGCCTCCCTTGACAAAAACACCATCTTTAGTCTGCAGAACACAAACTAGTGGTGGTATAACAGTTTACCACACAAAGGCAAAATCTTACTAGAAATCCAAAGGAGCCAGTTGCTCTGAAGAACATTTCAAGGCCTTAGCTCCCTGTTAGACTACCTACCGGAGATAAAACCAGAGGTGGGGGGGATTAAGTCAGGCTCAAATGACAATGTTATGACTTGAGACTTACTTGGCTAGCACTAATGAAAGACGTGTTGTTCTACACTTTATAGTCACCTCACTGGACTTTTCTTTGACTTGTGGGTAAAACACAGACTAAGAACTGCTTCCTAACACAAACCAACTGAAAAATCAATTCTTTAATATCAAAACCAAAGATGTCAAATATGAAGGAGAGTAAGGCTGCACACGTGTCCAATTATTTGTCTTGTTAAGAGCTATTTTTCAATGCCAAAATGGCTGTTATTATCAACCTCATCAATATATAATGGAGGGACATATAGATGCTGTAAGTATTGTAGGTGCATGCATCCAAATGTGTTTGTGCATGAGTGAATTGTGTTAAGAGGCCCTTTTAGGCATCAGAAACACATCACACACAAACATGATTTGCAGTTCCCACCACTACAATGTGCCCTAAGGTAAGAGGGCTTCATGAACTGAGAATTATGGATCAAGTGACAGCACCGCTTCTTCAGATTCAGCAAGCATCAACATTTGAGGGGTAGGGGGTAGATGGTGCGCTGTAAACTAAATACGCTGCCAGACCTGATAAACAACATCAGGATGATATCTGGAACGTCTCTGAAAACCAGACGCTGTGTTTGCACCACACGCACGGTGGCTGAGGGAAAAATCGTCCTCAGTGTTTATAGATTTTTAACTGCAGGCGAACTGGTCGAAGTCGCCTGATACCGATAGTAAAAAATCCATAATTCTCTTAAAATTCTCTTTAAATATTCGCGTCAGGTTCGGACGTCAGCGAAGACATTTTGTTTTCGCCGCATCACATCAAATTTCACAGTAAGTGGCTTTTCTTTGTTATGAAGTGCTCCTTCTCATCAATTCTCATTCATGACATCAAGGATAACGTTTACGTACAGTTTAAGTGCTATACTTTAAGTAACAAAGAAAAGCCTTTTGTTTCTGCACATTCTCTTAAACCTTGACTAAAGCAAACTGAAAGCCTGGCAATCTCCACCGACTGAATCCAAATCACTCTTGTTCTAATGTACTGTACACAGAAATATGTTTGCATGTCCAGTGTCTTTCTCACCGGGTAAAGCGTGGCATTCGGACTGATTCTGGTCCCACTGACAGTTGAGATTTAGCGAGCAGCTCTTGCAGTTGGCAAGCTTGCTGCACACCTGTTCGTTCCGCACTGGACACTCTGTGAAGTTTTTTATGTTCTACGGGCACAAAAGGACAGGGCACACATCAGGAAAGGGGTTACATTTCATTTCATTTCAATATATAACTAACATATAAAATCTAACAAATGAGCCGATTTCCCCAGTGAAGGTTCACCTGAATTCCCAGCTGACAAAGA
>JAPTYQ010000012.1:13264034-13276125 GCA_029814465.1 Ostorhinchus cyanosoma | reverse complement strand
TTCAGTGTAATTCATTCTAGGGGCCAGATTGGACCTTTTGGCGGGCCGGATTTGGCCCCCGGGCCTTATGTTTGACACCTGTAACATATTTGGAAAGAAGCAAATGACAAGAGGTCAGGAAAAAATTAAGACATAAACCCCCCCCCTTACCAAAAGAACACTAATCATTATAGAAAGTACCACCTGCACCCCGGAGGCGTCAGCTCCCGCCTCTTCAGTCACAGTCCTGATGCTTTCATCTGCCCAGAATTCCAACGTCATTCCAGGCCCAAAGTCCTCCTGTCAGTGAAAGTTTAGGGTCTTGGCAGTCGGTTTTCTCATGATCAGAGGGGCCCCGCTGCTCCGAACAAAAAGTGTATCTGTTCGGGCCAAGTGCCTTTATAGAAACAAGTGTATTTTTAATGTCTGCGAATGAAAACGTAGCCGGAAAATCAGGAGCAACATCATGAACGAGAATCTTCCGGCTGAGGAGCTGATGTCTAATTGACATTAATCCCAACGCAGTCTAAAGGATGTGAAAGTGGAGATTAAAAACTAGGATCAGCTTCTGCCGATCTGTGAAATTGAATTGGACAGGCTGTATTACACGGATATCAAACCGCTCAAGCAGTGCAACATGTTATCTATGCTGTCAGCGCGGGAGGAAAAAGGGGCGGAGTCTTGAAGAGTTGGAACAGTCTGGTTTGCTCAAGTTCAAAGTCTTAAAACGGTCACTAATAAATACTTCAGATGGTGCTAAAGCTGTCATTTTTAAAAACAACTCGCAGATTATATTGCTCCACAACTCCCGCCTCTACCCTCAGGCAAATACCGACACTCTAAGGTCCGAGAGAACGGCAGACGATAAACTATAAAAAAAAAAAAAGATGTAAAATTTGACTTGTGTGGAAACAAGCAGCGGTTTTGGGTACAAGAGGCAGGAAATCATCCTGAAGGAAAGATAATGGAAATTCTTCAGAGATGCGGACGTGACAGGTTTTAGCAGTAAATTGTCCCTGGGAAGAACCTTGAGTTAACCCGAGGAACATCAGTCATTTCACATCATCAAACAACACGCAGAAAACATGCATCAAATGATTTTACAAAGTGTTTTTCGGGTTCAGACTTGTTTCATAGTGAACATTCATTCATAGCAATTCGAGCCACGCTAATGAGCTTTATATGCAGCTTTGGGAAGAATTACTGCGATGAAGTAGCAAAAAAAAAAAAAAAACTGTGAAAAGTTGACAGTTTTTGTTTAGTTTTAGTTTGTTCATTCATTTGACAGAACATGATATATAAATACATACAGTTCAGATCTCCATACCGACATGAGCGAAAAAGGCGTGGGCTGAAGCAGCAGCTTATTTATACCTACCCTATTTATAAGAAAGAAAGCTGCATAAACAAAACAAGATAAAGTGGCACCGTTTTAAACAATAATAAATAGAGCAAATGATTGTGATCTAAGCCAAAGTCTTAGATTCATACTGATAATTGTCTTACTTGATTCTAACATTTTAGATTTATTGAGTACCTTAGTTTTAAACATCCTTTTAAATGCAGTGACTGAAGTACATGTTTTTCATTTTTTTTATTTTATCCAGGTTATTCCATATAACATAATTCTACCCCAGTTACAGATACTGTATGCATTTGGATTTTGTGTTGGTCCTTGTCTTTAGTTTCTTAAATGCATAAATACAGGGCATCAGGGCTTTGTTTTTTGTGTAAATAAAGGTAAAAATTTGGCAAAAAAAATCCCAAAAATGTCTGGTTTACAAATAATGAAAAAGCCAAATTCCTTTTCATATTAGACAGTGTGTAAACTAAGTACTGTGTGTGTGTATTAAGATGATAAAATGCAGATTCTGAATTTCCCTATGAATAAAATAAAGCAACTTAACCTTTAAACCATTAAGGTTTAATGATACAACACAATTTTATCTTTTATACCAACATTTTTTTTTTGGCGGTGGATCCAGGCGGGGAAAAAAAAACAAATCAAGCAAAGGACTCTGCATCCGAAAGTGAAAGTAAAAACAAACTGACCTTGAAGAAGCAGCAGCGGTAAGACGAGTGAGAGATGGACGTTAGGGTGCATGATGGGATACCTGGAATAAAAACACAAAGTTCATTTAGGATTATTTTATTTTTAGTGTAAGAAGCCTAGAATTTGAGTCCAAAAAAAAAAAAGAAACGCTATATGTGTAAGAAGAAATAAACAAAGATATGAGGTTATCAGTGTAGCTTAAGAGACTAAACAATAGAAAAGTCATTATTATTTTTATTTTTACTCTTCAAGTCAAGTGTTAACGCAGGATCAGCTTCAAGGATTGTGCAGAAGTCAAACCCTTTAAATGGAAAAACTGCAACTTTAACGAATAAATACCTTAATACCTGACATTTTCGTGAATAAATAATTAAATATGAGTGATAAATATGCCCAATACCCAGCAAGAGCGACACCCATACAAGACCCCCCCCCCCACCATATAAATACACCAACACACAGCCACCAGCATGTGAACAAATCTGTGATGTGTCTGAAGTTCTCAAAACAATATGAGGATTTTTTTTTTTTTTTTTTAACAGGAAGCAGTTTACAATGAGGGCTGGAGACCACATTGGACCTGAAACTGTTCCCTCACTGTCTTGTACAGTAATGTTTGTGGAAATTACCAAAAATAGTCACTTGCTTGATAAAGGTTTAAAGTTAGAACTTTATTTTTCTGTGAAAACTGTAAATTTTTGACAGAGGAAAGTTCTGTGATATAACCTTAGATTCTGTTCTGATCAAATAAAAATGTCTTTAGTATTTGTGTAGATTTCTGCTTTAATTTTTTTTTTTTTACATAAAATAATCTTTTTAAAAAACAAAGAAAACAAAAAAAAATATCGCCTTGCAAACAGTATCGTGATCCTAGTATTGTGATTTGTATCATATTGCTAGATTGATGCTAATTCACACGCTTAATGGTTACGAGGTTAAAAGTGTAAAAAAAAAAAAAAGAGGTGATTGTACTTAACGTTGATCTTGACACCTTTATAATAAATCGACGCAGGTTATATAAACAGTAAATCTAAAGAACACTGTCTTTATTCAACACGTTCATTGTTGGGGACTAATAAGTTAAGAGGCTGAAGACAAGCTCTGATTAACTCCGGCTGCTGATAAAGCCTGGTCATAATATCCTGAGTGTGTGTTGGGGCAGGCGAGGGAGACACACACACACATGTGCGCCTATAGGTTGGGCCGTGTGTGTTTCTGAGACAGAGATAGAATTGTGTGCAGGATGGACCTTTTCTTTAAGAGGAGCCTGCTTGTCTGCGATACAGATCTGAGGAGCTGACATGCAGCCGTCTGAAGCCGCAGGCTGATAAACATCACCACGTGCTACTGATGCTGTATTTGTACGTCTGGAGAACAAGAGATTTCATTACTGCCACAGAGGGGGAGTGTGGTTTTAAGTGTGTGGACTGTACACACACACACATACACACACATACCTGCAGGAGGAAGCAGTCATGCATGCGGATCCACATATTAAACACACACACACACATTCTCATATGTACTGCACACACCTGTCTGAAAATTGGCTGCCTCTTCACAAGCATTCTTCTGGGTCTGTCCTCCCTCTATGTCTGTCTTTCTCACTTTCTGTCTGTCAGTGAACACCTCTCAGCTCTGTCTACTCCGGAGCTTCGGTGCCAGCTGAAATGAAGTCAGGTGACAACACTGACAAGAGGAAGGAGTTTCTATTTGGATTGAAAAGTGGATTTTGGTAAAAAAAGGAGCTTCAAGTGTAAAAAAAATGACCTTAAAAAAAAAATAAAAATATGGGGCGGGCAGGTCGAAACCAAAGATGAAATTTGTTGGCAGGTTGGAAAAAAAAAAAAAAAAAAAAAGCCTCCACACTGTAGTCTGTCATTAGAAAGGAGTGTCTGATTTTGGACCAACTTCATAGAAAATCCTGAGATCTCCTAACCTGTATTTGTTAGAGTGAAGCTCAGACATACAGTCGGGGGAAAAAATTATTAGACCACCCCTTGTTTTCTTCAATTTCTTGTTCATTTTAATGCCTGGTACAATTAAAGGTACATTTGTTTAGACAGATAATTATTTCAGAGCTGATATTTATCCATTTTACATGTTTTCTTGATAAAAAAACCAAAATCCCTTCAGTTCTTACATCAATATCTATGGCTTTTTACTGACAAAAACTGTGCTTTTCGGCATTCCATGTTTATTTTCTGTCTGTTTTAGTCACATGATCCACACAGGAGTTAGGATTTAATTGCATAACCATTGTTTCTAATGACTTTTGATGGTGTAATAGTTTTTTTCTGCCACTGTAAATGATTTGAAGGTGAGTTACCTGAAAAGCAAAATTTAAGAGAATAATAAATGTGGGAGCTGCTCAGCTTTTTCTTCACGTCTTGGGGAATGTGTGTGTTTTATATCAATGTGTCACGCAGAAGATGACAAACACACACAGAGCAGGTGAAACCCCAAAGTAATTACATTCCTAAAACTATAAAACGTGCATCAAATAGTAACTGGTCTGATGCAGTTTAGTTTAAATTATGTCTAGTCATGTAAAATAAACAGATTCATACCCACAATATTAACCCATAAAGACACTGACAACTGAGCTAAAATGTTTAATACCTGTTGATCCATTAATTCTATCAATATATGTAAATATTTGGTGTAAAATACAGTTTGTCATCTTTTCAAGGTCATCAGATATGACCCATTTGGACGTTCAGAGGCTTCGTAGTTACCGTGGAAACACCGTCATCTTCTACAACATTGATTCATCAGTAAAACCCATGGAGTTGGATCAATGACAGAAGATGGAGTCACTTTTTTTACATTCAGTTATTGAGATCTTTGGGGGAAAAAGCCACTTTTTCTTGCCTTTTCTTTGTTGCTGATATCATTTTTTGTTTTTTTTATTTCCTTAAGATGTTTTATTTTCATTCATCTTGATCTTATTTTTTTATCTGTGGAACACTGAGCACTTTTTTATAGTTTTTACACTGTTTCATTCAAATGTGTGTTTTGTGCCAGAATGCCAAATGCAATCACTTTTTCTGCAAAACAAATCTACCCTCAGATATAAATAAAGTACCTTTGAACTTTAATCTGAGCTTTTATGAACATCTACACGATCAATAAATAAAATATAGTTAAAATATCTGATTTTCACTGAAAATGCAGAGGGTAAGACAATAAATGGTGATCAATCAATTAAGAAAAGTCAAATACTGCAAAAAAAAGTTAAAAATAGAAGGGGAAAAAAACTGTTTTTGGACCTGCCATGAAAGTAACACTGGCTCAAAAGTCTACCACACATGCATATTCTTTTAACACTTTAAAAAAAACATAGCTGAAGGCTGCATTCTAAGCTCATTTTCCCAGCTGTCCAACATCTGGTCACTCTTATATATGTCAAAGGGTCAAGAGGTTTAAGAAGAGGGGTCAGAGGTTAAGGACCCCAACATGCAACATTAGACAGGATTTACTCTAACTAAAGAGTTTGCAGGTCTAAGTGGAAACATGCATTTTGAAGCCTGCGTTTAACTCTGATCTGAGTCATTTCCAGTGCATGTCGATTGCACAAGTTTCCAAAATCCTCCAGTGCGTCACCTGTTTTGCCACTTCCTTTTCATCACTCATTTCGTGACCAGAATTCCGCTATAGATCCAAAGTCACGTCGTTTTTTCCCCTTCGCAGCCTCCATTCACACACAGACTAGTCCAGATCTGCTCTTACCATGTGCGCAGTTCTAATCCCTTGGCTCGAAGGCGCGTCAGTCAATCCAGTCCAGTCCTCCGCGGCTTCCACACCTCTTCTGGTTCCTCGCTGCTCTGATCTGCAGGCTTTCTGCTCCGGACAGGACCCCACCTACTCTCCCAGAACCACCTCCATGTACCTGCACCGGTGGAGTCAAATTTATCTGCTCAAGGAAAGGATCCACTTCCCATAATGTTCCAATATCTGACAAGTTCTGACTGGGTTTAGAAATCCCTGCAGGTAGATACAGTCAACATAACCAATTATTTTGTTTCTAAATGCTTTTTTTTTACTGTGCTTGTTTTAAAGTGCTTTATAAATAAAGTTGGATTGGATTGAATAACACACAATGATTTCACACCGTTTTCCGTATAGAACTTTTTTATGTAAAAACATAAAACACACGTCAAACTTAAATCAGTCCTTGTTCCATTCCACCTGAGCATGTGATGACAGCTGAACAGTGAACAGATGGTGGTGCTGGATGCTCATGGAGACAAATGTGCACTTACAATAAGAGGCTCAACATCTCTAATAACAGTTATTTCTGCAAACTCTTAACAGACAAACTTACCAAGCACAATCTTTTTTTTTTTTTTCTGAAACCAAAATATCCATATGCATTGAAAATAAAATGACTGAGTAACCGCTGATTGAAAACAAAAGCTGTGCAGACTGCATAATGAGATGAAACCAAAACTCAAGTCTGGGAGGCAGTCGGAGAGAACTGGTTTATGGGAAATGTGGTCGGAAAGCAGAATACACCAAAACCGATGAAGAATGATGATGATCTCATCATTTGGTCTGTTCCATTAACTGCTTGAGGAGACAAACCTGTAGCTCCATCATCTGTTCCAGACGATCGATCTGTGAGAGGAAGGACACCGTGAACAGGAGCGAATGTCAAGTACAATAATGGGGAAAAGGTTTTACACTCCCTGCATTTGATAGATTTCATATGAATCACTCTGAACTCACTGACAGAGTTCCCACAAGTTCAATTTAAGACTCAGAACAGAACTTAATGCCTATTTTACAGCCTAATTCAAGGCCATATTGGCAAAAACTTGACTCCTCGACTTTAGGAACATGTATTTATATCAGCAGACTAAATATTACATACATACTGTACACAGAACTGACTGTTCCATGATCATTTCTCACAGGGGTCTGAAAAGTTAGTGATTATTAGTTCTTAAACTCAGTATAAATTGTTGGATTGGAACAGGTAGAACTGAGTAGACTAACGTTACTTTCTTTGCAGTTTGGACATTTAACAGACACATTTAAACACAACACAGCAATGACATTTATGGCAACACAACTTAAGACCTACCATATCCAATTTAATACCTTAGAAAGACTAAGGTATTAAATGCAGATTTGTAAATCCAAGACTTTTTAAGACCCCACAGGAACCCTGTATTGAACTGTTAAGTATTGTACCATTCTTCACACCCACATGGTCCGTTCTGCACATGCTGTTCCATTAAGGTCAAAACTGGATGTTTCAGCAACATAATGAAGCACATCCAGGGAAGGACACATTGAAATGTGAAAAAAAAAACAACCCTCTACAAAAACTGAATTAAAGATGTTTGAATAAATTGATAAAATCACTTCTGACCTTACTCCTCAGGTAGAGGCAGCAGCTGGACATCTCAGATTCTAAGTTTCAAGTAGAAAATGCATCACTTTAATTATTTTCTGTGCTGGACTGTAGTAGTTTCAGTGATTTTCAGACTCAAATATACATCATAGTCTACAGCCAGTGTACAGTTATCCTTCACTAACCTTTGACTGACTGTGCACATGTGTTTTTGTTCTGCACTTGCAGCTGCTCTGGACTCTGGGGCACTGGCTCGGTGGTTTTGGCAAAGCCAGGTGTGGGTTTGTCTTCAGGTACCAGTGTGGACTTGGGGGGGTCGAGTGCAGCTTTAGTGTCAGTAGGAGCTGTAGTGCTGTCAGGTTGGTCAGCCTTCAGGTTTGGAGTTGGACAGGAGTTCTTTGCCTGTGCCTTTACTTTATCTAAAATCATGGCAAGGACGTGTCCTCCGCCCTTCTCAGTGGGCAGAGTGAGTGCGAGGACATTAGCAGAGCCGTCATAGGACTGGACGGTGGCGAGGACGCCATTCGGCGTCAGGCTTTTAAACATCTGCTGTGCTTCCTCTGGCCACTCAGAAGGAAAGTGCTCTTTACCTGAGCCAGGAAATAGTACAAACATGAGTATCTACAAGGTCAAATACAACAGGCAAGACAAATTAAAGAGGACATCCAACATCCAGTTGGATTTAATAGCCTTACCAGCAAGGGTGCAGCGAATGATCTGAAAGGGGAGCTGCAGGAGGCGCATGGGGATTGGTAAGATGTGGGACAGAGGGACCTTCTCAGAGTTACCGTAGTCTGCATAGATGATGTTTAACTCATTCTCACTGACGTCCAGGACCACTGCACGGTACCAGTTATTATCAGCTGGAAAAGGAACACCAAATCACAGAAGCTTAGAATTCAACACTTTGGCAGCAGATTCCTAAAACTAAGAACAACCTGCCCCTGCTCTAAGGCACAGGTCAACCTGTAGATCTCAAACAAACCGTAGGAAAATAGCTTAAAACTGTTGACTGCAAAATTACTACGGCTACATTTTATTTGAAATATTTATTTTTGGGCTTTTGAACCTTTATTAGAACAAGTAGAGGTGATAGGAAGTTTGAGAGGCAGTGTGAGAATTACATGCAGTAAGAATCAGCCCTGGGCTGCTGCCATAGGGCCTCAGCGGTACACACTCCACCAGGACACCCCCAACACACACTAGGAAAAGGTTCTAGTATGGAAGATCTGCAAATGCTTACGTTTTTCACTGCATTTTGTCCTGTACAGTACCACATACCTTTCACAGACAACTTTTAAACTTGATCTCTGACCTGAGGCTCAGCAGTAATTGTTGGACCTAAAGGACCATAATCACCCAGATCATCCTCCTAAATTCAAGATGCATGTGATCAATTTAAAGTCTAACCTCAACATGCTGTAAGCTTCCACCATGTTTAATTTAAAACCTTTCCTTAGTTTTGATGTAATACTGCAACCAATAAGTACAAATGATCAATTTATATCACCTACGTACTATACATTCAGCGGGATTTAATTCATGGGGGAAAAAAGTTAATATAAACATTTTCTGAAATTTGTTAAAAAAAAAGAATAAGTTGAGCGACATGCTGAATTTAGTTTTTAATAGTGTTTTACAATGAAATAGTCTCTTAAAGTTACAGACATTTGGCAAATCTACTGAGACAAATATTAGGCCTCATTACAATTTCACAACTGTATAATTAATATTCCAAGGATTTGTTTAAACAGTAGTGAATGTTGTCATTGAGCACCGAGCTCTAGCTATGTGCGTTAAACATTCTTTTAGTTTCTTGAAACATAAGAGGAAAGTAAATTTATATTCCTGTCCCTTTTCCAAAAAGTGGGGGGAAAAAAACTGATTAGATTTGAACGCTGCGTATCTGATCCTCTGTGTCCTACTTGGCAGACAACACCTTTTTACTACTGCACTTGAAATGACTGGATTGTGGATCATGTAGCCACAATATTCCAACAACCAATAGCTACCTCCTCCTCACTCAAACCAGGGACAACAGCAGCAGCAGAGGTGAAGAGAAGGTGCAGAAAGAAGAGCTGCTACCGGAGCCGTAATGTACAAGTGGACAGTGTTCAACGACTGCAACACCAGTAGCAGCAGTCTGGGCTGTTCATAGGAAGAAACAGGGATGTCCTTTTGATGTGCACCATTCATTTGTGTTTCAAACAATTCCATAAATATGTGAGTCCAGGGACATGCCCAAATTAAATTGCTTTTTACTAATCATTAGGACAGGCTTTAGAAAGGCTTGTGTGTGTGTATGTATGATTCTACCTACACAGCTGCTCTAAAGAGCTGGTGTTCCTTTACAATCTGAGAACAGAGCCAGCACTGACAAACTCCATTAAAGCAGACCCTGTTGTTAGCTCGCCTGCGGAATGTATGCCAGGCTATAGTCTCCTACTTGTATACTGTGTTTAAAGGAGAGCCGCTCCTACGCTCGGCTGCTCATGAGCTGTGTAATTACATCTGCCAGCAGACGCCAAATTACCAGTTTAGGTGTGCAGAAGCAACAACTGCAGGTTGGCTCTCAAGACAAGTTAGGGAACAAACATAAAATCTGGTTGCAAAAATAAGAGATAGTAGTCGTGGGTTAAGATTTCTGAGAAGTCATAAAATATTACATTTCTTGAATATTATATGAGTGGTTTGGGGGCACCTGTCAGGAATCCTCAAACGCCACTCTGCTGATACTGAATCGTACATTTGCTTGGAATGTGAATCATTAATAGATACCAGCAGATTATATTCATGGGTCCCTTAATGTGAACGAACTCAGTGATGCATCACCTCAGTTGGTCTGTACTCACAGGGTCTCTCACCTGTAATTATTAAACAATGTGTGGGGATGGTAGTTCCTGAGCGATGGGGTTTTCCCTGCTGAGACTATCTATTCAACATTGGATGTCATTTCCTCATAAACCATCCCATAAATCTAATCCTCTTTGGTGAGGTAAAGTGGGGTAAAAAGTAAAGGACAAAAGAACTGAGGTCATAGTCGTAAAGCTTCTGCAAAGAGTTGTTCCTAATGATATAATGATAATAATAATAAAAAAAATCTTAAGAGTTATGTTTTCTAAGAATCTCTCTTTAACTTTTAGACTAGATCCTAGTACAGGTAAAACTTATTCACAAAGCAGCTTACCCACAACAGAAAGTAACACACAGATATACTTGAAATATTCTCCAAATGTGAAATCATTAATGACTTTATCATGCTGAGATAATGTTTGCAGTCAGTCTCCATAGAGATGTGCACCCATACCACCTAAAAACTGCACATGTAACAAGAAAATACACTGATCACAACTTTAATATATCTGACAACTACAAGAATGCGACAACGCAGCAGTGATGACAGGGTCTGTCAAAACCTGGCAATAGATTAAGCACTGATAAATGCAGCATGGTAGATAAATAAGTGAATGCCTATCAGTGTGTTAACGACTACTACTTGTATTGTTACTTTAAGATTGAGAAAGTTTTTGTTGTCACTGGTGATTCTATATGTACCAGTCAGCATATTGTCTACACCTCTTGCTTTGTTTACAGGCTTTAGAAAACCTACCTATGAAGCAAGATTTCAGCCAATCTTGTGTTTTCAGAGAAGTAAGGGGTTAAATGTGTGATTGACAGATGTAATTACTGTTCTGCTCTACCCTCTTGCTCAGCACAGAATAATGCAATATGGCATGTCCCTGACCAACATATTTTGGCTTTGCTGCCTCACAGCTGCTAGAAGCAATGTCAGTCTATCACTCTATATTTAGAATCTTGATTTTTTTTTTTTTTTTTTTTTCCCAAAAGACGAGACTGTAGTTTCTGTGAAATCTGAAGCCATGCCAATGTAAAAAACTTGTGGCTGGAAAAGCGTACACACTCATCAGACATGTATTCCATCATGATCAGAGTGATGACTATTGCAGCGTGTTGTAGTTGGTGACTTTGTTCAACAAGTCTTTAACACATCCCACAGATTCTCAGTGGGGCTCAGGTTTGGACTCCACTCGGTGTCTGAAAAGGGCATCTCATATTCCCTGAACCACTCTTTCACATTTTGAGCTTGATGAAATCCTGGCATTGACATTTTGGAATATGCCTGGATTGTCACAGAAGGAAAAATCCACTGATGTCCTGGTCATTCAGTATATTCAAGCTCAGCAGATCTAATTTTTTTGGACACAATGTTCCTGACCAACTGAACCAAACTCAGATCATCACATTGGCCCCACAAGCTTGAACAGTAGGCACTAGGCATTATGGGTAGTCACCTCATCTGACTCCCTTCTCATCCTGATGCGTCCATCACTCTGGAAAAGGATCAATCTGGACTCATTAGACCAAATTACTTATTTCCATTAGAGGTCAACTGATACGTGTTTTTCTAAGGCTGATGCCGATTTTTTTAATATTTGGTCATGGCTGATATCTGTAGCCGATTTTTGAGACCAATATTTAAAGCCGATTTTTTTTTTTTTTAAGCACACTGACTGTAAAATACAAGTGAAACACTCAGATAATTAAGATTTTTATGCAGCAATATAAATGAAATTATTAATACACATACACATGGTAACATTTATTAAACTTCAAGTGATGCTCACACAGGTGCCTGATCAAATATCTTATAAAATTTTTACTACTGTTCAAATATC
>JAPTYQ010000012.1:13247458-13263934 GCA_029814465.1 Ostorhinchus cyanosoma | reverse complement strand
TGTTGTAGCTGAGACATATAATCCCTGTAGTAATTATCCAATAGAAAGCTCATACCTATTTGCTCAGTTAAATCTAAGTGGTAACTGTGTATATTCAATGAACAGCAGGGGCACTTCTCACCAGAGAACTTGGCACAGCATGCAGCTCCTGGTACTGGTCTATTCAGGACCGCTGCAGAGGATGAGGAGGGCTCGCTGCTGTTGCAGTAGACGGCCACCTCCAGCATCACCGCCTGAAGCTTCTTCTCATCCACTACAAAACGGAAAGCAATTGCAGTGGGAAAGTATGACACATTTTCACCATATTATAAACACCTATGGCAGACTTACTCTGGATAGGACTAAGCAGGTAGAAGAGAGCGGGACTAATGACAGCGGCGATGTATGGTTGAAAAGTCTCATTGATAGGAAGCGTCTGTGTCTTCCAGTCCACTGGGAAAGACTGAGCTAAAATGAAATTACAACACTCCATGTAAATAAATCAGTCTCCTAATATCATCAACTGGTGAATACAGACACTAGCTGACCTTCTACTGATGTTGCGGTTGGCTCATCAGCTGGCACGACCTTGGAATTGGCCGTTTCTCTGGGGGCTTTGTCTTCCATTTGCCTGAGCTCGTTGTCCTTTGTATTCTTTTGGAGAACATCTACAGAGTCCACAGTTGCCTGCATTTCTTTTGCAATCTCGCCAGGGACTTTTGCTAGTTGCTGATATAGGAGGGCAGCTGCCACATTCTGCCCTCTGCTCTCCAGCTCCAGTCCATAGCCTTTCTCCGTGACAGAAAGCACACGTGCATATAGTTCGCCGTCCACCTGAGTCTGAAACCACAGCTGGGCTTCACTGCTCCACTCGGAACCCAGCGGCTCCACACCTGAGTCCAAACACACACAGCTCTTCATAAACTGTTACTCCAACCTGGGTCTACAGAAATTATACATAAACCTCAATCCTGCTCTTTATACAGTTCTTTTCTAAGAACATGTTCTCTTCCTCAGGACACAAACATTACCTGTGAGCCAGCAACGAACAGCCTGAAAGGGTAGTGTCAGGAGTTTGGATGTGATGGACCTCAGGTAGTTTTTAGCCACTGTCATGCTGAAACCATAGTCCACAAACTTCACCAACACCCCATCTTCAAACAGCTCCTTCACCATAGCCCGATACCACGCTCCATCACCTGAAGATACATGAGCGCAACAAGAGAATGTATGTAATCAAACACAGTACCAGACATCAAAGCATTTCAAACTTTAATATTAATAAATACTGCATGTTTCTGATGATTCATAAAATTTACTAGGTCCAGACTGCATTCATGTTAATAATGAATGGATGTATTTTGACACCCTCACCAGTATGGTTCATGGCACAGCAGGGTTCTCCCACTTTGGGCTCAAACGGGGCAGTCGCTGCCTCACAGTGGAGTTTCAACTCTGACTTCAGCTCCATTAGCCGTTGACGGTCTGATGAACATACACACAAACGCACAAAACTGTTCAAGTAGCTCAAAGAAAAGGATACAAAAATATGAACATACAAATGACTGAAGATTCAAATGATCAAAGGATGACACCAGTAATACGTCATAACATCGTACACACTCAAATATAGATTGACATTTACTGTCTACAGCAAAATAGAGTTGCAATTTATTTTATTATCTATAATTTAGCCATTATTATTTTGATCATTAATTTTCAAGCAAAAACAGAAACAACCTTGATTCTGAAATAAGACAAATGACACCATGTTCTGGTCCTATTTTTGCTTTTCATAGCAAAGGCGATGAACCATCCTTACATTTTAGATTGTTGATTGGTGAAAAAAAAAATCTGAAGGCATAACTAAGGCGCAATGATAGTATGAAGAAAGACATTAACTGTTATTTTTTAATAAATGCTTCCAGTGATGATTCAGTAAACACTGAACCAGACATGTTGCTAAAAACCAATAATGCTGGTTCTTGAAGTCACAACAATACCTGTAGGATTGTTGATTTGACAGTAAAACTTTCCAGGGCTCAGCACACCACTGGCGAGCAGCGCCACCGTCTGGCCCTCACAGGGAAGTTCAGCCCAAGACCACACCAGAGGCTCAAGAGCTGAGTAAAACACCAGAGAAGAAACAAACTTAGTAATTATAACTTGACCAAAGCAACATACACAGACTTGCCCACACAGTTCAATGCTGTTCTTTTATGACAAAGTTATCAACAAAATACCAGAGGGAAAAACAAATATAATCTCATCTGTGACTAATGATTTTTCATACCATTTTCACTCTTTACAATGATCTTAGTATTTTCTAATATGGCAATTTGAGTAATGCAACAGTGAGTTTTATTCTTAAAGCTTTTTACCATGCGTTTCCTGTGTAGAGGAAGGGGTTATCTTCTCAGCCTGCTGGTCATTATTGGTGTTAACCAGAGCAGGTGTAGATGCTGCATAACCTGCAGAGAGCAACAGCTCAGCTACATTGGCCTGAGGGTCACTAGCTTCATCAAACATAGCCACCAAAGCCTTGCCCTCATGTGCTCCCTGGATCTCAATGCGCAATATTCTATTAGATACTCTTCTCTGGAGGGCCATCAGGCAGTCCTCTGACCAGCCCTCCCCAACATGCTGCACCCCTAGAAAGGACCCAAAAGACAAGAGTTTCACAAAGGGCTCAATGAATAGAAAATTTCTTTCAAAATGAAATTAAAACTGACCCAACACATTATTTCTGGTCATTATTACATGCTTCTCCGCACAGACGTTACCTGCGAGACTACAAGTCACTGCTTGGATTGGTACCACCAATAACGAAGGGCTGATTGGTTGCAGCTGACCTAAATCCACCTCTTCAGAGTTGCCAAAATCCAGGTAACCAACACAGACACGTTTCTCTGATGAATAAGCCAGTACTTTAGCCCTGTACCACTGCTTGTCCTCTAGAAGAAACAAAGGTCACGGCATGGATTCACAAAGCAGGTTGATTATTTGAAACCAAAAGCTTAATAAACTTACCACATTATCAAATGATCTTGATAAAGATTTCTTATGTGTTGGAAATATGCACTTTTGTTAGAAAATTTTATGTATCAATCAAACTGAAGAACAAATGTTGACAATCAGAAATCCAGTGATTATTAACCTGTTAAGATACAACACTTTTTCGCAGTTCATATATTTGATGATTGAGAACATTTCATCAACATTTAACATCTCCTGTTTCTTGTACCTGAGAACTGAGCACAGCAAACAGTACCAGGGGCTGGTCTGAAGTTACTGGACACTGGGACCTGACTGCAGTGTTCTCTCAGTTTCAGCTGCAACTCCTGGATCAATCCTGTCAACAAACACTCCCAGATAAGTCTCTCATATCTGTAGATGTGTATCAAACCCCGATACTAAACAAGACAACCTGGAACAAAATGTAGCAAAAGTCAAAATCAAGTACAGGCAGAGAAGTGCATTGTGTGATGTTTAGCTCATAGTTCGTCTGCCTGCACTGTTAGTGTTATGTACCCACTATGCTAAAAGCCCGGAGACCAAATGTGAATGTTATGACTAAAAGTGATGGCAGCTACCAACTTTAACCTGAAAAAAATCAGAACATCATTTGATCTGTCAGACACAGAATACACAGATTTATCAATCTAAAAATCTGTATTAAAATTGCCATACTGTTGAAATACTGCTTAAGTCCTGCATTCAGTTTTACACTTAATTTGTTTCAATTATCGCAACAAAATCATAATCTATGATGTTGATTAGTTAAAAAAAAAAATGCTTTTGCAATTTCTTAATGAAGAATATTATATAAGCATTGGCAACAAATGAGTAAATAAAGCAAATAATTCTGCTCACAAGTGAAAGTTTAAACCCAACCTAACAAAAAAACGGCTGATAAGAATAGTGTCAATGGAAATAGTAGTGTCGAGGATCACTCCATTTGTTGCAGTAATAATACTTCTTACCAGCATTCTCCACCTTCTGTACAACAATTTTATCTGGTGACTGAAAGTGGGTGACCACAACAGAGAAGGAGTCGCCCACTGCTTGTGTCAGTGTCTCAGGAGTCTGAGCCCAGGTGTTGTCATCCTTCCCATCAGAAAAACGCTTGAAGTTGTCCAGAGATGCACACACCATGGCACCTGAGAGGGAAAAAAAGGGGACATTGAAACCTTTTGACAAGCATCAGCACAGTAGCAAACATGAAAACTTAGTATTGAAATATTTCAATAATTATTGCAAATTTTACACAGATTTGGACTTTTACCGTTTTTAACATAAATGCTCTGTATAAATATTAATTTCATGCATTTGTGATATAATGGATAAGTATATATAGAAAAGTCATACTTATTTCTTGCTCAGTCGGGGTTGTATTCACCGTTTCCTTTGCACCGTATCCATGTTCAAGGAGAAACGTGCTCAAATTATTTCCTAAAACCAAGGAAAAATGTACCGACTTGTGAGTTTATACTTTACTGCATCCTGTGCCTATGCACCCATAATATAAATTGTAAATCATACCCTTCAACAAACTGAAATTCACATAAACCTACCCATAGAAAGCAGAATATCCACTGCGTAGACACGACTATTCCCCACTGTTTCTGTAGGAATTACAGTCACCATCTTTCCAGCCAATATCTGTCTTATAGTGATACAGCACTCGCCTGACCAGGCACTCGCTGCAGGCACCACTCCAGCAATACAGCACTCCATTGCCTGAAAAAACAAATTTAAGTGCTAGTTCCGTTCTGCCAGATGTAAGACACACCAGACTTGTCAAAGTGCTTTTTTCAGTTGCAGTGAGAAATTATGTGACAAAAGTTATCTTGACCACTGGGCCAGGCAGTATTAAAATTTATGATTTGAAAATATTCATGGTCATGTTTGAATCTAAAAGCAAGTAAAGAAAACAATGAACTGCTTCAAGGAGTGTTTAAAGGTACTTACACATGGACAAAATGGCTGGAGTGTGTTAGCCAAGGGCCTGATCCTTTCAACAGGGACATCCTCTTCATTACCAAAGTCAATGTAAAGAATTTTAGCCATCTTCTGGTCAACAGCCAAAGTCTTGACGAAGCCCCGATACCACTTCTAAACATTACAAAAGCAAACAGAAGACCAACAGGAGGGTATTAACCATACATACTTAACACTTGGATTGAGCAAATAAGCATGTGTATTGTCTGTGAGTGTATTATCCACTGTTTGAGGCCTTTACTTACCAGATCAGTGGAGTATTGCACTGCACACACCTCATCCACACACGGCACATATGTTGTTGGTGAGGGGCAGCTGTAGATTTTCTGAAGCTCTGTGCTGATGTTTTGCAGTGCACCCAAGAGCTCTGGGCTTTGCACAAGGATGAAAAATCTACTAGGGCTATAGAACTCTAGGACTGTTGCCTAAAACAAATGCAAATACAATAAATAAACTTACTTTTACTGCATTTGAGAGAAATAGTTTTAGTAATTGAGAAAAAATTCTTGTGTAGTACCTGTATTTCTGTTCCTTGTGTGACTTTAGCCATATGCAAGTCTTTCAAGTAGATCCTCTGGGTTCTGAGTGCATCACCATGCTTCGACAGGGGTAAAAACAATACCAACATCAGCAATGTTGGTTGTTTCACATTGGGATAGAGCTCAAAACACTCTCAGTTTGATATCACTAAAACATCAGTATTACCTTTGACTCCGGAGGATCAGCTCCATTTGCAATCCCTGGTGAAGTAAGGGTTTCCTTGGGTTGTTCTCTTCAGAAAAAAAAAAGTCCACATTAACACAAAGAACTGGTTCAACTCTGCCACTATCGTCCAACCTGTCTATTTTGAATTGTATAAAAATTCTTATAGCTTAAAAATCACAGGTACTGAGGTTGAACTCTCTTACTTTACAGGTTCTGCTTCCACAGACTTGCAGACATGCCTATGAGCATTCCAGTCTTCTGCCTGACACACAACAGAACAATAGGGTGTCTTCTTGCAGCGCCTGCATCTGAAATTTCCTGTCAATTAACATAAAAAAAGATTGAGAATTGCACTAAATGTTACTATTCACCTCGGTTGTACTGAAAAGAATGATATGAAAGTCAAATGATGATCTAAGTATTAGAAACTAAACAATTACTATGCTGCTGTTTGTTGTTATTTTTTTAAGAAGTTTGAGCATACACATTACCTTGTTGTCCACAGTAGTTGCAGAAGTGTAATATCATAGCCAGAGCTGGAAGTGTGTGCCCTTTCGTCTACCAGTAGGAGAACAAAACATTTAAAACTGTCCAATCTTTTCAATCCAACAAAAGAAAACTACAGGATTTGTACATACAGCTGACTTATCACTGTTGGTTTGTGAGTTCCCAAGACCTGAAAAAAAAAAAAAAACCCGGCAGTAATATGTTTGAGACAGTATATATTAGCTATGGATTTTCTGTGACTTATTAACCTTTAAAAACCCAAACAACTGCTAGCAATCTAAAGCATCTACTAATCTGTTTAAAAACTACTCAACCATCAGTGCTGTCAATACATGGAAATAATTTGGGTAAAATGCAGTTTCTCAATTTTTCATTGTCATTAGATATGATCCATTTCAAACATTCAGATGCTCTGCAGTGAATGTGGAAACACTGTCAAGAAAGAATTATTCATCAATAAATCCCATGTAGTTTAACAAATGACAGTGGTAGTAGATGCTTGTTTTATGTTCAGTTAATTATATATGTTGCTGAAAAAGTCACTGTTTCTTCTGTTTTCTCATTTGGAAATAACCTTTGGATTTACTTTGAGCTTTTATCAGGGTTTCTGCAGGTATCAGCAAAACTAATGGAATGCTTTTTAATGCCACTTTAAACAAATTTAACACCCATGTTCAACAGCAGATACAGTTATACATAATTTACTGGTTTACTGGCTTTAACCAGGTTCTGAATAGTTCCTCCTCCAATCACTTCTGCTGAAACTTGCATTTTCCCATTTTTCTGACATTTGCCAATATTCCCTCACCTCCTTCACCATACTGGCTATAAACAATAGCCAATTAAAGGCTTCCACCTGTCAATCATCACACTATACATCCAATCAAAATTATGAAATGTTTATATAATCAACATAAATCATGAATAACAATGCTTGTTTCCCACCAATGCCTCTGGACATAGGATTTAATGCTTTTTAATTTCAATTTGGAGGTCTTAAGTTTTCACAAAATCTCTTTTAATGCTTTTCAATGACCCCCACAAACCCTGTTTCGGACCATCTACATGATCAGTAAATTACATATAGGAAAGTACCTGCCTTTCACTGATAAATGCAAAATTACACTAAATGGTGATAAATCATTTGAAAAATGTTAAATGTGGAGAAAAAGCTTTCTGGAATTTGATATAAGAAATTGTTCTGTCTTTAAGGATTAAACATGTATCACAATATGTTTTAACATCTCACTGCAAAGCCTAACAATTAATTACATTTTCTATATCCTCCTTAGACCCAGGAAAGTGAAAATTTTAGCTTTTTATTTTTTAACAATTGTCTTGTTTGGAATCTTTATAATGCTACTTTTTTTCCATGATTTTTATTTGTTTATTTTTTAATGGAATGTCCTTTACATTGGACAGAGTTTTTAGGTAAAACTGTCAAAAGAGGACAAAAATGCATTGCTGGGTCTCAGGAGGATATCTCGTCGTCAGAAAGTCATGGCGTCCATGTACCGTGTCCTGCAGCTGCTGGAGCGGACCGCGCAGGTGTTCCGGCCGACACACCCTGTCCTGGAGAAGGGGAAGCACTGGACGGACTCAGGGGAGTCGACGCCGGTCTCCTCAGCGGCTGGTTACAATGGAACAGGTTGGAAGAAAACTGCTGGTCCATGGCTGTAACAATAAGTTGAATATTGTGTTAACTGATACAAATGTGTTCGACTTTCATTAGCAGCACCTGCTAACTCTAACATGCTAACACACGACGTATTAGCTTTAGCCGCTATAAAGAATGTGAAAATTGATAGATAATTCAGTAAAGTCTTCATTGACAAATTTAAATATCCCAAGGCTTAAAATAACAACATAAAAACACAGAGTGATAGATTATCTGTATTGTTCTTTGCAAACACCAAGTTTTACCTGATAGCACGTGTCGGCACCATAGGTGAAAGTGACGCACATGCGCAGTAGAATCTTCAGACAGGAAGGATGGTCACGGTTGGTGCAAATAACAGAAAAAAAATATTACTTAGATGGTCCTGTAAGTTTTTGTAAATTGTAAGAATGTAAGCTTTTTACCCCCCCCCCCCATTCCATCCTCGTCTGTGTATGTATGCGTTTCATTTTTTTCGTCTCTCACAAATTATTAATAAAAAAAAAAATACAGAAATTTTTTTTATTTATTTATGCATTCATTTTACGTTACCTTTTTCATTTTTATTTGAGGTTATTTTAGTTCTAATCTGTGCACCTTTAAATCTTTACTTGAAAAAGGTCCAGAAGAACAAAACGTTATTATCTAGTTGTTTGTAAGTTGAATGGACAGTGTGTGGGATACCTGTTTTCTTCTACATTCGAACCTCATGCTCTTACTCACCTGTCCCTTGAAGACTTCTTAGGTGTGCACCAGCCTCTATACCTAATATATGTTTTCAACCACCCCATGAATTTGTGATAGATTGCATTAAGAATCTTCTTAAGTCACTGAAATCTGCCAAGTATTGTTTCCTTCTCCAAACCTTAATTTAATTTTGGTATGTTTTTTTTTTCTTATAAACAAAAAACAAAAAAATATTTGCACCAGTTTGTCTGATGCAGCCACATCTTTTGAAACACACACACATTTTTTCCCCCACGGATATTTCATGATTATATTTGAGATTCTGTAAAATTTTAAGGGTGTCCAAAAATGTTTTTCCAGGAATAAATATATATATATATATATATATATATATATATAAGGGGAAATTGTGAATACAGGATAGAGGCATGTTATGATATTAAATCTCATATTAATATTTGGGGGAAAAAAGGAGGTCCAAAATAGATAGACTGACTAGATAATCAATTTAGAGGTAAATATGAAATGATTAGTGCATCAAAGGTCATGGATGTCGGTAGTAAATAAAATCTTTAATAAACAATTTAATGCACATTAATGTATTGAGTGAATGGAATCTGCTGATCAGTAAAATGTCTTAACATAGCATCTGATAAAAATGTAGTGGTATGGCTTTATTTTACAGTTTTGTGAATTTAAATTATTTGCATGCATAATGGCAACAGTAAACAGTGGCTTTATTTAACGTGATTTTGGACAAATGTGGAAGATTTCTTACTGTAAGTCATCAGTGAAAACAAATTGCAGGAAACGTACACCTGCTTGTATCTTTCTAGTATTTGATGTCTCTCATTCAGAGGCATTTGTCCCTGTGTGGCATAAAAGCATTATATTGAAATGTCTCCAGAAATGGAAACAGCTGGTGATCATTATTTGCTTTTGTCCTTACATCCTCTTTCCCTACCCTCGTGGTACATATCTAATCCACTGCTTAACTTAAAAAAAAGACGTGATATGATATATTAATTTAAGAATTTGCCCATTTTTATTATACAAAGCTAGAGATATTTGTGTACAAAAACCTAAGCACTAAATGTTTAGTATTTTTTTTAATTTGGATAATCGAAAAAGTACAAACTAGATTAACAACAAATCATTTGTGTCATAAGTGTGAGACATATGTTTGACTTTTAGTTTTGCGTTATTGTTTTCCTTCAGGCAGAAAAATGTGGAGGAGAACCTGCTGTATGTTGACGTCAGAAAAACGTCACCTGTCGCTGCTCTGCCATTGGTTAATATTAACACATCTCCTCTGTGACCGTGGCCATATTTGTTGATGTGTCATATCAAAGTGACTGGCTGGGGCGATCAGCTGGATAGGCAGCAAGCTCAAAGTTCATCATTACTCAGATTGCCTCCGAAATGAATTACACATGGATTTCTTGCATTCGGTGGGTGAAAATACAACCCATATTACTGAGCCATGCAGGTCACTGATGATAGAAGCTAGTGTTAGCTACGGTAGCTACAACGTTAGCTGCTCTTACTTGTAGCTAACGCCTCTCTACACAGTGTTAGCTTAGCTAGCTAAAGTTAGCAGTACTCCATCAATATGTCATTCCGTAGGATAAGGTTCGGCTAAACGAACGATTACTGGAATGTTGTGTTGAAGCATTTACGTTTTTGTTTGTGAAGTTGTATTTATTTCTTGCATTCATAGCTGGCTAACAGGCTTCTTAGCCAAAGTCAGCATTTTCAGATATGCTAACCTTAATCCAAATTAGCGGAGGTGTTGTCAAATCGCTGGTAAATACTGACAGGCCTGTTATTTGTTGATTACACATTAACCAGCCCGATGCATGAATGAGTATTGGCTTATTTTAAACACGACCGGCGTCTGACATTTTCATATTTTATCACATGTTGTGTGTCATGACACCTGTCACAAGTGCATCAGCCACAGGTTACATGTATTTTAGCTGTTGAACGGACAAGCTCGTACTACATTCGTAATGGGCTAATCCTTAGGACAAAAGGGTGATAATTATTGGCACGTAACATTTTAACAGTGAGGCGGTTTTTGTAGAGGTTAACTATTACAATTTGTGCTGTTTTGTGATTTGACTTGCGTTTGGAATGTCACAGAGGCAGATCAGTAAGTCAGTAGTAGCCTATTCAATGATTTCATGGCTCTCAGCTATTCTTTTTTCCCTTAATAACATATCAGGATCTGACAGTGCCTGATAAAGACTAAACTTTACAGACGTCTTTGTATAATATTCAAAGGGCATGTAATAGTGAATATGACTGCTAAATTAAAAGTGAAAGTGTGTGTACTATCAGGTTGGTCCATGTATTGTATACTCCATCCATTCTCCAAAGTAAACATAAGAAATACTATTAGTGTGGTTTTGTTACACCTTTTTATAATGGGTCAGGAAATAGCTAGTAGCTGTAGGGAAAATCAGAATAATAGTATAAAGTATTTTTCCAAATTGAAGTCAATTGTATTTAACTTTACGCCTGCTGTTTCGACTGGTATTTCTATCCCATTGTTAACAGTATGTTTGTTTTTACAATGAAGTCCAATGACAACACTATTTTGTGTAGTTATCTTGAAATACCTATCGTGGCAGTGTGACGTTTTTCACTACACACCTAGGTGTGCCGACATCATTAAGTGCCACGCCTCCTAGTTTATGTCACTTCATTGTATGTTAGTGTGTGTCTTTTGGGCAGGACTTTGAGATATTGTTTCCTTTTGGTAACATCATTTTGTAAGTTACTGTCAGGAAATCTAAATTTGGTCTCAGTGTTTTTCCATGCATGACATAAGACTAGGATTCTTGCAAATGACCAGGAAGAAGCAACATGCAAAAAGCACCGGGCAGGAATTTATGACATTTAGGCTTTGTGTGACACCTTTCTTGCTTAAAGTTACTGTAAAACAATATTTAAAACATGAAAAACTCCTCATTAGTTCACGGTTTCTTTTCCTGCCTCCACCAGATTTGAACTGTACTAAGCCTGTGGAACAGCTTGGTGCTGCTTCAGGTCCAAACAAGATGGAAGGATCAGAGGTTGAATCAGTATTGGAGGACCTGCCCCCAGGGAATGACTTTCACAACAGCACATCTAACATGGAAAATGAAGAACAAGTCTGTCATAACAGTGAAGATGAACCTAAAAAGTGCAGTCAAGTGAAAGATGAAGCACAGCTTGACAGTGAATTAATAAAGAGCGCAGCAGATGCTCTGATAGACTGTAAGACGGAGCCAGAAACTCAAATAAACAGTCAGACACAGGTACAGGAAAGTCAGCTGTCTACTGATACCAGTTGTCACACTGGTGTAGTTTCTGTTGAAGGTGATAGACCTCTTTTTAGTCTTTCAAATGAGGCTGATGGTGCTATGGTGGCCCCAGTTACCAGTTTTGCCAATGTTGTAGAAAGCTCCCCTTCTGTTCTTGAGGGGACAATAGAAACCTTGTTGACTTTTGATGAAGTGAATAATTGTCCTGCCATCAGTCTCAACAGCAGTGAGAAGCCATCAGTCTTAGTTGCCAATTGTCCTCTAGAGCATTTGTCTGCTGATGACAGTGGGTCAGCTGAGAGTCCATCATCCAACTCTGAACAAAGCTCTTCCAAAAACTCACCTACCGACTTGACAACCACCTCCGGGATCTCTAATGGCCCATCTAGCCCCAACTCTGACACTGTCAGCTCTTCACTTGCTTCCAGCCCTCAGACCAGTGCCAACATATCAGCCCCTTTACATACCTCGTCAAGCCCGTTTGACACAGACTGCAGCCGAAAGCTCATTTCCCAAATCCAGCGCTCATTGTCACAAGAGTCACTGCTGGATGAGCTAGAGTCTGAACTGATGTCCTGTCAACTGTCTGAGAATGAAAGTGGAAGTGAGAGGAAGGAAAGCCCACCTGTCAATGGACTCCCTACAGACCAGGAGGGCTGCATGGTAGTCTTCGAAAAGTGTGTCCAGTACAAGTATGCCCAGCAGGAAAAGGCCATTCAGAGGTAAACCACTATTTTGCACAAATAATTCAATACGTTTTGTTGTCTTGATATATTAATTCATCTGTGTTAAGTGTAACTGCCATACAAGGGCACCTTTATTATACAGAACAGAGCTTCCATTGTACTGTGCTGTTTCAGGAGGAGATTAACCTACTTGTTAATTGCCACTGTTCTTTTTTGCCATGTATTAAATCTGCTGTGATTGAGCCGACACAGGGAAATAATTGTTTGAAAGCCTAAGTAGTGCTTTGTGTGCTAATAAAATTGTACTGGTTGACCTACAAGAAAAACCTGCACAGTGTCCTATCCAGTTCTAGTCTAGTATCACAGTTCACAAATTAGAATTATTCTAGAACTTCTCATTAATTTGTGATTCATATGGGGATTAAGGACAGAACAGATTGCTTTTGACACAACTGGATAGAACTACACCTGATCAGAGCAACAAAGCAAGTTGACAGTTGGTCCAGTGGGTAAATTAAATGTAAGAAATCCTGTTGGAATTATGACATACAGTTTTTTTGTTATCAGCTGAGCAGACGTATTTATTCTTTTAAGTGGAAACAATCTTTCCAATTTGCTTAACTCTGCCCTCACTGGATTTATAAGATGGTTCCACGTAAGTGGTAATAATCTAGGTTATTTGTCATTCATCATATCAAACCTAACCCATCCCAGATAAATGCTTATAATGTCCTAATCTGATCTAGGTTTCTATTTTAAAACTAGAGGGAGGCAAGGTGAATTTAGCAGAGGAAATGAAACAATAGGTTTCAACCAGATGTGTTGGTTCACATGCTAATCCAGTCCCACTGGTAATCCAGATTATTTAGTGTTGGACCTGATCTGGGTTGTTATATATCTTTGTGTATAGGTTGCTTGAGGAAAATAAGCGACACCAGGAGCTGATCTTGGGCATCTGTTCAGAGAAAGACACCATGAGGGATGAGTTGAAGAAAAGGGCAGAGACAGAAAAACAGCACATCACCAGCATTAAAAAGGTTAGTTCTGTACTCCTGGAGTTGACATTTGTTGTTCGTGGCAAAGAAATATTGATTGGTTTAAATCAGAATTGGTGTGACTGATGTGATCTGTCGGTTGGACATGGAAAATAATGTAAACCATGTGTCTCTAAACAACAATGAAAGCCATTGTCCACTGTAGTTTTCCGCTAGCAAGGAAGCACTCTTCTGTGATGGTTTTAGTAACTTCTGGCCTTTGCTATGCCGCGGACCACATCCCACCTTCATTTTACTATTACGTACTTTATTTCAGGCAATGTAATGTTTATCTTAAGATAGTTTCTGTATTATAAAGTCTTACTACTTCATATTCATATATCCAGATAATGAGATTCAAATTCTAAAGTCAATGTTATCATAGCAAATAAATGGTAGCACAGTTTACTTGAAATATGTTTTAAAAAGCATTCTGAAAGGCAGGCTTTGCTTACAGTTGTAGGGCACAGCAGAGGACAAACATGCATAGCAACACCAGACATAATTAAATCAGGAGAATGGCCTATATAGATAGTGATTAAGCAAATCAAATAAAGCAGTGTGGAGGGAAGGAGAAAGGCACACAGACTCCTGATAACTAGTCTTCAGCATGTTGCATGTATATTAAAGGTGGTATTCATTAACTCCACTAAGGAAATGATGTGATCACCCACTTCCATCTATCAGTGTGATTACACAGAAACTGCTCCATTAATTTTCATGAAACTTAACATCTATGTAGCAAGCACCCAAAGTACAAAACAGTAGTACAGCTCTTTTCATTGATACTGATGTAGCATCATTTTTGCCATCAAAGAAACCATAGCTGATTCAGGTCTACTTGGTAACAGTGTTGGGGTTGAGGTTGTGTTTTCATCATTGTGAGCCTGTCAGCAAAATTACACTATAGCAATAATTTTGGTGAAACTTGATGGAAGTGTAGGACATGGGTCAAGGATGGATATTTTGTTGCACATACAGCAAAAGGTTGCAGAGTTAGTCTTTTTTCCCAACATAGCAAGATATAGAAGACATTGACTTCCAATACTGTGGTGCCTTGGTGGTGATATGTGCTCTCATAATGCCATTATGGTACTAAATGCAGAACACACAAACATCAAAAGTCTTATCTTCTTGATGAGCTTTGTCATTTATTTGAACTTCAGAAGTTCTGTGTCATTCTGAGAAGCAGGTTAGCCAAGGTGTGGCCCAGACTAAAGTGTTACCCAACATGTCGCTCATCCTGTATGCTCTTTGTGTCTGCAGTTGGAGGGCAGGGTGGAGGAGCTACTGAAAGAGCTCAAAGAGTCTCGGGATAAACTGATCCACCAGGACCAGGCAGCTAAAGCTGCCCTCCAGCAGATGCAAAGAGAGATGGCCTATCGTGTGGAACAGGTATCACTGAGACCCAAAGACACTGATTCTTTCTTAAGCTGGTCACATAACATAGCAGTGTCTACCCAGTGTTCCCTTTTAAACTGCTACGCTGCCTCCATCTCCTTATACCACGTAGACACTCATATAGAATACAGTGTAATGACATGTTTTTTTCATTACAGTGGTGTAATTTGTGTACTGGTAATATTACAGATTATTAACATGAGCTCAGAGTACAGATCTTGTGGTCACATATCTTATTGGATTAGTAGTTTCCTACAGAGAGGAGACTATGAAGAATCTGGTCCACTTAATTAAAACCACATCAAGTGTATTTGTGTGCACATGAAAAGAAAATGTATAGCTTTGTTTGTTGATTGGAATATATCATTTTATTCTATCTATAGAGTAAATAAAAATAAGTTACAACTGATCCGGTATTTTTCCACATAACATATCATGCGTACTGTTGGGTACAAAAAGTGGTTAAGGTCTTTGCACACTGAACTCTTGTTATTGCAGATGTAATCACTTGGTAAGTGAATATTGCTGGAAAGCACATTTTTCATCCAGTAGTTTCTACACCTAAAAAAATTGTGTGGAGTACTTTTGCCCCTGACAGTTTTGTTACACCTCACAGTTTTTAATTTCGCTGTTCAGTGAACAATAGCAGGTGGATTTTGTAGTCGGTCGACTCCTTTAAGCCTTTACCTTGTATAAGTCCTTCTCTGTGCAAAGATGTCACCCAGGTACCTGTTGTTGTAGGGGTTTTCAGCTAAATTTAGTAATACCTAACATATTCGTTTTTGTTTGTTTTTAAATGAAAATCGTGTCAGTTGCTCCACAAATCTACACCACATCGCACGGTTCATATTCCCTATACTGTTTTATAGACTTAAACTGAAAATATAATCAGCTTATTGACTTAAATGAAGAAATAATGTAAAATATAAAACTCCTCCAGCTGAACAAAAAGTGTGATGAAGCCCGCCAAGAGAAGGAAGCCATGGTGATGAAGTATGTGCGAGGGGAGAAGGAGGCCCTCGACCTGAGACGGGATAAGGAGAGCCTGGAGAAGCGTCTGAGGGAGGCCACCAAGGAGGTGGACCGTCAGGCTCTCCGAGGAAACCAGCTGGCCCAGGAGAAAGGCAGGCTGCAGCAACTGTACGATGCCAAGGTACAGCTTATATGCCATTTCACTGTAGCATTTTATAGCATCCAAGCAGAAAACTACAAGAACTTTGCATGAATATCCAGATGTGTAAATGTGTCAGCGCATCACAAAGACGAGACATTCTGAACAAATCGGAGCAGAAAACACAGGTCATATGTTCCGTTGATATAGCTTTAAGTTCCTCTGTGTGTGTTCTCAGGAAGGGGAGGTTAACAGGTGTTCTCGAGAGGTGGAAAAATTGAAGGAGGAGATCAACTCACATCTCATCAAGGTTAAATGGGCCCAGAACAAGCTCAAGAGTGAAGCGGATGCACACAAGGTAATTTAGCTGTGCTGTTTTTGAAGGGTTTTTTTTTTC
>JAPTYQ010000012.1:13215041-13244287 GCA_029814465.1 Ostorhinchus cyanosoma | reverse complement strand
CTTTTATAACAGATGTTCTTGCAAATGGCTCCTAATAAGTTGACAAGCAGAATATCTGTTAATGGGTTTATTAAAACGCTGGGACCAACCATTTTTAAGCTTTCATCACATGCTTGATAAATTTCAGGAAATACTAATTTCACCAGGAGACTTATGTTGATGTTGACATAATTTAGCAATATGTGTTAAAAATCAGCCATTAGCAATTTTGAAAATCAAGAATTCGATAAAAAGTAAATAAAAAAGTGAGTCTTTTCAACTACAGCACAACCCTGTTTAATCTTATGTTACAGTTACATTCAAGATCTGAGAAAAAAAGATTAGTGGGTTAAAAAGGGTTAGTGTGATTAAAAATGGCTTAATCTGAAATACAATGGAAAAGTGGACGAGTATCTAACGTATAAATTAATGCTTCTGGCAGGTTCACCGAGTAAAGGCAAAAGAACTGGAAGACCTGAAGAGAAGTTACAAGGAGGGCATGGATGAGCTCAACACTCTGCGCACAAAGGTTTGTCATATGAGAGCGTCTGTGTGTCCATGAAGTCAATGATATACGAGTTTCAAAAAGTCAACTTTAAAACTGAAAAAAGAGGGGCTAAAGACTGTGTGGTGGAGTGACAGTCATTTACAGTAAAATCAACATCTTCTGTCAGATTTTTGGTAAAATAGTATAAAAATTGTGTTTATTTTTTAATAATAGCATTCTATTTTTACCCTCTTATTTCAGCCACCTTCTGGTTGTGGTTCACACACTTGTTTTTCCCTATAAATCATGTAGGACTTCAAATGAATCTAAACATGCTGTTCATTTCAGCATACTGTATCAGTATCCTGATACTGAACTGCTGAAGTGGACAGTATACTGTATCAGTGATTCATGTTTCAACCACAGAAATGAAGTACTTTATTTTAAATCTAATGCTGTTATTGCTGATGTAAGTTGCATCACATTATTATTATTCTTGCAATCGAATTCATCAGACAGAGTTTAATCTGAAGAACTGAAGAAATCTCTTGGATGAGAGATGAAACGTTTTCAAAAGAGCTAAACTAGTCCAGTTGAACCAAGAAGAACTACCAAGAAGAACGATGACCTGGGCAAATGAGAACCTACACAGACTGAGCTTAATACACTGTATATACAAAGGGTTTTGCTGGATGGCAAAAAATTAGGAAATTGTGTCAGAATAGTTTAGATTCAGTGATGTCATGTGATTTTCCCAAATAGAGATTGTGGCTGAACAGTCAAACCACATGATAATTCAAGACTAAACAGAACTACAAATAAGTAATGTACTTTGATACTTAAAATCACTACATTTATAGGTGAGAAAAGACTGAAGAACTGCACAAACACAGCATCACTTACTTACATCTTGTACATATCAGTGTGGTTTTATTCATCATGCTTGTCTGTTTTGCAGTTAAAGTGTCTAGAGGACGAGCGTCCACGCTGGGAGGATGAACTGACCAAGTACAGGGAGATCATCAACAGGCAGAAGACGGAGATTGGCCGCCAGAGAGAGAAGTTGGAGGAGATCAATGCACTTGAAGAACAACAGCAGCGGTATACACACTCACACTAATCAAAAGCAGTACTTAAAGTAAAACATTTAGCATATATGCTGCACTCAGCTGCAAGTGCTGTAAGTGTTCAGAGTAACAAGGACAATGGGATGCCCAGTCATTGAATGTTCATTTTAGAGGTATATTAACAAATTGAAGTGAATTACTGGTGCAATTTTCATTACATAGACTCTGCAAATAAGTGACTTTTGAAAAAGTATTGCTTTCAGCATGTGTGTTACAGTGTGTTATTAACTGAGCACAGTTAATATGCATGCAGTAAATGTCAAAGTCTGAAATAAACCCGGGCGTTGTAATGGTGAAAAAGATGCCATTGTGAGACATTAGTCTGGTGTTTTCATTATTTGCCTAATTTCAGTAATGACTTTCAGTATCTCGTAGTCATTCTTAGAAGGGTCAGAGAGGCCAGCTAATAAGCTGGAACAGCTACCCTAATGATGGAAACTAAAAATGAGAAAATGTTTGGATGCTGATACTTAACAAGGGAACAGCAAATATTACCTTCTGTTGCTCTGTTGTTAATCCAATCAGTTTGTTCATTTTCAGAAAGACAAATGGAAGTATTGTTTTCTGTTTGCTTTCGAAAGAGCTTCGCAGATTCTAATTCAGTTCTCGTCCCTTTTTTTCTACTACCTTATCACAGGATTCAAAGATAGGCCAGGGACAGATATAGCACAGAGGGCAGAGAAACTTCAGTCCCTCTGTGGGTGTGGGCCTCTGCCAGCCATGTGCAGATGACTGGATAGAGAAACTTTTCCACTTATTGAAAAGCTTTTTTTATTTGTGCCAAAGTGCTGTAAGCGAGTGGCATAGAACCAAATTGATTTATGCAGGAGCAAATGATCTTCTCTATTTTTTCTTTTTCATTTTGAGAAGCATGATGTTCTTTCCACAACTCACACTAACATTTCTACTAAGGGCATATCTTTTGATGTTTTTGTTTTTCTTGACCCAGAGACAACTTCACCTTCAATAGAGACTTTCGGCACTATCTCAACAAAATGTGGCTTTTTGTTGCAGATTAAATTGCAAATAACAATCATGTCATTACTGCTAATTTTATCAATCTTATGCAGTGTGAGTAATCCATAATTAATGCCAAAGGATGGAAAATTGTTTTCTTTTAATAAATGCATATTGCATGTAATTGAAATGAGAATTAACAGTTTAATGTTTCCACTGCATTTCAATTGGGTATGCTTTGTTTTTAATTATGGGATGTGTAAAATGTCTTGTATTAATTGTTTGGCTGCAGAATGTCTGTAATTTAGAATAAAAAAAAGCTGTCATCTCATTTTTATTTTTATGAAATGTTCAAAGAAAGCATGCATTATGATTTAAGGCGTTTCATTTGTGTCGATTTAGGTAATTTTAAACACCTTTCCAATCTTTGTGTTTTTTTAAATATAGTGATAAACAGGAAATTGCATCTTTGAGTGAGGAGGTAGATGGCTTGAACAACCAAATGGCCGATCTCCAGCGTGATGTACAAGGAAGCAGGGAACGAGAAGCTGAGTTACTGGGCTTCACTGAGAAGCTGAGCAGTAAGAACGCTCAGCTGCAGTCAGAGAGCAACGCACTCCAGGTCCAGCTGGATCAGCTCACCAGCAGCTTCAGTGAGCTCCAAGCACAGCTGGAGGAGACCAGTCGGCAACTGGACGACAAGGTTGGCCAAAAGATACGCAGTGATATAGAAAGACATGTAACTAAATAAAATTAATTGAGAATGCTGTCCATCTATTTTTTTTGTGAATTTTTAGACTGTTTTCTTTTTGGAATAAGCAGAATTTTACTCCTGTTTTCCCCCATTTCCGCTAAATGTGCAGTCACGGCAGTTGAAACGGGAAGAGGAGCTGAGGCAGCAGGAGGTGCAGGGCCTGCAGGAGGAGCGGGCAGCGCTGCAGACAGAGGTCGCCCAACTAAAAACCAGAGTAGAAGAGCTGCGGGATGAGTTGATAACGCAGAAAAGGAAGCAGGCTGTCAACATTAAAGACTTGACAAAACAACTAACACAAGGTTTGTAAACTTAATGTAAATGTGTCCTTACATGATATTGCAAATACACAGTATAGCATCACAGTTACATTTGATATATGTTAACCTGTACATATGTTCTGGGTGACATATGACAATACTTACCATCGTTATTGTTTCTTTTCAACTTTATTGCTGATCAGTCTGGAGACACCCTGTGCTCAGGATGTACTTTCATGTCACTTCTGTCGACTCAGTAATGAAAATAGACAGATGGATGCAGTGCTTTGAGATCCAGTGTCCTCATACTTAAAGAGACAGAATCCTGTACTTTGTTTTCTGGGCACTGAGAGTAACTTCATAGTAACCTTACTTCATCACGTTCAGTTCTATTACCTTCTATGTATATGTTCCTCATACAGGAGTTGGCAGGTTGGACAGCCAACACATTTTGAATTAGAAGAGTCTGTGATCATTCATCAAATATGCCGTCTGACAATATGACTACAGTATAGTAATTTTTTGCTTATGGAGGGAAGGTTTTGCTGAGCATGCACTCTTGGTGCAAAAGCACATTTATTCAAGTAGACACCCCAGTGAGTTGAGACAAGTAATAATGTAGACGTAGCTTTGACTTTCCTTTTGCTTTTTTGTTGGCATCTCCCTTCATTATTAATTATTTTGTGGGAATTTCTTAGACAGTCACAACCACAGCCAGTTTTGTCTGCATTGTTCCTTTTACAAGATGAGTATCGATTACTTGATTAGCTAAGGAATCAGTGGAGCGGCTGTAGTAGGCAATTTTTAAACTACCGATTAGTCTTACAAATAGCATAGAAAGACTTGTTTTTATTAAAGGGGCAGCAAAAAGCACATCATGGCCACTATCATTTCATCGGGGCATGTATCGTAGCTTCAAAATGTAACTCGCACAGTTTCACTTTTACTGATAATGTGACTCTTCTCCTGTTTGGCAGTAGAAAGATTGAACTCCTTTTCTTTTACAGCTCGAAAGAGACTGGAGCAGGTTGAGAATGGAGGCTGTGACCGAGATGCAGGCAGTATGGGCAGTCGCTCCAGTTCCTCAGGTATGGAATCTGGATTGGTGGTGAAATATGTTTTGGTTGCAAATGTGATTAAGCCATTGAAGCCAGTTTGTCTTGAAAACACATAATGAATAATGGGGGGGAAAAGTGTTTTAGTTATACGTTTTAAGACTTATTGAAATGAATCACACATTTTCTTTTGCTTTTGGAAGCTCAGAGCTTGTTATTAATATAATTTGAGCTTTTCAGTGAACAGTTTTCCGATCTCAGCTCTCTCTAATCTCTGTTGCTTTTCTTTTCTTTTCTTTGTCTAGGCTCCTTGAATGCACGCCATGGTGGGAGTGGTGGTGTTGAAGAGCGTTCACCAGAGAGCCAGTCCGGTCCTTCAGTGGTCGTTGTGGACAGCTTCCCAGAAGTTGACAAGGCAGTGCTAGTCGAGCGCATTGTCCGTCTGCAAAAAGCCTTGGCACGCAAGCAGGAAAAAATTGAGTTCATGGAAGACCATATCAAGCAGCTGGTGGAGGAGATCCGCAAAAAGACCAAGTGAGTGGCATGGACCAGAGAGCAGGGTGCAGAGAGAGAGAGATGATAAGGGTTTTTCCTCCCTTTTTTTTCCACAGCAGACCACATTGCAGTATTAAAGCTGAATGAGCCAATACATGTTTAAGTCATGCGGCACTCATAGCTTTAAAACATTTTTTATCATGTCAACTTTTTCGACTTTTTTTTTTTTCATACAGAAACATAAAATTACTACCAGTAGCCACTAAACTATAAACAACTCAGCAAAACATAAAAGAGCTGCTCTCTAATGAGAAGAGTATACTTAAGGCTGATTCTTGATGTTCGATGCACTATTTCATCACTCCTTCCAGTTTTGAATACCAAGCTGTTACAGCAGGTTAAATGCACCATTTGAAAACTGGTATATTGATATCGCAAAACATCCCAGGGATAATTGTGCTGCCACATTTTGTATCACCTTCACAAAAAATAGCAAAAAGCTTGAGTAATATTGCAGGATACGCAGACTGTAAATATACAATATCCATTGTAATTACCTGTAAGTTTGTGGACTGCCATTTTCAAAGTCTTCAGTTTGCTTATTGGACTGAGCAAGAAATGGCCACATTCTGAGTAAAGGGTGCCAGTGGGGAAGCTTGAATGTTGACGGGTAAAACTTGGCTTACCTATTAAAAACAATGCACTGCTAACCGTAGTAAACAACTGCAGCTACTATTTCATCTAGTTACTGAGCACTAACATGCGCAGTTCTGTCTGATAGCAGTACTTTTCACTTTTAACATGTAAGCACTTTAATTAGCAGGCTAGCTTAGAGTTACAATAATTCTATAACACCAACTTTATGCAAACATTAGCTAATGAAGCTAAGCTATGCTAATAAATCCTGTATTGAGAAAAAAATTTGTTGAAGAGAGCAATTTCACAGTGTTGTACGTGTGATTTCTCAACCACAACTACAGTAAAGCTTTCAGTCAGGAAAAAATATGCTTTACCTAACAAAGAGAACCGTCAAACTTCTGACTCAGCAGGCGAGCAAGCTGTCAGACAAAACTGTCAAAGTCTATACATCAGACGTCAGTTCTTTCTATTAGTCCTACAATCTTATTAATGGAAGAATCCTTTACAAAAAGAATCACCAGCGCATATGTTACAGGTTAAACAAATGACACCATAATGAAGTATTATTGAGAATAGTGGCTTTAATTTCTAAGTTACTGCCACATTGATTTAATTTCAAGCTGTTGTTGCTGCTCTGTCATATGGAAACTTACCATATTTTACTGATTTGACTAACCTTCAGAACATACTTGCTTACACATACACTTTATGCTCCCCTGCCTCCTTCTGCATCTTTATCATCTCCAAATTCCTAATCACGATTCTTGACAAACATCTCTCTGAGCTATTTATAGGCGATCAGAGGAGGAAGAATGCATAACTGCAGACCGTTAATGATGTTCCGTCCACATTCAGGCATAAAGCTTATATTAAAGAGGCTGTATGAAGGACATTAGGACTTACTTAATCACATCACACCTTCATGTGTACTTTGCACGCGAAAGCAGAGTGTGCCAGGAATAAATTAAGGTTTATATGAGTTTTACGTATTCTGAACTCTGATAGGTAAAGCCAAAAGGAGTGAATGAGTGAGATATTGTTCATTGATCAAAATCATCAAAGTTCCGCATCAGATTGACTCTTTTAATGCTCTGAGATATTAAACTCCACTTGGACTATCGCTTATTTCCCACTTCCCAGCTTTTCCAGCTATTCACTTGGAATGAATCCATTAGCCTCAACCTACATTCAAGAGTTAAAATTGAGGACGAATCCCACGGTTGCGGTGCTAAATTTAGCTCTATAAAATCTCAGCTAAGCAGGGGGGTGTTACACTACCCAGAATGTGGATGTGAATTTGTCCTTTTTGCCTTTCTGTCTCACTATTCCCTCCAGGACATCATGGTGAACAGTGACAAGATAACTGTACGCCTGAAGCAGGTGATGAAAAAAAGACTCAAACATGTGGAATCGGAAGCTTAGCAGGCGATGAAGGACAGTTCATAATGGAAAACTGAAGCAGCCAATGCTTGTTTTACCTTAAAACAACCCCACCAAAACAATATTAATTATTAATGACAGTCGACTGATCCTAGCAGCGTTTTTAACTTCCTTTTTGCTCATATACTCTTCATATATTGCATTGCATTGTAATGAAATGAACTAAAACATGCAAAAAATACATGCATCTTCCTTCAAGGGCAATGGTGTCTGTCCTTCAACCCCCACACCTGGCTAATATCACCATTAAAGCTAAATGGCCTGTTCATGTGAGTTGAATCCAAATGATACAACAATCTGAAGAGAACAAAGCAGGAGGGGGCTGTCTGCTCAGGGAGGTGTAGATGGGTATTTATGCAGAGAGCATCCCTTTCACTTTATTAGCGATGTAATCATGGTAACTGCGAACCACTGTATACAAGCTTTGTTTTAGACTGCTGAGGATCCACACCTGCTCAGTGTGTTAAAAACGATCCGATTTATCATTCCAAGGTTATCTGGGATCAGTCCCCAGTGCCAGTCAACCATGGAGTTCCCTTGGAGCCTTTACTTCACTGGCATGGATTATAACCTAGTGCCTGTGAGGTTATCTCTAGAATACAGAGGCTATAGTCTGATGAAGATTACCTCCTATTAGGGCTGGGCGATGTGGGAAAAAATATCATGGTCATTTTTTTCCTATCAGATGATATCGATATGTATCACGATATAAATCAAATCACTATTTTTGTCAAACTTAAATTTTCCATTTGCTGTGAAGACATCAGAAGGTTAGTTTTGATTTAAATAAGATTTTTATCTCTCAGCGGTTGAACATGACAGATGTGCTGAAGAACATGATACAACTATTTCAGATAAATAGAGCAGGTACATACATTTACAACTAAGCTAAAAGTTTGACCAGCAGCAAAAGCTTTCAAGTTTTAAAAGAGAACACAAACAAAACAGACCATTTTCACGAAACAGTACCGGGGGTATATACGTGGGGGTGCGTTGCATAACTGCCATAACTACCATAACTGACGGAAACTGAAACTGAAACTTAACATGCTTTGAACATCCGACTCCCAGTTTCGATGCCGCATCCTACTTTTCAGTAACCTGGTAACCCGAGGTCTTGGTCAAATTTTCTCCCAAGGGAACACTCATTACCTCCTGCTCCAGCCCAAACATTAGCGTGTGCTTCGGCTGCTCTTACGCCTGTGCTGTGTGTGTCAACTTAACTTGCTGTGATTCTAGCGTGATTTGTTCTGTGCGACACTACTTTATTATAATTGGCTGTTCATATGTCTGTCAAAACATGGACGAATGAATTCTATCGATCATGTCTCATATTTCTATCGAGGAAACGTTATATCGTGATATATATATAGTTATCGTTTTATCGCCCAGCCCAACTTCCTATAAATATTTTCATATTTTTGGCCAAATTGGGATATCTGTGCAGTTTTACTCTCCTAACACTGCTACTTCGTTTTTTATCACTGACTATGATCTGAAAAAATATGCTACGAGGCTAACAATATAGAAAAACAACACATAATGTTTTTGTTTTGTTATTTGGATTATCCTTCTTTCTCTGCATCTGCGTTCCCTCTTGCCACAGTCACTGCAAAGGGTTTAGTCACCCCAAGAACTGGACATTGTCATGTGGGTCCTTCACAAAATATCAGCATAAACACTGATTGCTTAACTCTATGCATGCTTGTGTTGCCGCCCTCATTGTTCACACCCGCAAACCTTGAGAAAAGAGGACGTATAAGACGTAACAAGCATAATTCAAAGCATCATAACATCACCTATATCCCACTTGTTGCTTACATCCATGCTCGCCACCGCCAGTGCATGCCATTCAACGCACCATGTAGCCACATCTTTAATTTCTCACTTTTTTTTTTTACTAAACACTGTCGTGATGGAACTCGGGTCCAAATATGGACCAAATGTCCAAGTCTAGTTAGAGGTAAGTCTCATTTTATGTCTGTGCAAGCTCTGTTTGTGTGTGCGTGCATGGGAGCAGATGCTGGTGGTTTCATGGTCTGTAGTGCTTTCATAGCATTTTGTGTTTTTTTTCCCCCCATAGATTAAGTTGTATTGCAAGTTTCAATGCAAACACTACAGTTTTAGGTTTACGTAGTGCATAGATACTTGGTGGACTTCTGTTAAAGACGAAGAAAAAACATAACCAGGCTATAGAGTTTTGCTGTGCCTTTTTTGCCCTTGCAAATTACACGTCTTCACTTCAGGTACAATGTTGATAAATGTATGAACTTTGAAAGAGGACTGAGGTGCTCCAGTTTGCTTCAAGCGGAGGTGTTTGTCCAAGTCGGTTCATCTATTTTTGTCTTGTAATCAGCAACTTCTACAAAATAACAATATAATCCAAATGTCTTTCACAGAAGTCACTGGCATGTGTTCAGTCCTCCCAAAATTCTTTTACAATATGAGTAAAATGTCTAGTCTAAACTAGTTGTTATCCGATGCATGTACAAGATAGATTATAAAAATGAATTAATATACTTTATATTAAATTAAACTTACAGTGGATGAAGATGACCACTTATGAGTCTGCATTATATCCATTTAATAGAGGTAACCTTGTTAAATATAAAAAGCAGTGCTGTCTGCCACATCAGACGAAGCAAGGTCTTGACCATAAGATTGTACCCTGCAAAATATGTTCCATTACTTTTTATATTATTTATTTTTCTGGTCTTCTTTTAGCTCCTGCTGTCCTTTTTGGTGTTTAATCATTTGTTTTATACATGTTATAGTATATCAACTTTAAGGCACAAACCTTTATGCTTCATTTTGTTGTTTTTTGACTTTGGGTTTAAAATACTTTTTGTGGTAACCCATCTTGTGAGCTTCACAGAAGGTTCTTGACCTTTTGCTTTTCCATTGCAATACAGCATGTGTGTAAAGCTTACAGGGCCGGATAGCGAAGGAACAAAGATGGCAGAGATTCCAAATATTCTGTGATAGTGAGATTTAGCCTTAATGATGGGCAGAAAAAATGTTTTGAATCATACTCTCTTGGTGAGTCCCATAAATGTCTTAAAGCATAAATACTGTCTTTTATTTTCTCCATCTCTTCTCTTTCCTCTCATGGATTATGAATTAACAGATAATAAACCAGACAGCAGTAATGCTGCTGTCCACACGTGTTCTTCTAAGTGGAACACGTTCACTGGCAAAAATTGGATGATGGGAAGTTTTAGAGCCTTTGACTAATGTCTACTTCTCCCATTTTCTCTCTGATACAGACGTCTCGTAACCTTGACACCATGTTCTTACTGAGACAAAAATATATAATGAACATGAAGAGTTATCTCCCTCTGTCTCACACACAAGTTAAATAATTACATCCTGGCAGCCCATTCTATCGCCGCTGTTTTCATTACGTTCTCTCTGACTGGCACAATAATAATCTCACTAACTATGACTGAGCGTATCCCTTACTCACGAGTTCAGAAAGCCACCCTATTGGAATTACAATTCCAGCAACGTTTACTTCTTTTCATACTGGAAAGGTTTTTAATGCTCTGTAGGAGTCCTCCACACTCCAAAGTATAAATTCCATTTTTCTCAATTTTCTTGTAGCAGTCTCCAGCAGATGACGTGCACTCACTTTGGTCTGTCTTCCTTTCAGACACTGCTTGACTCTTCTCCTCACTTTCCTCTCCGTAGAATCATCCAGAGCTATGTGTTAAGAGAGGAGTCGGGGGCCCTTTCGTCAGAGGCGTCTGACATTAACAAGGCCCACCTGAGCCGGCGGGGGGGCATCATGGCTTCGCTGTACACTTCCCATCCGGCGGACAGCGGGCTGACCCTGGATCTGTCATTGGAGATCAACAGAAAGCTGCAGGCTGTGTTGGAAGACACGCTGCTGAAGAATATTACTCTGAAGGTAAGCTGTCTCCAGCTGCTTCATCCTTCACAGGGAAACACTGCACGTAATTTAGACACACTATGTACCACACTTGGTCTATTTATATGCTTCAAAATATGGCATTCTTTTGTGTATTTACTTTATATTTGTTTTGAGCCTTTTTGCTTATACGTTGTCTTTGCTCATATTCTCTATCAGTTTAGCCAATCAGAGCTCTTATACAAATACTAGCGCATTCTAGATGTGGTAGTTTTTATGCTGTTGTGTATTCATGCATGCTGTACTTAGTCCATGGGCCAGACCAGATTCTGGTACCACTCAAGGTGGCAAATCTTAGTAATAATTAATGAAAATGTCCATGTCTGTAGATGATATTTTGGTATGATAGACATTTCTGAGTGGCAGCTGTGTCACAGTAACCAGCCCATAAAGTGAATCCCCCCCTCAAGGAAACTGCATTTTAGACACTGGTGCATATCCTGGTTTAGGCTCATTGCTTGGGCATTTTTTTCTACATTTTATAATATTAAGTTTGGTATCATTTTAAAGGGGACCTTCTTGGCTTTCATTTAAGCCCACCTGGGAGTCTTTTTGACAAACACTGAAGCAACTGTAGCCCTCAGACAGTCAGTGACACACATTTTTCCACAATTTTCGCCTAAATTATACTTCTTTCTTTTAGTGCTGTGGCATCTAGGAACATCAGGGATACAAAACACAGAAACTGGAACACTCACAGGACTCTAAGGATTCAGGAAATGTATAATATACCCATCCTATTTCATTGTGAGATGTTATTGTGAGCCATAAATTAGAAGGGCATTGTTGCTAAGTAATTGACTACACCAAATTCAGATGTCAAAAACTGGTCTTTATATATTTATTTAGTTAAACAATGAACATACAGGTTACTAGGGATTATAGCAGTGATATAAACAGCTACTTGAATATTGTACACCAGATTCTAAACATTAAAATATATTTTATATAACATGACAATATGACGAAATGACATTCGCGTGCTTAATCTGTTAAAACCATGAGGGTCACCACTCATCAAACTGCTCCTCTCTCGTCCTCTGACTCCCCGATTTCAAAGTCAGGTTCTATGTCATCCTGCAGTTTTTGGTTACAACAAGTCTGTAACTTGCACATGTCTGTACATTTGAGCCCATTCAACACATGCAATGCATTTTGCATGAACGCACACACTTGCAGGTTAGCAGCTCCGAGACCACATCTGGTACAGGTGGGGAGCGCATCCAGTAAATGGCCAGCTTGCCACCAACTAACCCTAACACTCAAGAGCCTACAACTTATGATAAAACATGAACATTTTAACCATAACATTTTTAATTTTGATTCTACATTAACAATCTAAATGAACCAAGAGACAATAGAGAAAACTGTCAGTGTGAGTGATTTATAGTCAGTGCAGTGATTTGTTTTAGACGAAGACCGATATGTGCTTTCATGTCAATCGGCAAAAGTTTTCAACAAAACAGAAAAAAGTTGCTTTTTTGATGAAGAGTCTCTAGAGGGTATGAAAAATCACTAAATATACCAACCAAGTGGTTCAGTTGGTTTGGGTGTACCCTGCCCTCACCCATTACTACCTGGAATAGGCTCCAGGTAAATGGAAAATGAATGGATGAATAAATGCATGATAAATGTAATGCGCAGGATTGTTCAAAAGAGTGATGTTATTCCTCTGGAAGAAGTCTTTTGTCATGTGGGCATTGAACTGCAGCTTTGTCTGGTTTTTGATCCTCAATAGGGCCCTCAATAGAATTCTGCATTTTAAAACATTTCCCTGTGGTCTACATAAACTGTAAATGCCATGCTTGGGTGTGAATTCTACATTAATCAAACTCCACAGATCCATCTTCAACCATTTTTCTGAGTAATGACATGAGACAGGTTGCTTTGAGCGCTGGCCTCCCCTAGGGAAGCATCTGAAACAGATGCCCGAGCCACCTCAGCAGGTCCCTCTTGATGTGGAGGAGCAGCGGCTCTACTCCGAGCTCCTCCCTGGTGACTGAGCTCCTCACCCTACTCCTAAGGGTGCGCCCAGCCACCCTACAGAGGAAACTCATTTTGACCACTTGTATCCAGGATCTTGTCCTTTCAGTCATGACCCGAAGCTCATGACCATAGGTGAGAGTAGGAATTTAGATTGACCAGTAAATCGAGAGCTTTGTCTTTAAGTTCAGCTCATTCTTTACCACAACAGACCGTCCACATCACTGCAGACGCCGCACCGATCCTCCTGTCAATCTCATGTTCCATCCTTCCCTCACTTGTGAACAAGATCCCAAGATACCTGACCTCCTCCACTTGGGGCAAGGACTCTCCATCAACCCAGAGAGGGCAGACCATATTTTTCCAATTGAGAACCATGGCCTCAGATTTGGAAGTGCTGATCCTCATCCCACTCGCTTCACACTTGGCTGCAACCTGCCCCAGAGCATGCTGAAGATCCAGGTTTGATGAGGCCAAAAGGACAACATCATCTGCAAATAGCAGAGATGAAATCCTGTGGTCATCTCTCCAGCCCCTGGCTGCACATTGAAATTCTGTCCATAAAAATTATGAACAGAACCAGTGACAAAAGGCAGCCCTGCCGAAGTCCAGCATGCACCCGGAATAGGTCTGACTTACTGCCAGCAAGGCAAACCAAGCTCCTACTTCAGTCATACAGGGACTGGACCACCCATATTAGAGGGCCCTGGACCCCATACTCCCAAAGCACCCCCCACAAAATACCACAAGGGACATGATCAAACACCTTCTCCAAATCTACAAAACATGTGAAATGCTTGAGCGAACTCCCATGAACTGGGTGGACAGCTGGTCCAGTGTTCCACGACTGAGACGACAACCGCATTGTTCCTCCTGGATCCGAGGTTCAACTATCGGTCAGATCCTCCTCTCCAGCACCCTCGAATAGACTTTCCATGGGAGTATGTAGTTGGAGCACACCCTCCAGTCCCCCTTGTTGAAAATGGGGACTACCACCCCGGTCTGCCAATCCAGAGGTACTGTCCTCGACCGCTACACGATGTTACAGAGACGTGCCAACCAAGACAGTCCCTGCACATCCAGGGACTTGAGGCACTCGGGGTGATTCTCATCCACCCCCACTGCCCTGCCACCAAGGAGCTTGTGAACCACCTCGGTTACTTCAGCTTGGCTGATGGATGAGTCCACCTCTAAGACCTCAGCCTCTGCTTCCTCTGTGGAAGAAGGTGGGATTGAGGAGATCCCCAAAGTATTCCTTTTACTGCCCGACAACAACCCCAGTCGAGGTCAGCAGCTCCCCACTTTCACTCTAATATGTTCTATAAAATATGTTTTAATGTTTAGAATCTGGTGTATAATATTCAAGTAGCTGTTTATATCACTGCTATAATCCATAGTAACTTGTATGTTCATTGTTTATCTAAACAAATATATAAATACCAGTTTGTGTCATCTGAATTTGGTGTAGTCAATTACTTAGCAACAATGTCCTTCTAATTTATGGCTCACAATAACATGTCACAATGAAATAGGATGGGTATATGATACATTTCCTGAATCCTTAGAGTCCTGTGAGTGTTCCAGTTTCTGTGTTTTGGAACCCTGATGTTCCTAGATGCCACAGCACTAAAAGAAATGTTACAGGTCTCAGATGAGAAGACCAGTGTAAACAAAATTTAAAGTGTTGGTGTTGATTTCTGACCTGTAATACAGGTGGAAGTAGGAGACACAGATAAAGACAAGTACCATTGTCACACAGGATCATTCGTTTTGAAAGGGTTAATGGTTAATGTCCTCTTTCTATCCAGCCAAATTCCTGTACTTTACAGTACACTTTACAATAACCCGTCTTGTATGAACGGAGGATAGCCATAACCCTTACCCTCATTTACCCAAGTAACTGATTCGTTTGTCAAATATATACAGTATTTGGTATTCATTAACTGTGACAAACATTGTCATATAAACACAGCTTACATTAGCCTAATACCACCATTTGTTAATACATCCATAGAGAAATGTCCGACCTAGTTAACTGTCTAACTGTCTATGGACTAGCTTTACCATCACCGTTAGCTAATGAAAAAGACACGAATCAAAACATTTTGACGGGTACAGTGTTTGGTGATGATTGGAACTAGAAAATCACGATAAAGAACAAAACAAATATATGCAAATTGCGCAAACTCCTAATCTAGAGTACATGCTTTTAATTGAGTGCAACCGTGTTAATTAGTTCCATTAGAAGTAGAATTTTAGAGACGATGAAATTAACTGGAAAAAAAATAAACAAAATGGGATATTAGTATAGTTAATGCCGATTTGTAGTGATCTGTACCTGTAAGAGTTGATATTTATTTGTACAATAGTTATTTCTATTGAATTACCGAACAGTGAATGTAATGGGTAAATGATTCTGATTTACAGAATAGAGGAATGAGAATAACTATAGAAATTAGAAAACAGGAAAAACAGGAAACAACAAAAATAAAATAAAGAAAAATAAAAATGAAAAAAAAAAGTTCATAAAAATAAAATGAAAAAAAGGATAAAAATGACAATGAACTACAATTAGAGACTTCAATTTGAAATAAAAAAAAAATCTGTGAATCAGTTAAATAAATTTTTGATTGTCTCTGAGCCTAACAAATCAGCAATACTTAAAATGAAAATGTCAAGGCGGTGGTGAGGACCCAAATGCAACACACTGAAGACTTGAATATGACGAAGTGGTTTTAATGATAAAGTCCGGGGGTGAAGTGGCGGAGAAAAACATGGACAGGAGACAGGCGTGGATGACAGGCGAGGCAAAACGACGAAGAAAATCCAGAATACACAAACTACGGCACGGCAGGAACAAATAGGCACACAAGTACAATACCCCCTCAATTGACAAGACAAGACACAGGGCTTAAATACACATGGGGGTAATGGGGAACAGGTGGAGACAATGGGTAATAAGGGCAGGGTTCAGGTGAAACACGAGGAAGGGCAAGTGCTCTGAAACGAGAGGAGAATTAATATTTCAAAATAAAACAGGAACTAACAGACAACCAAGGAAAACGAGACAAGGTTTGATGACAGGTGTGACAGAAAAAGTCCTAAGGGCCTATGACTAGTGATAAAACCTGATTTTAAAAAAAGGATGACTGGCACAAAAGATGAATTGAGTGATTTAAAATTAAATTGAAAGATTAAGTAACTCTGAATATTACAAGGATCAGAATGTAATTGACCAGTTGAAGCTTAAGGAGAATGAACTGAAGGCAAACCACACAAAAGCTCCAAAAAGGTAGAACAGCACTAAATCTGAGTAAATCAAACAACAATCAGTAAGTAATTGATTATTTCTAAATACTAAAATTGGAAATACACAAACAACCACTAATCAATACTAAAGAATTCCAGAAATACCTAAACTACAATTATCAATACTTAGAAAAAAAAAAAAAAATTACATAAACCAACACAAATGAATAGCTGAAATCCAAAATGCAAAGACAATAATCTGACAATAATCAATAATCAAACCAATCAAATCCACCAACAGGATTAACTAAATAAAAAATGCAAAGACAATAATCAGCCGATAATCAATAATTACACCAATTAAATCAACCAATAGGATTAACAAAATCAAAGATCAATGCTTAGAGAAGTAGGGCGGTAAAAAGACAACTGATTAATAAGTGAACTTAACCAAAGAAAACCAATACCAATTAAAATCAAGGCTGCTTTCATCAACAGATCAATAAATGGGTTTAACTGAATCAATGAGCGAAGAACAATTACCCCTAAATGCCAAAAATAAGATAAGAAAAATCAGGCAATGTAAAGTGATTCTTTATATTTCTAATTATTTATGGGCTAGAACCTAAGAAAAAAACAAAGAAAAATAGGACTCCAGACACAGAACTCAATCATCACACTCAAAAGTCAATGTAATTGTCTCAAAAGTTGAACAAGATGGAGCCAAAAACTGTCCCATAAGTACTCTCCAATTGTGCCGTCTCTCTATTCTAATTTGACCACATATATTTGTACCAGATTGTGTCCTTTAATTCTAATGTCTATGAGGATTCATTCATTTTCTGAACCTGCTTTATCCTCACTAGGGCCACTTGGAACCTATCCCAGCTACAGACCGGTGAAGGTGGGGTACACCCTGGACATGTCCCCAGTTCATCACAGAGCTGACTTATAGAGACAAACAATTACTCTCACATTCACACCTATGGGCAATTTTAGGTTACCAATTAACCTATCAGTGCATGTTTTCGGATGGTGGGAGGAAGCCAGAGTACCCAGAGAGAACCCACTTCAGACACAGGGAGAACATTCAAACTCCACACAGCCTATTGGGGTATATAGTTGTATAGTTGTCCAGCTATATTGCCACACATCTTGGATTGATGAAAATTAAGCCTATTGTTAGGACTTTTAGTGTGTTGTTCTGGACACTTCATAGAAATAATCTATGTTGAAAAATATTTCTATTCCAATTAGTTCCTCGCAAAAATATTTTGCCTGGACTATAAGGAAATTAACTCAAGAGACTGTGATAGTAGGAATAATCTTTTTTTTTAAAAACTCATATGAAATAAAATAATACACGTGCTGTCTATCTTAAACTCACACACATTCACTGCTATATATATAGCTATACACGTATATATTTAACCCTGTATCTATGTTGCTCTATGACTGTGTTACACAATAGATTGAAGGCTGATGAGTGTGATTTAAATAAACTGCTAAAAATATAAGCCGATGAAGCTGTTGCCATGTTGAAAACTATTCCAACAATACACGTCTCTCTTACACACTCTAAGACACACACTCACAAACTATTTATCATTGTTAATCAAGTTTTTATGACTTCTTTCTTTGCAACTGTCTTTCTTTGATATCCACCCACTGTATCTGCATCATGTCACTTGTGTTCCCATATCATTTACCTCCTCACACCCACCTCAGCTTGTGTTTTTCACTTTGTTCATCCTCCTTGGTTTTATTCTTTTTTTCTCTTCAGTCTGCAGTGTAATCTCTCTCCTCTCTCCTCTCCACTTCCGTGTCTTCATTCCATGTGGTTTTTTTGCTCAGTGTGGCACTATTTTTCCCTCCTGTGTTCTGCCCCCTCCTTTCTCATAAGTAATCTTTCATCTCCTTACCTACCTCTACTTTTTGTCTCATTGTCTTCTATGATAGTTTTTACCCTAATTTCATTTGACATGTCACTACACTAATCCATACCCTTGGAACTAATTGGTCCAACGAGAACATCAAGTGGCAGGTTAAAACTTTTAACTTAGTTTCATGCTAATTTGATTGACACATGAAAATACCATTAAATCATTGCGTTCATTTTTAAAATTTGTTTTTTTCCTTTGTACAAATATTTAGACACATTTTTACAAACTTTACATAATTATATTTCTGCTGCTATTGTTCATATAGCTAGAGTTTCAATATATGTAATACTGTATGTCCACATTAAAATATCACTACATGATTGGGACAGTGTTCTATATTTTGTCATCTTATCCTTACATTTTCTAAAATTTTTTCAAACTCAGACAAAATGGCATTCTGTGTTTAGAGTATAAATCCTTATTTGCTTGGACTAGTATGACTTCAGTTAATTTGGTAATCAAACTGCCACATCTTTATTCAATGCAGCACATTCACGATAAGCAAAGTCTTTTTTTTTATTTGAATTTACAGACATTATTCCCAGGTTGGGATGTAAAGGGCAGATTCACTATATATAGACAATTGTTGAAAGATCAAAAAGTGTTCCTCACCATAGCGCTATAGCACTGTATCTCATCATCTGACGATTTTGCTTTTAAGGATTTAAGTTTGTTATTTCAGAGAATACCTGGCTATCATGACATGAGCCTCCAGAATCTCCACCCAAACATTTACTCATCACTGGCAAAGCCTCTATAGTCCTCAACTTAGATATAGATTGAATAAATGTGCTGTGGAAATAAAATATTTTGCAAATCCCACCAAATCAGATGTAATTCTGCACTGGACTAATGCTGAAAAATGCCTTGTAATTTGCACTGAAATTTCTGGTGTCCACCTTGACAGAGCCTCCACCCACCTCTGTGGAGCTGCTGCCTACCCCTGTCTCCACTGCATCCACAGCTGCCTCGCCTCATCTGTACCATTCAGACAAGTTTTTGGGAGTTTCGATGTAGCATCCATTTTGAACAGTCTCCTTACAGTTACCCCTCAGACCGGGTTAAGATAGCTTTTATCATTACCCATCTCATGGGTCAAGCGGATGCTTGCACCACCGTTGAGTGGGGCAGGAACACTCCCTGCTGTCGGTCCCTTCCTCTGTTTGTCGACTCGAAGATTTTCCAGCATGCGACAGAGGGCAGGGAGGCAGCTCAGAGGCTCAACAGCCTCTGCCAGGGCAGGAAGCCAGACTACTGACTACGCCATTGAATTCCAGACCCTGGCAGCGGGAAGTGAATGGAACGAGGCTGCCCTTCAGGGCTTATTCATAGGGGGCCTCTCTGGGGCACTGAAAGACCAACTTGCTCCTCTCGACCTCCACGGTGACTTCGATTCGCTCATTCACCTTTGTCATCTGGTTGGATCAACGTCTTAGGGACCACCAGAAGGAAAAGGAGTGGGAAGAGCATCAGATGGCTTACACTTGCCTGAATTTACTGTAGGGACCATGGCCACACTGTCACATCATGCCCCATCTATCCACCTTGTCCAGCACAGTTCCCACCTTCTAGACCTGGTCCTGTAAGTCCTGCCTGTGCACTATTCACAATGAGTTTATCCTCCCTTCCCATCACTGTTATTTTGCCTTTTTAATTGATTTCGGTACTGATGCTAGCCTCATCAGTTATGCTCTATTTTGCAAGTTAAAGGGTTCCATTCACTCCCTCACTGTTCCTCATTCCACCTTGTTCCTAGACAGAAAACCTCTGAGTTGAGTTACACATCATAACTCTCCTGTCAGATTCACATTCCCAGATGGTCACAGAACTGACTTTCTTTTTTTGTTTGTTTCACTCCCTTGTCCACCCAGTGGTGTTGGGTCTCCCCTGGCTTAAGGCACACAATCCTCACATTGACTGGAGGGGGCTAGAGTTTTGTCCTGGTCAAGCACATGCCAAAACAACTGCTTCTCCCTCTGGGTGGGGGAGCCCGTTTCTAATGTTACTAACCTGTCTTGCATTTCTGCCTCTGTCTCTGAGCTTTCTATATTTTCATATTTGTCTGGGGTGCCAGCTGCTACCATGATCTGTGGAAGGTTTTCAGCTCTCCCCCCTCACAGAGTATATGACTGCAACATAGCTCTGTTGCCGGGAACAACCCCACCATGGGAAAGGTATACACTCTCTATGGTCCTGAGACACAAGCAATGTCTAAGTACATCAATGCCTCTCTTCAGGTTGGGTTGATCTGACCCTCCTCTTCTCCCGCAGGGGCTGGGTTCTTTTTTGTCGAGAAGAGGGACTATCACGTCCGAACACTGGAGGCTGAACCCAAATGCAAGACCCAGAGACAGATGTAAAAATATAACAATATTTATTGTGCAGACAGATAACGGCCTCTTTAAAACTATCCACAACAAAACAGGTATTTGATATGAAGGATCCTTTGTCTCTAGGGAAATCCAGACGAGGACCAGGGAAACAGGCAGACAGGTCCAGACCGGTGTAAACAGACAGGGTACCGACTAGGAACAAACAGAGGATAGTCAAAAAAATGGGCTGGGTAATGCACAAAAGAGCAGTCAAACAGGCAACAGGACATTAGGAGAAGGCTAGGCTCAGTACCGTAACAGATGAGGATCAAATCCATAGGAAAAAACTGGAGGCAGAGGTACAGACAGGGGAAAAGGCAAGGCTCAGAAACAAACAGGCAGGCTGAGTCGATCTCAGGCAGGCAGGACAGGATAACACTGTTAAGTAACTCACTGGTGAAGATTATGAACTGGCACAGACTGGAAGAAGCACAGGGTATATATACACATTAGGAGAGGGAGACAATGAGACACAGGTGCAACACATTAGGACAGGATAAGGTAATCACACAGGTTTGAAAAGAGGGAACAGGAAGTAAGATGGCAGACATGACACAGGAGGTAGACTGACAAAATAAAACAGGAAATGACAGAAAAAACAGAAAAAGACTACTGTCCTGGAGCCGATGTGACAGGGACATCTCCTTCCACCCATGCATCGACTATGAGGGCCTCAATAACATCTCGGTCCAAAACAGGTACCCCCTTCCACTCATCTCCTCTACTTTTGAACAGCTACAGGGCACCTGTGTTTTCACCAAGCTTGACCTGCATAACACTTATCACTTGGTGAGAATACAGTAGGAGGATGAGCGGAAGACCGTGTTCAACACACAAACCGGTCACTATGAGTATTTGGTCATGCCATTCAGACTCACCAATGCACCTGCAGTTTTCCAAAATTTTGTTAATGATGTTCTTGGAGTTTCTGAATCTGTTCGTTTTCGTTTATTTAGATGACATTCTCATTTTTTCCCCCAATCTGTCCCCACATTAACAACATATTTGCACAATCCTCACCCATCTGCTAGAGCACCAGTTATTTGTTAAAGCTGAGAAATGTGAGTTTCACTCCCCCTCTGTCACCCCTCTGAGCTTCATTGTGTCTGAGGGTAGGGTGTCAGGGGAGTTGAAGGTGAATGTGGTTCACGATTGGGCCCCCCCTCAATCACGCAGGGAGCAAAGTTGTTTCCTGGGGTTTGCAAACTTCTACTGCTGCTTCATCCGTGACTACAGCTCAGTAGCAGCCCCATTGTAAACCTTGACCTCAAAAAAGACTTGATTTTCATGGTCCCTTCAGGCCAACAAAGCCTTCACTCAACTAAAGACACTGTTTACCTCTGCACCTGTGCTCACTATGCTCAGTCCTCACCTTCAGTTTCTGGTGGAGGTAGATGCCTCTGAGATGGGGGTCAGGATCATTCTCTCCTAGCGGTCCCCTTAGTACAACTGTATTCACCCCTGCGCTTTTTTTTCTCGCCGTCTCATGCCAGCTGAGCACAACTACAATGTCAGTAACCAGGAACTGTTGGTAGTCAAAGAGGCCCTAGAGGAGTGGAGGCATTTGTTGGAGGGGGATGAACATCCTTTCCAGGTGTGGACAGACCATACCTAGAGTATATCAGGGGGGCTAAGCGCCTGAATTCCCGTCAGGTCAGATAGGTGATGTTCTTTACTCGGTGTAACTTAAACATCTCCTATAGACCAGGGTCTAAGAACAGCAAGGCCAATGCTCTCTCCCTATACTCTCCATCTTTTTCGCAAAATGAACCCGACAGCATCCGGCTCCAGTCCCTGGTCACTGGTGGGCTGACGTGTGAGATAGAGGATCACGTGTGGAAGGCCAATGAGCGTCAGGCTGCTCATCCTGCTTGTCCCCAGGGTCGTCGTCATGGTTCTCCTGCTTTAAGGCCCCAGGGCATTTACTGAGGCCACACCTGCTGGCTGGCCAGGAGATAATTAGTATTCACCCAGCAGACGTTCTGGTGGGAGGGCATGGAAGGGGAGGTCAGAGAGTATGTTGCTTCCTGTCCTGCTTGTGTGCAGGTTAAGCTTTCCCATCAGCGTCTCACCAACTTGCTGCAACCCCTACCGATTCCCACACATCCTTGGAATCACGTCTCCATGGATTTCATTACTGGGCAGCCCCCTGCTGATGATAAGGTTCTAACAGAGGTGCATTGGTTTTCTAAAATGGCACGTTTCATCCCCCTGCCAAAACTCCCCTCTCCTTGGGAGACTGTAGGGGTTCTGTTAAGTAACATTTGTTGGTTGCACAGGTTCCCCAGGGATATTGTGTCGGACCAGGGGCCCCAATGTGTATCTAAGTTTTTGGCCGAATTCTGTCTGCTTATTGGGGCTAAACCTATTCTCTCCTCATGTTACCACCCCCAGTCCAGTGGGTAGACTGAACGGACCAATCAGGTTTTGGAGCTGGGACTGTGCCTCCTCACCTCATCTCATCCCTTCATCTAGAGCTCAGGTCATCTGGGTGGAGTTTGCCCATAACACTCTGCCCTCCTCTTCGGCTGGGTTTTCCCCGCTCCAATGTGTCTTTGGGTACCAACTCCCCTGTTTCCTGAGCAGGAAGGGGAGATCATAGTCCCTTCTCAGGTGGCTCTGATCAAAAGGTGCTGGAGGATATGGGGTTGTGCCTGGCGAATGCTCCTCAAAGCCTTGGTCAGTATCAAGACTGTGGCCGACAGGCATCGCTCCCATCCTCCTCCCTATCCGGTTAGGCAGAGTGTCTGGCTCTCCACTTGGGACCTGCCACTCAAGGTGGAGAACCGTAAGTTGGCTCCTCGGTTTATAAGTCTGTTTACTATCTCTAAAGTAGTAACCCCTGTCTCTGTCAGGCTCCTTCTACCTAGGTCTCTACATGTTCATCCCACCTTCCATGTCAGCCGGATTAATCCTCATGTGTGCAGCCCTCTGGTCCCCCCCTACTCTGTGTGATTTCATGCTTTTTTATTTTTGTCAGCTACCTATAGCTGTAGTATCCTGAAGTGAGTGTGCTTTGCCACACTACCACCTTTTTGTGTGAGCTTAATAAAGAGAATTTTCTGTTTCACCTGAGTCTGCTTGTGGGAGACTTCAAAATCAACTGTAAGACGGTTCACTGATGTAACCAAGAAAGAACTTTTCAGCCAACAGAATATGCACATCACCACAAACACATCATCCACACTGTGAAGCGGGGTGATGACAGTATCATACTGTGGGAATGCTTCTCAGCAGCAGGACCTGAAAGGTTTGTATAGGTAGAGGATAAAATAAATACAGGAAAATATATGTGTATTAGGGTTGGCAATCTTAGTTGTAAGGCCGATACAACATGCATCTCGATACAGCATCTACGATCCAATATATTTAAGATGTGTGTGTGGCATCTCGCAATGCGATACAATGCGATTCACACCCAAATCACGATACAGAGCGATTAAGCACATTCTGATTCAACACATTGATTCTATTAAAAATGTGCAGTACAATGAGCTGGATTATTTATTTATCAAGAATCAAGATCATGAAAGTGGCTTTTGTGCAATTTCAGAACACGTCTCACATACAGGCAGGGGAAAAAGTTAGGACTTTGTTTCCAAAGATATTTCTCCATGTTTCTAACTCAATTTCTTGCTCTGTTGTAGAATCACTTTCTAATGTAATGTATTTGTAATGTAGGTGAAACAGAAAAAGGTTCTGTTACTTTGAGAGACACCTGTGCATGGTATTCTGGGATGCGCTGTCGGGTACCTATGTCATTCTTTAAGGAAGTATCTCCAGTGTGTACGAATTCAGTACAGTTGATCTCATAAAAAGTACACGTTCATAAACCACATGTGGTCTCCTTCATCTATGTCTGTCAGATTTAGATATACACATTACAGTATTCATCCACGGCGCTTGTGCCAAAGTGCATCCACAGAGCTCATACTGTCCAGTACAGTACACACATCTGCGAATCTGCGGCGCACGTTCACGTAGGTCTACAGAAAAGAAAAACTTTACTCAAAGAAAGTAAAACACTTTTAAATCCTACTAAAAATATATTCTATCGAACAGATCGAATTTTATCACTACAAACATTCAGTAACCAATGCATCGCGATATCATTCCAAACTTTTCATTCACTCACAGCTTCTCAACCGGCGCACTCGGATTGTGCACGCACATGTCAGCGTATCAATATGTATTGAATAATCTTCCATCCCTAACATGTATGTGTTAAAGCCCAGACCTAAAAAAGAAAAGCCTATCTATCTCAATTTGTCATTTAAGAGGATTCTTTTTCCCCCCATGGCAATTTTTTTGTCAAAAAATCCAAACTTATTGACCATGACCGTATTGAACATTGGATTGTACTTGTCATTAAAATAAAGATATAAAAAAGAAATAGATGCAACTAAGGCTTGGGAATCTCACAGTCTTCGATATTAATGGTTCTTGTTGTTCTCTTATGATTTGCTTTTTGCACTGGGAATTGTGCAGGTTCCAACTCACAACGAGGTAGTAGATGAGGTAGCTGACAGCTCGGCACCTCTCTTCGCCTGAGTGTTCAGAACATACATCCAAAGGTCTGATGATATGACTACAAAGTCAATCACAGACCGCTGACATAGGATATCCTGGTGCCAAGTGATCCTCTTTATGTTTGAACATGGTGTTAGTTATGGCCAAAGTGCCATCGTGCAGACCAGGTAGGCCCTAACAAGCAGTGTGGTTCTGCTGGGAAGAAGGTTGATCTTCAACTCACATCTCCAGCAGAAGTTAAACCCCATTCCGAGGGCAGAGGGGGACACTGAGTCCTGATGGGCTCTGTTCTGCTCATTGTCAATGTGGCTGTGGCAAGCTGTGGCTGTAAGGTAGCTGGGGCCAGTCCCAGTGGTAATCCCAGAACCTTCTGGTGGACACCTGAGGTGAGGGGAGCCATCAGACAGAAGAAGGAGGCCTACAGGGCATGGCTGGCCTGTGGGTTGTCAGAAGCAGCCGACTGGTACCAGTGGGCCGGCAACCATTCAGTCCCTGTACTGAAGGAGTGCGAGCCTGGTCTGCGCAGCCAGTAATAAGTCAGACCTGTTCCCAGTGAGGGTTGGACTCCACCAGAGCTGCCCTGTCATCCGATCCCTTCATAACTTTTATGGAAAGAATTTCTCGGTGCGGCCGGATGGTGGAGGGGGTTGAGTTCGGTGGCAGGAGGATCTCATCTCTGCTTTTTGCTTTTTCTCTTAGTTTCATCAAGCAGAGACCTCCAGCTCTTGCTGGGGTGGTTCACAGCTGAGTGTGAAGCAGCTAGTATGAAGATCAGCACCTCCAAGTCTGAGGCCATGGTCCTCAGCTGGAAAAGGGCATAGGGCCTGCTCCGGCTCGGAGAGGAAGTCCTGCTTCAGGTGGAGGAATTAAAGTTTAATTATCTTGGGATCTTGTTCATGAGTGAGGGTAGGATGGAGCAGGAGATCGACAGGCAGGTCGGGGTGGTGTCTGCACTGATGTGGTCGCTAAACCGGTCCATTGTGGTGAAGAAGGAGCAAAGCCAAAAGGTGAAGCTCTCAATTTGCCGGTTGATCTATGTTCTGACCCTCTTCTATGGTCATGAGCTCTGGGCAATGACCGAAAGAATGAGGTTGTGAGTACAAGCAGTCGAAATGAGTTTCCTTCACAGGGTGACCTGGCTAAGCCTTAGAGAAAGGGTGAGAAACTCTGACATCTGGGAGGGACTCAGAGTAGAGCTGCTGCTCCTCTATGTCAAGAGGAGCTGGTTGAGGTGGTTCGGGCATCTAATGAGGATGTCTCCAGGACACCTCTCTGGGCAGGTGTGCTTGGCATGTCCGTCCGGCAGGAGACCTCGGGGCTGACCCTGGACACACTGAAGGGATTATGTCTCATGGCTGGCCTGGGAACTCCTCTGGATTCCCCTGGAAGAGCTGGTGGAAGTGGCTGTGGAGAGGGCTGCCTGGGCTTCTTTGCGGAGGCTCCTGCCCCCACAACCTGGACCTGGATAAGCAGCTGAAGGCGGTATTGTACAGAATTGTGTAGATTGTGTCACCAAAAAAAAAGCCCCAAACCATTTATTAGTATGTATAATTTTACAGAGAGCATTGGACTAATGCATGGTTACATGTGACCTGTTGAACAGATGGTCCGGCTCTAGGTGATACTGCTGCGACCCCTCCACTACATGGAGACAACCCACTCCCTCTGTAGATATAAATGATCCATTCTAAGGTGAGGAAAACACTTATTTACAGTTAATTACACACTACTGAAAACATAATTCAACCATTCTACTGAAATGATTGAAACTGCAGTCCCACAATGAAAAACACATTTTAAAAAATAACTAAGTATTCAGATTTTACATGTGTACGAATACATTATGGTCTAATTAATCACAATACGTCAATTGAGATAATACAAAATTACATATATTAAAAATGATTCTTTATATATGACTTACTATTGGAAGGTGGCTGTCCCAACCTCTAACTCCTAAATTTCAATTCATGAAAGTAGTACTTGAATGATTTTTGCCACTAACCTAAATTTTTAACTTAAAAAAAAATTCAAAATGTTGTCAATCAAAAATGCTGTCAAATGTTTTCATGTCACTACTGAAACACAAAGGACCTGATTTACTAAAGGTTTGTGCCTGTAAACATGTGTGCAAACTTGACTATTTCAACTTCCTTAGTTCTGACAGTCTGGGTGAAATGTTTACACCTAAATACCTGATATTTCCTGATTGTATTGGGACATTAGGTATACCCTGAAACTGACAGTTAATAGATAGAGCTGTGGTCTTAGACCAGATAATGGAGTAATCTGATGATGATGAGTATTTATTTATAAGTGTAATTACCTGAGAGATGCTCTACACTCTCCATTGGGTGCTCGAGGGTTCATGGGAGTTCACCCAACCAGTCCACATGTGTTTTGTGGATTTGGAGAAGGTGTTCGACCGCGTCCCTCGTGGTATCCTGTGGGGGGTGCTTCGAGAGTATGGGGTCCAGGGCCCTCTACTAAAGGCAGTCTGTATGACCGAAGCAGGAGTCTGGTTCGCATTGCCCGCATTAGGTCAGACCTGTTCCAGGCGCATGTTGGACTCCGGTAGGGCTGCCCTTATCACTGGTTCTGTTCATAATTTTCATGGACAGAATTTCTAGGCGCAGCCAGGGGCTGGAGGGGGTCCAGTTTGGGGGCCACAGGATTTCATTCCTGCTTTTTGCAGATGATGTTGTCCTATTGTCCCCATCGAACATAGACCTTCAGCATGGACTGGGGCACTTTGCTGCGGAGTGTAAAGCAAGCGGGATGAAGATCAGCACCTCCAAGTCTGAGGCAATGGTTCTAGACCGGAAAAAGGTGGCCTGCCTTCTCCGGGTCGGTGGGGAGTCCTTGCCCCAAGTGGAAGAGTTTAAGTATCTCGGGGTCTTGTTCACGAGTGGCAGAAGGATGGAATGCGAGATTGACAGGCGGATCGGTGTGGCGTCTGCAGGGATGCAGGCGTTGTATCAGTATGTCGTGGTGAAGAAGGAGCTGAGCCAGTCAATCTATGTTCCTACTCTCACTTATGGTCAAGAGCTTTGGGTCATGACCGAAAGGACAAGATCTTGGATACAAGCGGCTGAAATGACTTTCCTTCACAGGGTGGCTGGGCGCACCCTGAGGGAAAGGGTGATGTGCCCAGCCACCAGGTGGGAGCTCGGAGTAGAGCCGTTGCTCCTCCACATCAAGAGGGGTCAGCTAAGGTGGCTCAGGCATCTGTTTCAGATGCCTCCCGGACGCCTCCCTGGGGAGGTGTTCCGGACATGTCTGGAGAGACTACGTCTCTAGGCTGGCCTGGGAACGTCTCGTGGTTCCCCCTGGAAGAGCTAGAGGAGCTGTCTGGAGAGAGAGGTCTGGGCATCCCTGCTTAAACTGCTGCCCCCCTGACCGGCCCCCGGATAAGCGGAAGATAATGGATGTATATATTTATTTATTTATTCTAAATTGGTTCATTCTATTTATAAATTATTTGACTAAACTGCAAATTATTGTTTGCCATTCCAAATGAATGGAAACAGAAAATGAGAAGGGTTGTTGTCTTTTACAATGAATTACCATATTTTATTGATCCTGTGTTTATTATATTTCCAATATAATGCATGGTGAGTTAATATTTATCGAAAAGAGTTAAGAGTTGCTGTATTGTTATGGTAGTGACCATATAGTATTAATGTTATGGTCACTACCACAACAATTCAGTCACAACCAAAACAGTGCAGTCACTACCGAAACACCAGTTGTTTTGTCAAAAATAAAAGACGAGTTATCAACCAATTAGAGCCCGACCGATATGGGATTTTTGGGGCCGATGCCGACACCGATATTGGGGGCAAAAAAAAAGCCGATAACCGATATATCGGCCGATATCCGAGATTGGCCGATATCTGATATATTGGCTGATATATGAAATAAGAACATTGATCTACACAGGATATAATAATCTTATATTAGATAATTGAGGAGATGTGGATTAACAGTTGCATAAATCTTTGTTTATCTCACAAAGATAATTGACATAACTTTAAAACGCTGTATA
>JAPTYQ010000012.1:13138392-13149261 GCA_029814465.1 Ostorhinchus cyanosoma | reverse complement strand
CCCCAAAACAAACATCTTCAGATCTGCTTCAAACTAACACGTTATTACACAAATATGATTTCACAGGGCATATGTGCAATGGGATGAGGTAAGCCTGCAAAAATAAAACAAATCCTGCACTTTTTCATCCACGGTTTGGTTAATGCCAGCTCCCAGCATGCACCAGTCCCTGCTGTTGTCAACCTGTCTGCTGGTCTGGGATAGTACTAACTACTATGTGGATTCTCCAAGGCTTATCGAGACATACGAGATATATAACATTCAACTATACAAACATAGTGTTTCCTAACTCTTTGAAATAAACAATGATGAAGCTTAATGTTACATTTTTTTGAGAAGAAACTGACTGGAAATTGAGTTATTCTGTCTGAACTTGTTAAGCCCTGGGTTATTTGTCTCATTTCACAAAACAATGGATTCACCAATAACAGAAGGTTCGGGGGTTTTTTTTGCCTGTTTGTCAGAAACTTTCTGCAAAAACTACTGGACAAATTTCCATGAAATTTTCAGGAAAGGTGCAAGGTAGTCCAGAATAGATTCCGTAAAATTTTGGTGAATGTAGGTCAAGGTCAGCAAAAATGTGTTTATTAATGATAACAGATAGGGTAAATTAGGTAAAACGTTTGCGAGAGGCGGGGTTTGTTGTGTGTAGTGTTGCTAATTTCTTGTCTGTACTTTTATTATACTTGCACGGACCAACACACAATAATTTCCCCTGGGGTTAATAAAGTATTCTGATTCTGATAACAGAAAGAGAACGGTGGCTGCCTCAGGTACCAGGGGCTTAAGAGACTATTATTATCCTTAACATATACAAACCTGTACTTTGTATCTCTGCATATTTCATTCATTTACCTCCTATGGCGTGTAACAGCTGCCCGGTAGAGGACACCACCAGGATTCGGTGATGTCCGGTGTCTGCCACAGCCAGCCTCTTGCTGCTGTTGTCCACAGCTACTTTCCCAGGGAAGGCCAGGATGCTGGGTGGCAGGGAGTTTTTGAGCAGCTTGGTGCCCACTGTGTGTGTTTGCAGCAGCCCCTGTTCGCCGTAGTAACGCAGAGCCAGCTCAGTGAAGAGCATCAACCTGTCTCGGTGGCCCTCGCCCACCAGGGAGAACAGGAGGTTCCCGCGTGGTCCAAGGAGGACCAGCGTGGGCCAGCAGGACACTTCCAGCTCATGCCAGAGACACGCCTCGCTGTCGTTCACTACTGGGTGGCAGATGTCGTAGCGGAGCACAGCACTGCGGATGTTGTCCAGGACCTTTAATGACAAACATACACCAATAAATGACTTTTCTTAACCCTTTAACCCCTGAGACATTATTCCAGGTAAACGTGCTGCTGTGAATTTGCATCTGCTTCAACGTCATAAAAGTTGCTGTGAGTATGTGCTTTTGTTCCTTTTCTTCAGTGGTTTTATTTTACTCTGTGATTTAGGGTCAAACCGGGTAGAATAACAGAAAAAGACAAAGAGAGGAATTGAAGTTTGACAGGTTTTTACTAAATAAGGCACTCAGAAAGTACATCAATAAGAAATTTAGGATGATGAACTTAAACTGTGAACGGAAACACACTGAACAACTAAAGTATTTGAATTTTGGCCCAGTAGTTTTTGTTTTGGGGCTCTTTTTAAAAAAAAAAAAAGAAATCAGTCCAGCTGCTTTTTGGCACCTGCTTGAAGTCTAAACGCAGTTACAAGGTCAAACTGGGTAAAAACCAAGCTTAAAAAAAAAAGGAAAATTATGACACACAAAAAAGCGACAGTCTCACCCACTGCTCTGTGTTGTACCCCTATTTCACAGGCAGAGGGGGATGCACTGAGCATGCTCAGATGTCCATGGAAAGCACAAGGTCTATTCTATCAGCATGTTTTAAAAATTTTCCTATTGAGCAAACGGTTGAATTGTTATGGATATTTAAATTAAATCATACATTCAGAACACTCACCACAGACACGTCAGGGGCTAAAGAGTTAAATGTAACTCTTCATATTTACATTTCAAGGTTAATCATATTGTTTTATATGAATAGCATAGGCATCAAACAAGCCCAAATAAAATGAGGATCACCCAGAGACAAACATCAAAGATTTGAGGTTAATTTTTAAGATAAAATCTTCATTTCAAGATGGATATCAAAACTCAAAACAATCTGGGCTCTAACAGAGTTTTTTTTTTTCTTTCACATTTTTATGAACAAGCCAGAAATTATTGTGAAGCAAATTTTCTAAAGGCGACAATATGACAGATCAAGATATTCTTCTGTCATTTTACTAAAAGCCATTCTGGCAAAAAACTTCCTTTGGAGAGATATGGGGGAAAAAGCCTGATGCTATCAGGGGGTGTTTTTGATGATCTGAGCCTATTTTTGGTCTTAATCTGATAAAACGAATCATTTTAGACACAATGACTCCAATACAAAACATCATTTGAGCCACCCAAATGTGCTTTTCATGCTACTCTGACAGTGCAGATTAACGTCTGGGCTTTGAAAAGTAGCAGTGAAGTCTGATAAAAACATTACCCTAAACAGTGTTATCATTACTACATGTATTATTAATTTTGCTGTGATGAAAATTCATCTATGACGTCCAAAGGTAAACATGAAAAATGCTTACCTTTTCATTGGGGAATTTTGCTGAATGCACACCGACAATAACCAATCCATCTGAATGAGGGATCAAAACACAAAACGGAACATAAAGACATTAGATTGGCTTTTTTTGACTGAACGTTTCACCTTTTTGAGCTTCATTTTCTCACAAAAAAAGCAAAGTAACTGTTTGTAAAATGACTGAATCATTCATTTTGCCAAACAAAGCCACCTGTTCACACACACACACACACACACACACACACACACACACATTTGCCAGAGTTATTCATATTGGCAAGAGGAGGAAACAGTGATTGTCACTTTTAATGATACTTAAAGGTTTTGCTTATTAGGGTTAATGACTGTGAAGAACCACGAAACAGTGGCCTTGTGTTTAAATCCTCTTTAGTTCTAAGAAATCATCAAAGAAAATACATGCATACTTCCAACATTACTCTTATTGTCGAGACAGATTATTTATATGATTATTATTGATCACTTGTTTAAGGTTAAAAGTTATGTAACTGAGTGGCCTAGAGCTGTGGAAAATACATTTTTGGAATGCTCGCACGCTTTCAGACAGACTCTTCTGTGGTTCTGAAATGCAGATATCTTGATAAGTTCCTTCCTGTTTTCCAGTCAGTGTTTTCAGTTTGGGAATCAACAGCCACTTCTGCACTCGTGTTACTCCTAGTGCGAGACACTTAAAAACACAGAATAAACAAAGCTGCTGTGGTGTGACAGAAAGATCAAATGTACCTTGTCATTCAGGAAATAATTCATTTCAACAAGGAGAAGGGCAGAAGATGATACATTGATTTATCATTTATGTATAAGGATGATGTATTACTGTTTTACCTCATAATCACATGATAATAACATTATTAGGTCTATTATTTGCTAGTAACAAGTGTACCTAATAAAGTGGCCTGTGAGTGCATGTGCTGCTGCTGTAGTCCATCCGCTGCAAGATTTGACACGTGTGTTCAGAGACGCTCTTCTACTGTGGCCTTTCTATTAACTCAAACCAGTCTGGTCATTCTCCCTCGTCCTCTGACATCAATAAAGCAATTTCACCCAGAGACCTGCAGCTCACTGGATATTTCCTATATTTCTGACCATTTTTCGTCAAAAGATGATTGTGTGTGAAAATCCCAGTGGATCAGCAGTTTCTATGATACTCAGACCAATCTGTCTGGCACCAGCGAACACACCACATTCAAAGTCACTTAAATCACCGTTCTTGCCCATTCTGATTGAGAGACTGAACGTTTCGTCTTGACCGTGTTTATATGCCTAAATATGTTGAGTTACTGTCATGTGATTGGCCTATTGCATTACTTTGAACAGATTTACCTAATAAAGTGGTGTATGAATTCTTTATTGTCATGCACAAAAAGCATATAACCTTCATGTATTTACAAGACGCACCTACAGTGACCAAAGCGGCTTTCATTGCATTTTATTACTAAATCACGTTGACAGTGCATTCTATCATCTCTACCGACCTTCCATCTATCCATTTTCTGAACCGCTTAGAGGGTCGAAGGGTTGCCAGAGCCTATCCCAGCTACAAACAGGTGAAGGCGAGGTACCTCCTGGATGTGTCACCAGTTCATCACAGGACTGACATATACAGATGAGCAGCCATTCACTCTCACATTCACACCTACGGGTGAGTTAAGTGTGAACGATTAACCTACTAGAGTGCATGCGTTTGGACGGTGGTTGGAGGCCGGACTATTCTGAGAGAACCCACATAGAAAGTCAAACACCAATTGATGCTGGAACCAAACCCAGGGCTCTCTCTGAAATCAAGTTTTCATTATTACTTGGCCAAAATAAATCAGTACAAACAGAGGATATTATCTCAAACAGTAATCCCTCACATTCCTGTTAAAAAAAACACAAACAAAAAAAAACACTGATACTTTTTTCTTTTTTTTTTTAACCTAACACATGCCACAAACAAAGCAGGTTGTCCTTTGGAGCGTCATTAAACCTGCCGGTCTTTAATCTAAAGAAAGATGTTTAACTTTTACACTTTATAAAGGGCTCTTCGCCACAGTTGTTCTTTAGGAGATAATAATAATATTATATTTGATGTGAAACTAAATCTCCCGTAGATGTCAATGTGAGAGTGACTGGTTGTTTATTTGTATCTGTCAGCCCTATGATGAACTGGGGGCACATCCAGGATGTACCCCACCTTCACCCATACAGTGACATCTGCACTACAACATTCTTGAAAATTAAAAATGCCAGAAAATGACTGAATGAATGATTAAGAGACATTTTACTCAGCAATATGAATAATCACAAGCAACCTGATCTGGAAATTGAAAGACAAATCATAATAAATAGTTTGACACACTCATGTACCTCTTCAAAGTAGACTTAAAAATAATAATAATAATTTGATGGCTGCAAGTGCATTTGTATAATTTAGATGTACTTATTCACTTCGCCCAGAATTTCACCATGCTTTTTAGAATAAAAAGACACGGTCCACTTCAGATGGCAAAGCATATAAATAAACCCTGTGTCCATAAATAAACCTATCAGGACATTTCCTTTGCACACATCAATGAGCTCTATATTCAAGCTCGACACAATCTGCAGTGAATTTCATCACCTACTGCTTATGCCAGGCTGTAAAGTTCCAGCACAGATTGTAGTGACGATGGGTGGGTGGGGGATGGACTGTGGGAGTGACTGGACAGAGTGGCTCCCACACCTCACTGACCAGAGCAGCAAACAGAATGTACCCTCAGCAGTGCCAGAGATAAGGCAAGTATGATAATGTACGGGGGCACCGTGTGTGTATGAACGTGTGTGTTCTGTGGGCGTGGGGTGCCGAGTGCCCTGCTTGACACGCGGCTGAATTTTAAGTTGTGGCTTCCTCAGATGATCCCTTGAACGAATTCCAAAGATACCAGAGTCAGTCGGATATGATTATGCTATGGCTGTATGGAGAGCCATACAGTAAACAATTATGGGCCCCATCATCACTGACACTGCATCTTAAGACTTATTTTTAGTTACTATCTCTTCCCAGCTGAGATAAGATGTGCTGCAGCGTCGTTGCCCCAGTGAACTTACACGTTTCTGTGACGCAATATGACACATATGTTAGTGATACCTCACATGCCAACCAAATCCTCCTTCCTGTAATTGTTTTAGTAGGATATATATATATTGTTAAACAAATCAAACAATTCCTCATGTAAATTAAAATACACAGAAAAAATTGTGAGCCATAGCAAAGCGACATTATATAGTACATGACATAACTAGGGATGCACTGAAATATCAGTTTTACTGATGTGGGCCATCACCAGCTAATGGCAAATGTTTACAATAGCAGTGTAAATCTGCTGTGTTATCATAAAGGTCCGGCAGGTCCTTTTTAGGGAGACTGAGAAGGCTCTGATCACATAAATGTAATATAATATTCTGTATAATGTTGACAATATGAATTGTTGTATTTTCGTAACCTCAAAGGGAGCTATTTATTTCCGCAGGGGGAGTGTGTGGTATGTCCTATTAAATGCATTATGTTTGAGTGTGTGCCAGAGTTTTTATCCCATAAACTTAAAAACATTTTAGTTGAGGGCCTTTTGTATTTCTTGTTGCCAGCATAGATGAGGGTGAGGTGGGTCCTGGGTTGGCTGCACTGCTAGATGTCACATATTACATATGGACCTTTAATGACTTAAAGGGTACGTGTAGTGAATTTTCATTGCTAGATATCTCAAAAGATCACTTATAATACTAGTGGTTCCATCTGGTAACTTATGTTATAGTTCCCCCACAGCTTCTGCCACAATTCACGTATAAGAGGCCCAATATGGTGCTGAATTTGCACCTCTACTGCTTATAAATAATACACAAAGCAAAATTAATGTCGTAAGCATGATCGGTACAGGTACACTTTAATGCCAATGCTTTGTAGATTTCTTTAATATGTGCTCATTCAAAGATAGTGTAATGATGGGCTGAAATTATTATTTCTGATTATTATTTATAAGGCAATGGCTACTGCCACAGTACTGTGGCACAAAATATGAGTTTGTCTAATGCCACAGAGCCAATCAAATGTTAGCATTTGTACTGTGACATTAAGCAGTGCCGACATTTTGTTGCCACAGAGCCAATCATGGATACTGTTCCATGAACACATTAGCCTTTTGTTGCCACAGAACTGTGGTGATATATGGTGTATATACCCCGTACACACAACAACAAAATCATGTCAATCTGCAAAAGATTAATAATGTTTTGGCCTTTTGGCCACATGACACCAGCGTTGTCGGTGCCCTGAAATGGTATTTTTGGAGAACAGGTCCCAAAGCGGAAAAATCTCGTCGCCAGATAGGCAAAAAACACCATATTTTGAAAATGATGACGCCATAGTACCATGTAACCAGAAGGAGAAAACCCCGGACGTAACCTCATGCACATACTCACTGCATCCTTCTGTGATTTTAGTGTATCCTGCGGCTCTGTCTGTGTTTGTGTACAGCGCCACATACAGATGTGGCATACATATTACACCCTTTTAACCCAGTTTTCCTGTTTCCACCTGGGTGCAGCTATTCTTGAAATTATATGTGTATGGACACAAAGCTTTTAGAATCCACAAAAGAAAAATACCACAAGCGTTGCTGTCTGGACGTAGCCTCTGGTAACTGCTACCCTAGCCTTTTCCTGTCACCAGACAGGCACATGGCATGTGCGATGCTTATTGCCACAGTACTGTGATAGCAGGGTGACAAGATGCCAGTCTACAGAGGATAGAACGAAGGCGCTGATTGGCTCTGTGGTAATAGACAAATGAGAAAGTTAGTCCCACAGTACTGTGGCAATAGCCACTTTGTATTTTTATAATGATTTTTTTTCATGGCATAAACAGGAGAGTAAGTATCACGAGGAACAAAATCAATTAATGAACAATAAAAATCTGTATCGGGCTAGAACTTAACAAATAGTGCAACCTTATGCAGAACCTGTTTCGGATTTAAAAAAAGACCTACACTGAATACAAGCTAAACTGCTCATACCTTTGACAGAGTGCTTCTTCTCGAGCTGGTGCAGGTCTGGCAGGATGTGCATGCAGTTGATGCAGCAGTACGTAAAGAAATCCAGCAGCACCACTTTACCAGCAAGCTCCTTGTTCACAGACAGAGGCCCTTCCGTGTTCAGCCAATCCAAGCCTGGAGCAAAGCACAGAGTGGAAAATGATGTTGTCATCTTATTAATTACATTTAGTCACAGTACAGGAAATCACTGTCTTACGAGGATGATAGTAATACTCACATAATACCTTGTGAGAATATTTTTCTCTCCTGCACAAAATTGGTCTTACATGGTGAAACATTGGACAGCTTACAGGATTAAATGGCTTGAAGTGTTCATATTGTCAGAGGTGTTACACATTATCTAATAGCTAAATTACTCTGTAGATCTAGATTCATGCATGATGATTTTTCCCACATGTACACTTCATGCTATTAATACGTTTTGACCAGGAGTTATGAAGTCAGTGGCTCATGCATGGTACTAAAATTAATGAAAAGTGTGTTTGACATTTGACGTTCTGCTGCAGATCCCCATCTGCTGGTGTGATGACATACTGCCAACATGCTGCATAAATTAACATGCTCCTTTAAAGACAGAAATGTACAACAGCTATGGCGTCATCTCAGCCTGTCAACAGAGCTTCACTCCATAAACATAATTTCCAATGGACAGAAGCATGCGACTTCCTATGCTTACTATAATTAGGACCTGCACTGACACCACATTTGTCTAACTTAAATCATGACCTGATCCTACGCTTGTTATGTTATGTACTCCTGTTATTGTTACAGTTGTAGTTGTAGCAGATATAAAATACACCAGTTATATTCTTACTGTTATACTATTTTTGCTGCTATTTATTGATATGCCAGACAAGAAAGGGAAGTCAACTAAGCATTACCACTAAACAGAAATTGACTGGCACCTTCTAGAAAGTAGTTTAATGTCACAACAAACAAGCACTGTGACTTATTAGAAATTAAAAGCTTTTGGGTATATGGCATGAAATTAGTCTCTTTTTTGCCTCTTTTAACTGCTGGATGATCACTAAAGGCACTTATGTTGTGAAAATTTAAGATAGCTAAGTTAAAAAGTTGAGTGGACCAAAACTGATCAAAAACCAGATGAATAGGTGCGAGATATTGCCAAGTTATCGTTTACAATGTACAATAATGCAAAGATAGGATATAGGTGGGGGTTTTTTAACCCTTGAAGCTCAATGCTCACACTAAAAACTATGTTGAGGCTTGTTCTGGCATATACTATGAGCCAGCTGTGGGCTGACAGCTGAGAGGGCCAGAGTTGTAAAATGGTCTAACCTGTCTGGAAATCGGGTATCTTCAGATCCTCTGTCTCATCTAGTTTTTTCAAATATTCGTAGACAAGATTTTCTTTCTCTTGCTGTGTCGCAGCGTCATCTAGGGCGTAATCCAGCTGACTTTGGATAGGAAATAAGGTAGAGAGGCTGCTCTGCGACGCCATGTTTCCGACAACAACCGGGCTGTTAGGTAAATACAAGAAGATTCGCAGCCGTGATTTCAACGACACTAAAAAAATATAGACAATATCAATAATGTATTATGTATCAAAAGTATTTTACAGAATAAATATTATCGTCAAAAAATTAACTTAATTATTACAGATAACTCCCTAGGTGACAATTAGAACGATTATGATTTATGAGATATATCGAAAGTGCTGCTCGGTTTCTAAGCTAGTCTTTACTAAATTCGTTTTAGCACTGGCGGTAAGTGCTAATACATAGTGGTGCTAACATGCTGTAATAGGTGTTAAAATAGCGGAATACTGTAACTTATATTTGCCGAGACGTTATCCCTAAAGTACAACGGAATTTAACAGTACTCTCAAATCTACTGTAATTATTGCTAAGGACCTTTTGCGGGATGTTATTAAACGTCAAGTGTTTTGTAATAACTAGGGTACTGAGGAGGTCGTTTGGTAACACCAGAGACAGTTCTCTCTTTTTTGCTCCAAATGTCACAGAAGGACGACTCTGAAAGCGACATTTGGGAGTACAAACCTCTTGGGAAGAAAAAGAAGAAACAAGAATCAGCATCTGTCAGCGGATCTGTAGCCAAGAAAAGGTGTACGTCCAAAAGAAACTCCAAGAAAGACACCTCTTCAACTGTCAAATCTCCACCGGATAAAAGATGTTTGACCGTGAACGCAACTGGAAATGAAGATGTTAAACCTTCTGTTATTAAAGACGAGCATAGCTGCTTAGAAACACTGAGCACACCCTCGAAAACAGCTACAGACCAAACTGACCATAATGGAGAGGGAGCATCGTCTGGAGACTTTTGCCCTATTTGTCAAATGCCTTTTTCCATTTTGGTGGTTCAGTCTCAGAGATGGCATGTTGTTGAATGTCTTGACTTCCCCCGGGACACATGCAAAGGTATTTTAAAACTTAATTTGAAGACTGGTGACAGATTTGCAAACATGCTAAAGTATGCATTTATTGATCAAGCCTTCTACAACACACTTGCTATTTGTTATCAGTGTGTTTACTGTGTTTACATGGTATCTGTTTTAATGAATGGAGTGATGCAGATTCTCGTTTTTGACATTAGGAAAAATCAGTTGCATTATCTTCTTTCATTTAAACACAGTAGCTATAGTGTGTAGAAATCATGATTTTCCAGAAACACGTGAAGTAGATTTTATACTGGTCAAAAAGATGCAGCAGAGCCTTTAAATAAAGAAAAGGTTTCATTGTGGCATGATACACAGCCTAGCCCCCCCCCAAAAAAATTGTTTAATTTGCTTCAACAGCAGTTAGTTCTTCATCCCTAAATGATGCAGTGAGTAGCTTCTCATTTCATTAACAACCATTAGTTTGATAGACGGAATAAAGATTTGACTGTGTTTCAGTGGAAGGTGATGTGGTCTGATAGTCCAGATTGGACCTGTTCCAGTGATGGGTGCATCAGGGTGAGAAGAGAGGCGGATGAAGTGATTACCCATCATGCTTAGTGCCTACAGTACAAGCTAGTGTGGGCAATGTTATGATCTGGGGTTGCTTCAGGTTGTCAGATCTAAGTTCAGCGATGTTATGTGTCCAAAAGATGAATGTAATAAATGTGGGAACATTAAATAAGCTTATTGAAGCGATGGCGCAGCGAATGTTTGCTGTGTTCAAAGATGAAGGCAGTGCAGCATAAAAAATAG
>JAPTYQ010000012.1:12891964-12919071 GCA_029814465.1 Ostorhinchus cyanosoma | reverse complement strand
TTATTTTGCACTAAAATAAAGAGTTATTATTTCAGTGGTCTGGTCCAGTTGTGATTATATGGAGCTATATGTGTCCCCTTAATTAAAATGAGTTTGACACCCCTCACAGGTGCCCCCCCCCCCCCCATCCTGTCAACGACGAAATGCCTCAGTTGATCCTCCAGAATATTCTCAACAGAGGTGGGTGTGACATCAGTTTAAAGCACTTGCACTGGTGCAACTGGTTAGTGTGGTTGCAACTGGTTAAACAATAACCAATGAAAATAAATCTGTGGTTGCATGTTTGCGTAACAGCTTCTGGAGTTTTGTAAAACACACTTACTCAACATTTCACCTGCAGTGATTAATGAAGGAGCAAACTGTGCGTTAACATTGAGTGTATTATCATATTAAGTCATTTATGACAGGTCTGCCATAAGCAAGTCTAAGCTTTAGTCTTGAACTTGTATTGTTCTATTTAATTTAGGTGTTAAATTCAGTGGTGGGACAGGTAAGATCTGCCCAAAACAAGTTGAACAACAGACTGACAGACAGACACCAGTTATCATCACATATGCAGTTGAAGCGGGCGGAGTGAAGATGGTATGCTGCTCTTTTCAGCTGGTTCTGACCTGATGAGCTTATTATTTATTTAACAAGCGCATGGGAAGCATCACATAAAGCTCTCTCTGGAGTCCTGTGCGGCCTTGCTGCAGGGGTTATGATCTTTCAATCGCGGTTGAAGAATGGACTCTAACGAGGAGACTGGATCCCGTCTCTCGGTGTAAACATTACACCGCTCGATAATGACAAAAGAAAGACTGACTCAGGCAGCAATGTAACACTTGTGGAGAGGCTTCAGAGAGCATTGACAGCTCAAGGACTGCCCGTGCATGGGCACCAAGACGGACGAGGAAACCCCGAGGATCAGGGCCTCCTGTCCGGATGACACCAGCAGCAGCCAGCCACACTGCTCTTCTTAGCTAGCATTAGCTAAGCTAACCAATGTCTTCCTTGGATTTGATATAATTTTAAATGGGTAACTTAGTTGCAACAGTTTTCTTTGAGGTGTGTGGGACTGGTGGTCGATAAGGACTCTGCTGTCGCCGGATGGACGGACACGAGTGTGAGTGACAGTGGAAACTGCAAAAGGTTTTCCAGGTGAGACCACCTCTGATGCAGACACCGTTAGCCTGCTAGATAACTTAGCGCTAGTTAAGGTAACCTACCATAGACTTTTAGCTGTTGGCTATTTGTACCATCCTAGCTACTACTAACCTTGCTCAAACTTCTACTATTAAACCGTGGATGGTTATTTAACAGTGCATGACATCTTTTCGTTATTAAATGTCATAAGGTTTCTATTAGCATAATAGCCTTTGTGTTGTTATCCAGCTAACCAAGTTAGCCGAGTTTGACAACGACCGCACCTTGTTGTCAATCATAAACATTAACTTAATGGAGACATTTTATAAGCTGCTTTGAAGTCAGTTCATATGAAGCATTCATGACTAAATAATAAAGTTAGGTAGGTTTGTAATGAAAGTTAGTGGAATCAATATAGTCTTGCTAGCTAGGTAACGTATACTGGTCAGTAGTGTTTTAAGTTGATAGGCTTGTGCAAAATCAACAAACGGTGGATGACTCCAGGTGCCGAGTAAATGTAGGATGTTTGTTTAAAAATGTTTATTTGTTTTTTGTCACTGTCATCACTATAAAGTGTCGCTTAGTTATATGTCCACCGATTAATCCAGTGTTAGTTGATGGATGTCCTGTCAGGTAGGGCTTCCCTTTAGTTACTAAAGGAAGCCTGTCTGTCATTTCATATAGTTAAAATTACCATGTGCAAGAAAAAGCCAGATTCACTGAAATAATAAAATTACTTTTGACTGTCAGTATTTTTTGTTTGCAATATCTTAATGACATGTTGGATATATTCCATCATCAGTAATGAGCTCATTGAGATCATTTCCTTACTCCCTAGTGCACTAGCTTTTTTAACAGTGGTGTATAAAGTGGCATCTCATCATATTTGAGTTGGGTTAGGTCTCCCTCCTGATCAGCAGGAATGTCAAACATTATCGGATGCTAATGTGTTCCTCTCTGTCTGCCCATGAGTGAGATTCCTTGCTCATGTGAAAATAACTCAAGATAATAACTTGTTCACAGACATAACCATTTCATTATTGTTTGTCCTTTTTTCTAGGCATGATGGAGGGAATTCATAGCCAGGCTATAAGCCTGGATCCACGCAGGCAGGAACTGCTTGAGGCTCGCTTTACTGGAGTTGGTGTAGCCAAGGTTGGCACTTCTTCAGTTAAAAAAAACAAAACAAAACTAGAAGCTATGATGAATTGACAGTATTTTGGACAGAAAACATGTACATATTGATTCTGCACATGTTGCATTTTGTCTTATCCCTGCTGCAGAAATTTTCGATATATTGTTGCTTCCCTGCAGGCAAACACCCCATATCCTCGCTCATGTTTGTGTGTGCATGCAAATGTGATCTGTCTGTCAAGTCTCTTGTGTTACTTCTTCAATTTAGAAAGACTCTTTAGGAAGTCTTCTCTATTTCAAGTATCCACTGATGCTCTGTGTTCAGGAGTTTCCCTGAGCTAACGCTAAAACAAGACCAGCTCTGTCTTGGCTGACATGGGAGCTGGCCAGCAGCTCTTTGTTTCAGTGGAGACTAGTGACACTGAAATGGCACCGCAGCTGAAGCTTACAGCATAGGCTGTGTGTTATGCTGCAACCCTGCTGTTGAACTGGATATGGCTATGTGTGGGTGCGCATGTGAGAAAATGGCAACCCCTGACAAAGCAATCATTCTTGCTTCTGCCTGCAGTGTGCCCTGAAATGTACTGTGAAGTCTGTTAACTGTAATAATAAAGTGAAGATAAAATATGTTTATTAGAATGGTTAAATTACCATACAAGACTCATATGTACTAGAAGAGGAAAAAAACTGAATTTGTCAACTGTATGTGACCTTGAGCAGTAGAAAGCTGACAGGCCTTAATACCATTAGCCTTGTGCACCAATTAGCATGCTGACTCCTCCTGGTTTCATCAGGCTGTGCAGCTGGCCGTGAATGATGTGGCTAATGTAACTAACTGTACATGAACTAAAGATAAACAGAGAGGATGCATATTGCATTATTATATTACAATGATGGCCTTGTACAACCATGTACTAACTGAATATAAACGTATAATGATTAAGTTTAGACCTTTTAACTGTTTGACATGTGCTAAAGCAATGATTGCAGAAATAAACAGTGGAATATGGATACCAGTTGGTGTAAGTTGTATGGAAAAATCTATGTATTGATACATAATACAACATTAGCTTTATTTGTAAAGGACCTGAATATGGTGAGGTTACTAAAATCTCTCAAGTCTCTAATTTCCAGGTGTACTTAGAAGTACCAAATTTAAATAAAATAGCTATCTCTTAAAAACCAAAAGACGAGTATTTTTCAAGAATAGCAGATGACTAATCAATCACATGCACTGTCTCCTTTTCGCCAGAGTTCCGCCAACAGTGAATCATCCAACCAGTCTCTGTGCAGCGCGGGGTCATTGAGTGACAAGGAACTTGAGGTTAGTAAAGTGAAAGAATCAGAAAAGATGAAAACTGACTGCCATGATCCTCGGGTTACACCTTTTTGTGGAATCCCCAGGAATTGTTTTTAACACGCTTTTTAAAATTGTTAACAGTTTTTACATTGGCAGAGAGTACACCTATTTTATTCACAAGTACAAAACTTCATTTTGTAAACTATGTCTTAGTCATTATGTTAATGGTTGTTGTCAAACATTCAATGAACTATGCTGCATTTTTGCTTTTGTTAGACACCAGAGAAGAAGGTCAGTGAGCCGAGAAGCAGGAAGAGAAAAAGTGACATCTATGACAGCAACAGCCAGGGTAAGTCCTATCTACTAGTTCTTAACCTTAAGTTACAATTAATGAGTGCAAAATTGGCATTTTCAACAAAAATAGCACTTAACATTCAGAACTGTGCAACCACTCTGGGCTGCTTTAAATATTTTTGTTTGCAAATAGAGAAAAATATACCGTAGTTCTTAAAATACACAAACTGCATAAATGGCTGTAAGGTTTTAGATATCATTACTTTCTAGTATTTGTGCTTAAGAAAAAATGTACTTGGTAGCATTTAATTACTTGTGTAATTATTTTGTAGGAAAAGGAAGAGGGCACAAAATAAGTGATTATTTTGAGGTGAGTATAAACTGTATTCCCACTGTATATTTTCCCCCTGTTCTGTCCACTGTGCTAGATTTCACATCACTCTGACTTGATGCTTCACACTCCTTTTCTGACTGTTCCAGCATGATTCTTATTAAATAACACCTCTGTCTCCTTCTGCTCTATACTCTTTCTGTGCTGTGACCAGTTTGCTGGTAGCAGTGGCTCTGGCACCAGTCCGGCCCGGGGCATCCCCATGCTGGTGCGATCCTCTCCACAGCACTCACTGTCTAATCCACCGGTGAGCACCACCGACCATCTCCTCTGCTCTCTTCTGCTTTGGCTCTTTCTTCTTCCAGTGTGAAATCAACCTGTTTTGTTGGTTTTTCTAAATTTGTAAGATTTCTTTTCATATACTTTATTGAGTGATTTTTTTTTAATCATTTGAACAAAACAAGCAGTGGCTTATAAAGTTGATTGATTGCAGTGTGGAATGCGGAAATGTTTTTATCCATTATCCAGTTTTTATCCTTACATTAACCCACTTTGTCTTTCTTTCACTTTCTGTTTCTCTGAATTGCAGTTTCAGCATGGCAGTCCTTCATCCACAGGCTCAGCCCTCACAGACACTTCATCTTGCAGCTCCGTTAAAACTCTTCGCATGCACTCCTGCTCACACAAAGCCATACAGGTAACAAATGTACTGGCGTTACATGTAGTCACGGTGTAGTCAGATTTTGCTGCAAAGATTTTAAGGATTGCATTTCAGCTACTGTTTCAACACATTTGTAGATTTTAAATGTGTTATTGTATAATCGAGTTGAATTTGATAAACTTGCATGGATGATAACTTTATGACTTGGTCTGCCATTTTATAAAACAGCAGAAGATGGTGTGTGCACATCGAGCCTTCTTTGTCGTTTACAATTGGTATTCGACAGAAGTGTCTAATTTTGATTTCTAGTGATACTGTGTTTTGTCACTTAGTAACTCAACAGTTTTCAGAGTAGTTTGCGTGAGATGAAATGTTTTGGCATATTCTTGTCTTCTGCAGTCAGAACTAACGCTGCTTAAGCTGACAGCACTGGAGAATGACAAGAACTCTGACCTGGAGAAGAAAGAGGGGAGGATAGATGACCTGCTGAGGGTAAGATAACAAAAGGGCATCAAAACAGGAGTTCTACAAATGTAGAAATGCTATGTACACAGTTTTATGTCTTAGTGGTCTAATAAGGACATGTCACACAGAGTCAAGTACAGTTCTAAATATAATACAGTTTTTAGGCCATTTCCTCAATAACCACTAAGATGAGACAGCTCTTTAAACCAGTCGTCACAACAGCTGAAGCCAGTAATCTTCACTTGTCAGGTTGTGACAAATTGTGACCGATAACCTCAGTGAGTTTCAAATGGAGTTACTTTTTTGTGCAAATGTCAGTAAATGCCTTATTTTAATTAGAACTGGATGTCAGAGCTGTGAGGTGTGTTTTCGCAGGCAAACTGTGACTTGAGGCGGCAGGTCGACGAGCAGCAGAAAATGCTGGAGCGTTACAAGGAGCGGCTTAATAAGTGTGTGACCATGAGCAAGAAGCTTCTAATTGAGAAGGTCAGTATTTATAATCTAAATATGTTTATGAAAGTGGTGGCCTGTCTTATGACTTATTACCTGTACGAACAATACTCTTTATCTTTCTTTGGTAGTCAAAGCAGGAGAAAATGGCTTGCAGGGACAAGAGCATGCAGGACCGCCTTCGTCTGGGTCATTTCACCACCGTACGCCACGGAGCCTCCTTCACTGAGCAGTGGACCGACGGATATGCCTTTCAGAACCTCATCAAGTTAGCATGCAAATACGATACAATTGAACAAATCTCTGAATCTTATCCATCACACCTACAAGAACATGCATAATAGTTGTTATTGCACATTCCAGGCAGCAAGAGCGAATCAACTCGCAGAGGGAGGACATTGAGAGGCAGAGGAAGCTGCTGGGAAAGAGAAAACCTCCTTCGGCGACACAGACGCCTTCACCCAACCTGGAACAGAACAAACGAAAGAGCAGAAGTAACGGACAGGAGAATGAAACGTAAGATTACAAACAAGAAGAGATGTTGTAGAGTAACAAGCCCGTCAGAATAAGCATAGCATAAGGTAACTGTGGTGACTTTGATGTATTATCATTTTTGGGAACTGCACTGCCACTACTTTTAAGCATAAGGAATCTGACTTTGTAATTACGGATCCATTTAGGTCAAGTTCGGCCAAAAACAACACTTGATTATTCCTAAAAAAGACAGGTTCATCCACAAAATGGCAGATAATACATTAACAGTTATAAATACCAGTATAGACATGTTCCTTTTTAAACATGTCTTTAAAGGTTAAACATGTCTTTAAAGGTTCATCCACAAAAGGGCAGATAATACATTAACAGTTATAAATACCAGTATAGACATGTTCCTTTTTAAACATGTCTTTAAAAGTCCTGTTCCTCCACATTACAAAATCCATACAGAGTGAAGGCACCAAGAGAAATGTGCTGTGGTAATCTCATGTTTGTTTTATCTGGGGGTGAGTAGGTCACTGTTTTGCATGCAGTAGTTTGCTGTCAGACCTGAGATAGGCACCAGTGATGTGGCAAAATAATGGCTAAAAGGTTAAAGGTCAACTTGCTTTATCATCCCCGAAGGGAAATTTGGTCTCTGCATTTTACTTATAATACATGCACAGTACCTAGCATTAGCGTAGCATTATATAGCACACATTAGGTGCAGTGAGCTGCCATTAAAGGTGCTCGGGGACCAACTTCAAATCTTCATAAACCTTCTTGGTGGAAGTGTTACCCACTATGCCACAGGCATCAGACATGTGGCCTGTGAGCCAAAACTGGCCCACCATAAGGTCTAACCCGACCCATGGGATGAATTTGTGAAATGCCAAAATTTTACTTAAGATATTAACGATCATTTTAGTTCAGGAACCAAATTCAGCCCAATTCACTATGATGGGTCAGACCAGAAAAATATGATCATAATAACCTATAAATACTGACAAAACCAAATTTTTGTCTTTGTTTTAGTGTAAAAAAAAAAAAAAAGTAAAATTAGATAAAAATGTTTATCTTTACAAACTATCCTTTCACAAAAAGTATGAATAACATGAACAAATATGAACAACCTGAAGTGTCTTAATAGAAGTAAATGTAATTTGTCCAATATTCTGCCTGTTACTGTTTTGTGTATTTGTAGATCCACTGTGATCTGTAAGTTGTAATTTACACGTGTAAATGAAAATACTGAGGCACAGTATTGTTAAAATTGCACTTACTTTTCTTAAGAAACTTTAGTTTGTTCATGTTGTTCACATTTTTAAAGGATAGTTTGTAGATATAAACATTTTCATATTGTAATTTTATTTGATTTGATTTACATATTTTAATGTTATTAATTTGCTGCTCTGGCCCATTTCACATCATATTTGGCTAAATGTGGCTGCTTAACTAGAATGAGTTTGACACCCGTGCACTATACCGTCACAGTGCCCAAATCTATCTTAAAAAGTTATATATATAATACAGTTACACTGCAATATTATCTGAGGGATCACACTGTCAACACTTTGGTCTTTTTTAGAAATAATTGTCTGAGTCCAACTTGCTTACATTTTTCCCATGGTTCAAAATTTTTGCCATCTACTGACCAAAATCCAAAGTGTTTTCAAGTGGGGTTGTTTAGCTTGTGTGCAGGGCAAATCACGCTTTGTGGCAGAGATGGGCTATCAACTCTTCAAATATCAGCATAGTGTTGTTGAAGAATCACTGACTCACTTCAGCTTGACCTGCAGTTCAGTCTACCATGCAGAGTAGTGTTATGGGACTCCTGTCCATCATGTATTGTGTACAGTGCCATGGTCCAGATCTATATGAGATCTTATGAGACCGACAGATGTACAACTGAATATTAATTTTCATAATCCGATGTCTGTTTTTGTTAGCAATGTGAAATATATATAATCACATTTAGAATATTTGATGGCAGTCATGTTTTCTTTCCTCATGTTTGCTAAAGGTAATCCACAGCTTATTCTTTTATTTTTTTCTCACAAGCTGGTTCTGTTGCCCTTTAATCTCACACAGGTTGTCACTTGCCGAATATCATGAGCAAGAGGAAATCTTTAAACTTCGAATCGGTCATCTAAAAAAGGTACCAGGTTACTATTTATCACACGTTCTTCTTTTTGACACAGTGAATGAAATAAGTCATCGATGCATGTGGTCATTTGTAGGAAGAAGCTGAGATCCAAGCAGAGCTGGAGCATTTGGAGCGAGTGAGGAACCTTCACATTCGGGAACTTAAGCGAATCCATAACGAGGACAACTCACAGTATGTTCCATCTGTTTAACCTGTCCCACTGACACTTCTAAAATATGCTTTCTAATTTAATAAAAGAGTATGAAAAGGCCAGATGATTGAAGCAAAGTCTTGTCTTGTAGATTTAAAGACCACCCCACGCTGAATGACAGATACCTGCTGTTACATTTACTTGGAAGAGGTGGCTTTAGTGAAGTTTACAAGGTAAGTGAATTAAATGTCAGCTCCAGTTTGTCAACAGTTTTTGTCTTTTTTTTTTTTTCTTGAACTCATAACTTTATGTCTGATGTTCTGTTTCCAGGCATTTGATTTGACGGAGCAAAGGTATGTGGCCATTAAAATTCACCAGCTCAACAAGAACTGGAGGGAAGAGAAGAAGGAAAACTACCACAGGTGAGTCAGAACCTCTGCCCTTTTCGCTAATGCATTTTAGCTAGTTATCAGTGAATATAAGTGTCCTTATTTCTGATGTCTTTAAAATTGACCTTTATCTTTATGTGTCTTTCTAGGCATGCCTGTCGAGAATACAGAATCCACAAAGAGCTCGACCACCCCAGAATAGTCAAACTGTATGACTACTTCTCACTTGACACAGACTCGTAAGTGCACATCATGAAGATGTAAATCCTGCTTATTGAACCCAAACGATACGCAGTTGCTTGACCATTTAATCTTTCTTTGTATATATATCCATATTTGTTGTCTGTATCTCTTATCATAGAGTTAGCGTTTGTATGTTTCAGTAGTTTTAGTAGTACTTTAGTTATATGTATATTTTATTTTTATATTCTGGAGCTTTTTGCACATGCTTACATTTATCTTTGATATTTTGTGTGATATTTTTATACAGTCCTTTTTGCATGAAGTGTTTTTGCTGTTAAACTGATATTTATTGTTCATGGGAGCGTGACAATAAAGATCTATTCATTGATGCTGTTTAGCACCATCTTATTCAAGTAAAGAGCTGTCTGGTCAAGTTTGGTGCAGTCACAGCATATTTTAATGAAGAAAAGTTACTTTAATATCTCAGAATTAATATTTTACTGACCACATGACTATGTCATCTAAAATGCTCCTATGTTATCTCCATCTCCTCCAGATTCTGCACAGTACTGGAGTACTGTGAAGGCAATGATTTGGACTTTTACTTGAAGCAGAATAAGCTGATGACGGAGAAAGAAGGGCGCTCTATTGTCATGCAGATTGTCAACGCCCTCAAGTACCTCAACCAGATTAGACCACCCATCATCCACTACGACCTCAAGCCTGGTAGGTTCAGTTTGTCATCATGTAATCATTCAACTTTATAGGATGGTAACAATCTAAACTGGTGTTGACAACCTGATAATCCAACTTGATTTTCAGGAAAAACTTCAGATATTTTCATTTTAACGAAATATCTGCACATTTCTGTTGAGAAATGACACACTTGAACGTTTGAATTTTTTTTTGCTTAGGAAACATCCTATTGGTTAACGGCACAGCTTGTGGAGAGATTAAGATCACGGACTTTGGCCTGTCCAAGATCATGGATGATGACAGCTACAGCTCTGCAGACGGCATGGAGCTGACCTCACAAGGAGCAGGAACCTACTGGTACAGACACAGCTCACTTAAAAAATTATGAATGGACTGGTGAGAGTGTGCACAGAGACAAATGGTGTTGAAGTGTGAAGATGTGACTGTGGCTTCTTGCAGGTACCTCCCTCCTGAGTGCTTTGTGGTGGGGAAGGAACCCCCCAAAATATCCAACAAAGTGGATGTTTGGTCAGTAGGGGTCATCTTCTACCAGACCTTATATGGACGCAAGGTAATAACAGACCTGGAATCCTTTTCTTTTTTAAATTACTATTTTTTATGCTTTGAAGTCGTTAAATGGCCTGTCTCTCAATACTCTACCTTTTGTATTTTTCCAGCCGTTTGGACATAACCAATCACAGCAGGATATCCTTCAAGAAAACACCATACTCAAAGCCACAGAGGTTCAGTTTCCCCCCAAACCTGTGGTCACCACAGAAGCTAAGGTCTGATATTTATTTAATGATCCAAGAAAGCTTTATGGTTCTCATTAAATGATCTGCATTTATGTCCCTTACAAATGTATGCACTTCTTGTTTAGTCCTCTGATAACTCCTGCGTCAAAACAACTCTCCTTTAGACATCTATAAAACATTTCTCAATATGTAGAATCTTTTCCTACTGTATTAATAAAATGGCATTCTCACCAGTAAAAATAGTATTAAGACTTCTACAACTTTGATTGTATATCAAAAATGTATGTTATCTAAAAAAAATAGAAGTGGGTATTTTAGCATTTAAAAGCTAGACAGGCTATATTACTTTTGTCAAAAAATTTTCCATTTCAAATGCAATCCAGTTGACATGAGTCATAACAATATTCCTTTAAGTGGAACAAATTGAATTACAGATCGGCAGTATATATATCGAGTCTAGGTATTAAGTGTTACAACACTTGAAATAGACCTCCAGCCTTCACTGACATGCATATTTTATCTGAAACTAGTTGCTGACCATGTAGACTAAACCAAACAGGACGATCATGGAAGTAATATAAACCCCAAAACATCAACAGTTCAGCCATTAAAGACTGATTGGAGAAATGAGAGGACTGAGTGTTTTTCTGTCTTTGCCCCCTCAGGCCTTCATTCGCCGTTGCCTGGCTTACCACAAAGAGGATCGTGTAGATGTGCTACAGTTAGCCAGTGACCCCTTCCTAATGCCTCACATTCGAAAGACCCTGGGCAACAGCGCCCCCATGGCACCGCCCGTTCCCTCCACCTCGAGCTGTTACAGCAGCAGTGCCTCCGACTGACTGAACCTGAGAGTCTGAAATCAAACCCTGAAGAGGCACCCAGTGAGGACAAGGCCACATGGAGACGTTGCACACATGAAACTCCTCTTCCCTTGGTGCGAGAGAGCAGAAAGCATGATGGGATGGAGGGAACGTCAAAGTGTGAATGTAACCAAAATGACAGACGGCGTGGTGGCCACTGTAGCGGTGAAGCTGAAGGGCCGGTCTCTGGCTGTGGGCTCAGCGGAACCCAAAGATTTGCCCATATGCATGCACTAACACAAAAACTGGCTCATTTAAAGGGGGCTTCTCTTACACGATAAATAGTAAAAGCACCCGAAAAATTGCACAGCTGAAAGGCTGAGAAGTTCGCCATGTGTGGAGGATCATCTGCCACTGTGGAAGGTGTTGAAGAAAAATCATTACTGACATTTCACCCCATCCTGCTTGAAATGCATCAAACTATTTTCAGAACTATAGTGGTCACTTTCAAACATGTATCTCTATATGGGTTGAAGCTGGGGCTTTAAAGAAGGGCTCCTACAGTGACGACAAGTGACTGATGACCAAAGTTCAAGGCTCCTCCTGCCTTGTTTACATGGCACCATAAGGGGTTCATAAATGACTTGACACAGAAGAGGGCTGATTCTGGAAAGATTTGCTGGTTTTGACCTATTTTGAATATTTTACTGGATAACTGGAAGTCAGCTTCCTATTTCAATTGTTAAGTCCATATTTTTTCATGAAATTTCCCCCCTTAAATGTTCTTTTGTTAACCTTATGAGGGGGCTAGCTATGAATGAGTGTTGTAAAGAGAGATAAGATTCTTAACAGAAATAATAATGAAACCATTAAAAAACATTTAAGCACTTCTGTGTTACATGTATGACTGTCAAGAGATTATCAAAACAGTTTTTCACACCATAAAACATTTATTAAATCTAATATAGAATCGTTGAGGCAGGCACATTTTCAATAACGATTGTATGATGTTGAAGAAAAGAATTGAAAGTGGCTGTAACGGAGTGCCTCGTATAAACACTTTGCCTGCAGGGAAACAAGCTAACAAGAAAACTGCATTCAAGGTTAATGCAATACTGTCGTACTCCTGTGGAATACCAATCTGTTACTTTATTAACAGTCTCATGTTGTCCATAATAATCACATAATCCAAAGCTTACAACTGGGAGGCTGAAACTTAATCTCAGAACTATACAGTTGTGTGAACATTATGCAGTGTAACGGTAGACAAAGTGTTTAGAGATGTAATATATAAAGGACATTCGGGTCTAAGAGGAGAACTTCTAAGCAGTGTCATCTCAGAAAATGTTAGGCAATAACAAACACCTATGGCAAAGTAGTATCCTGCATTTGAGAGCAGATTATAACAGACTGTCTTTGTTCCATCTTTTTTGCACAGAAAATCCTGGTAAGACTTAGATGGTGCAGACATGACCAGTTTGTCCTGTATGTGAGTCTTTGGATATTAAATGACCCATCCGGTTACCAGATCAGGGGTGTGTGGCTACAGATCAGAGTCCAGATCCCAAAGCAACAGTCCAGCAGGTTTATCTGTTGTAGAACTGTGAAGTGACCCAGGCCAGTCCCCACTTCAGGTTGGTGAGCATGAACTTGAGAGCTTTGGTCCACTGCTCCTCCGAGTTGAACTGGGTTTTGATTGAATACGAGCCTCCGCTGCCGCCTGTGTCCTCGATCTTGCCCTTATCCACATCCATCCTGTGAGAATAAATAAACGACTACTTACAGGCTTCACATCTTGTGTGTTGCATACATCCAAATATTCCAAGGTAAATGAAAATGTTCATATTTTTACACAATCTGATGACAAATTAATAGAGTTCTTATACAGAGCTGAGAAATGTGCCTCTTAATATCCATGAGGTCAATATTTGGGTTTTTTCAGATAATTTTTTTAATGGACTATCCTTTGCAGTGGATGATTTCTTTTTTAAGGAAAGCTTAGAACCTCTTGAACCCCACAGAGGATAGAAATGCATTGCTAGGTGGGTGTCGGGAACATGTTAGTTAGTAATTTTAAAACTGTAACTATGTAAGTTCGACCTAAAACATCTACATAGCTACCAGTCTAAAGTACACTAGTGGCCCCTAGAGACTGAACTGCTCACTACACACCACATGCAGACAAACTGCTACCAAAAAAAAAAAAAAGTTTACCCTGAGGGTGACGATAGAGACCATTAAGTCAATGAACTCAAAAGAATGTGTTCCCCATTTGGGGCATAATTGTACTCATTAAATTTAATGGCAATTTGCGTATTAGAATATCAAATACATCATGTGCGAACAGGACATAAAGACCCAGAGGTGGTGCTAACTAAAGGTTCATCATCCAAAATGGAACAGACACTTGAATACACTCATTTAATTTCAGCATTTCTATAACATTACACTGGTGGTTAGAAACTGGGGAAATTTTGATCTAATGGTCACAAATCACCTTAGAATATAGGAAAAGGCGGAACCCACATCCTATTAACAAGGCCGATCCAAACAGTAACCACTGGCAAATGTTACTAATTAAATCATCGCACTTGACAGACTGAAAGACGCGACTTCTACAACAGTACACAAGGTCTTCAGCAGTACAGAGGACAGAAGGGGGAGTTCTTTGTTGGACAGAGGCTGAATATAAGGTTAAAGTAGGACACTAGAGGTGACTTTTGGTTGTTTAACTATGAGTAAATGTGGTTCTGAGAGCCATGATTTAAATATTTTAGTGGTTATATATCCAGTGGTTTCCCAAATGCCTTATTTAGCTGAATGGAATAATCAAAGCAGACGTTCCTTAAGCTCCTCTAGAGTAAGTCAATGTAATGGTTTAAAATTACATTCACACTTCATGAATATTTACACCTTCGTCTTTAAATACCCTTCTAAATGAACACAGAAAAGACATGCAGCCAGCAAGGATATGCACACAGGGAGCTGGTCTGCAGATATCTGACCTGTATGGAAGGCAGAAGCCAGTGTCTCCTTTTTCAACCTCTTCTTTGAACTGCTGAACACAGTCCAGAAAGGCCACCATGGCATGGTCGAATTTATTGTCCCAGAAAAACCTCAGGCCACCAGAGCAGTACAGTGGAAGCTCCTGTGCAAACAAGACAGAAAGGAAGTGCAGATTTGGAGCCTGAAGCAGTGTTTAAATAAAGATGAGAGACCTGGGCTTATGAAAAAGCCTGTATGAATTACCTTGGACTTGTCTGTCAGTGACTCTAGGTATGAGTGGTTTCCATATGGGACAAGGCGATATCTAAAGACAGAATCAAAAGTCATTCATTTTCTGTTAACCTGAGTAGATCACAAAGCATAATTATTAAATACCAAGAACGTAGCAGAAAGAAAATCGAGACACCATGCTAAACTGCAATGGCACCAACTAATTGACTTTATATAACAGAAACAATGTTGTGGAGAAGAAAAATAACTTAAATTAATGGGAAGGTGTAAATATGTTGCAGCCGGACAAAATAACAAATAAATATTACCACATGGTCTTATGGGCCATAAATTTTCCTGCCAACATGACACAGCGTTCTTGACCAAACATTTCAATGAGAAACACATTGTGATCCTAAGTTTAAGGATTTCTAACCACTGCTTGGAGGAAAAAGACAGATCTTAAACTGCGTGAAAGTTAATTTATTGTGCACCTCTGGAAGCGCAGTCCCATTTTGTTGGCCAGAGCGTGCAGTAGCAGCACCGTCTGCCCCCAGGCCGCGTTGATCTCGTTCCACTCCACAGGGACGCTGGGAAGTCGACCCAGGCGGAAATTATTGATGGTTCCAAACTGCCCGCTGTGCCTGGACACGGACAAAAACAAGTTATATCACAGTCAAAGGAGCCCACATGAAGCACTTCCTTAGCCACTGCTGAATCAGGTTTTCTGCAAGTTTGAGCAACTTAAAGGCAAAAGATCTTTAAGACCATTATGAATGCAATTTAAGACTTATTTCATGGGGGGAAAAGTCTGAAGAAAATTTGTATTCTTACTTTGGTCATGTTCCAGATGAGAATACAGAACACTATTTGGTGATGGTATACTCAATAAGTTTCCTTCAAACATAAAGTGCTGTTATTGAATCCCTCTGAACAAGTAACATTTTGATCAAAGTTGCATTAACTGAATATGGTACATTCAATTCTGACCAGGCTGCATTAGTGGTTACTGTGTGATGAATACAAAACTTCACCAAAACATATGTAAAAGTGAAACAGAAGTTGAAGCAACTTTTTAAAAGTTACATTAATCTATTTTGTGATTAAAGTCATACTTGCAGAAATCCTGTGATTGACTGAATGAAACAAAGAATTTTTTCTTAACATACACAACTAAATTATTTCTATGTGTATTTACCAGATGTGAAATGTAGCATTGAAGACGTTGGTCTTTTTCAGTCGATCTAGTTGAATCTGGCAGTATCTCATCTGATTGTCAACACTCTTTAGCTCGTCATCCAGCTCCAGTTGCTGCCGTTTAAACTCACTGTATTCTTTTTGGTACCTTTAGAACACAGATGATGTAGAAACAAACATAGCTATTAGGGGCTTTATTCTTCACAATGCCCATCTACAACACATTTACAAGACCACTTACTGTAGCTCTTCTGTGTCCAGCTGCTGAGAGTGGATCCTGCTCTGAGCCAGATCCTGGGCCACAGCAGCCCTCTGTTCCTCCACTGCCTCTAAATCCTGCACCAGAGCCTCCTCCTCCTCCTTAAGCTGCTGAAGCTCTGCCAGCAGGGTCTCCTCTTCTTCCACCTGTAGGTGTGATAGCAGCTCCAGGCACTGCCTGTGAACAGTCACAGAGTTACCCCATTTGCCCTTAATGATATAATGAATAGCATATAGATTTTTTTGAAAACTCTGTTGGGTGCCGACTCACTTATAATTTTGACATTCATTCTCAGTGATGTTGAGCTGTGTGTCCAGATGGTCCAACAAAGTGTCAGTACATTCCTCACACAGGGGGTGGTCAACATCCGTCTGGCCTGACATGATGTCAAAAAGGTCACTGGTCACCTGAGTAAGAGAGCAACAGGGTCATACAGTATCACACACATTTTTAACTCTGGTCACACACTGAGATTAGAGTGTGAATTTTAACAAATGAAGCTACGTTAAAGCAGACATTACCTTCAGTCTGCGGCTAAGATTTTCCATAGTGCCTCCATCAGATGCTTCTCCAATTAGAGTGAAACTGTTGGCGCTCTCTGTGGACATCATCCTAGAGTGAAGGACAGGATGAAGCAGTTCAGTGAACTTTGAAGACTACTCTAAAGCCCCTGAGGTCAAAAAATTATTAAACCACCCTTGTTTTTTTGATAATTTTAATGCCTTGTACAACTAAAGGTACATTTATTTGGACAGATATATGGATAAGAACAAAAATTGCTCATTAGAGTTTAACTTAAAAGCTGATATCTGGCCATTTTCCATGGTTTCCTTGATAATAACCAAAATCACTTCACTTCTTACATCACTATCTATGGCATTGTGCTGCTAAAATAGTGCTTTTAGGCATTCCATGTTTTCTTTTCTGTCTGTTTTAGTCACATGATACACACAGGAGCTAGTACTTGATTGCATAACCATTGTTTTTGATGAGTTGTGCTGGTCTAATATTTTTTTTACAGGACTGTATAAAGTATTCAAATTAGCTTCTGTTTTTGGCAGACATTAAAAGGAGTGCTCACCGTGCAGGAGGAATGTATTTTCTGGACACACCATCTTGCTTATTTTCTACAAAAGTCTCCTGGTGAAAAACAAAAGTTCAAACATTATTGTTAATCAAATGTTTCCATACTTAATTAAAATAATCAGTTAATAGAAGTGGTTAAATTACAGAAAGATGAGATGTGGTAGCCTTTAGTGTTTGTCTCTAAAGTAAGTACATATTCTAATTTGCAACATTGTATAAACATTAAACTGCCAAGCATTAGAATGTTGAGATGGACATTTATTCTTGTGTTTACCTCCGGTGCTGTCTCCCCCTCACTACTGTCAGGCTGTTTACTGGGGGTCACAGTAACTACGGGAGCTGGGAAGGACAAAAACATTTTATGTGCAGACAGAACGAACCTTAAGTAGTATGTCTTAAACGCTAAATATACTGCATGACACTCATGGTTAATGGATAAAAACAAATATACTGCATGACACTCATGGTTAATGGGTAAAAACAAATATACTGCATGACACTCATGGTTAATGGGTAAAAACAAACATACATACCAATCAGCTCCTGAATAGTGACCCGATCGAGCACATTAAAAGATGTGTCCAGTTTCAGCGGCTGGCAGCACCGTTGACAAACAAAGCTGACCTGCATGGTTGTGCTCGACGACTTGGAGCCCTCCATCGCTTAGCTATGATAGACAAGATATGTTATTAAACAAACATTTGCAAGACCTTTCTTTATAATATAAAATAAACGGCCCACTGTAATGTTGCACGACTGGCTGATTAGTGGGTTATCTGCTTGGCTAAAATGCTACAAAGCTAGCTTGCTAACGCTGCAAAGTATATGTAATCCTACTCACCACTGCTTCCAGAAAATGAACTGATGAACACTACTGCATAGTAATTCTGAATTGTACACATATAAATGGAGAACGTTACGGCTAAGTTCTCGATACGTTCTTTGATATATTTAACGTGACTCTTCTGCACCTCGGGCTTCCTTTTTCACTTCCTTATTGTTGTTTACGTCCGGTGTGACGTAATAAAATGGAAGTCACGTGGGAACGCACTCTAAGTAGAAATCCGTCGCACACCCACGGTTTGTCCTGTGTTTCATTTATCTTCTTGGCCTAATTTACGTTATAAATGCAATTTAAATAGAACATATAGCCCTAAATACAGAAAAGTGTGTCAAAATAAGTATAAATGCCAATTGTTATGGTGTAACAGGGTGCAATTTACACTCCGACCAGTATGTGGCGCTATGTCATTACCCGTCGTGCATAAAGCAGAAGAAGACAATAGTTGCGGGAAAACTGAAGAGAGTGCTTCTCGTGTTGATAACTTCTGAAACTAACAAATTTAAGGTAAATTAACAGACATTTATTTTTTTTAACAATTGGTAATAGACGTTTACAAAGCTAGCTTTAGGTTTTTAGTAGGAGATTAGTCTTTTGACATGTTCACGTCGATTGTCTTCATCTTGGAAGTCAGAAAGTCAGCGTTGCTAGCTGCTGTATGTAACCTGCCAAAACACCCTAATGTTCCACTGTCTGTCCAGGGTAATGCACAGCTGAACGTAGTCACTGAGCAAAGTGTGTTTTTAACTGTATTGTCTATGAGTTGTACTTTTGGAGGATGTCACTGTTGCTCAGTATGTCACATTTCATTAAAAATGTGTTTTTATAAGCTGCTTTTAAAGCACAACTAATGAAATTAACCACAGATTTAAGACATTTAGGTGACAGATTGCTAACCAAACTGCCATAAATGATATGACAGACAGATCCTCGTTTATGTTAAGTTATTTTACTGTAGTTTCTGCACTATGTACATATAAGAGTTTGGGTTTCATCACTGTAATATGGTGAGTTACTTTAATTTTAAGTTACAACTACAGTTAATTTAATTTTCTATTTGTTATCTATATTTTTATGACTTAACTCCTTAAGGTTAAGTTTTTTCTAGGTTTGTCTTATTTATATTGCACATCTTTGTGGACAGTTCTTGCATATCACTGTACATACCGGGAGAAGGCAAATCACTGACAAATGTGTTTCTATTCAGTTATAATCAGTGATCACCATATGACTAGGCCACATGAATAAAATAAAAGCTATACAATTGTATATTGTCATTACTGTATTTTACAACAAGTTGAAAGAAGACAGTGTCTATGAATAAATCACACATACTGCATAGTTTGTCTAGCACAGGCAGTCGACAGTAGTGATGACTGTATTCTTTAGTATTGTATTTGTATATATGCATTGTTTACATTCTGAGTATGTTTTGCCTTGTCATTTGAAAAGCAACATGAAAACCCCAGCACCCAAAGATGTCAGGAAAGGGATTGCAGTACTTTGGGAGACATTGCAATGTCCTATATGGTAAGTCCCATTCAGAACAAAGGGTTTGTTAAATATGTAAACCATACTGTATCAGCTGTGATTGTGGTAATGATGCATTTCTCTGTTCCACATGCAGCCTGGAATTAATGACTGCTCCTGTGTCTACAAAATGTGATCATCAGTTTTGCAAGTAAGGACAGAAACAATGAAAATCATATTTTGGCTTGTTTTAATACATGTACCCATGAACAATAAAAAAAAAAAAATCTTCTCTACAAGATTTTGTATGATGAAGCTGTTGGACAGCAACAAACAAAGAAGAGCAAACTGTCCAGTGTGCAAAGCCAGGATAACTAAAAGGTTAGACATAATTAGCACATAATTCAGATTTATTTTATGTTTTTATGTTTTTTATTTTTTTACTGTTGTACATTATTTTCATCAGGCATGTTTTTCAACAGGAGTCTACAGGAGAGTCCTGGCTTTCAGAGACTCGTAGCAGGGCTGCAGGACATGATACAGGCATATGAACATGACACTGGCACAAACTGTAAGATTCCATCACTAATGTAATCTAATCTGAAATCACAATGCTTTACTTAAACTAATACCGTTGGTTCTTTTTGGGCAGACTTCACTGGAATGCCCCAAGCAAAACAACAGTCAGTGTAAGAATTCTGCCTTTCAAAATAACCACAACATTTATTCACACAGTTTTTTTTTTTAACTTCCACTTACTTTTTGTATGTTTGTTTTCACAGAGATACAAATGCTGAGGGTATTACAAATCGTCATGATGTGATATCTGAAAATATTCTTGGCAACAATGCAGATGATATGGAAAATGGAGACAATGATGATCTTACAAGATCTTATTCTTCAACTGTAGCAGGTAAAATCATGAGGTGTTTTAGAAATGTGTATTTTTTTTATTTTGTCAGCATGTCTGTCTGTCTGTCCATATATGACACATCTTGTAAACATTCTAACGCTGGAAAAAAAAAACAACTGGAACCTTAATTTTTTTTTACCATACATACAGTCACAGAAAAATGATTAGATCATCAAATGTCTTCAAAAAAAAAGGTGATGCAATTAAATATTAACTCCTGTGTGTCTCATCTGACTAAAACAGACAGAAAAGAAAACATGGAATGCCTAAAAGCATTGTTTTTTTTCAGTACAATACCATCGCTATAAATGTAAGAACTTAAGTGATTTTGGCTATTATCGAGAAAACCATAGAAAATGACTAGATATCAGCTCTTAATTAAACTCTTATGTGCTATTTTTGTTGTCATCATTATATTTGCTCAAACAAATGGACCTTTTGTTGTACCAGGCATTGAAATGACCCAGAAATTGAAGAAAACAAGGGGTTGTCAAATAATTTTTTCTGCAACTGTACATCATGTATAGAGCTTGGACAAGTTCACAAAGGGGTGACTTTGACCTATTTTGTGACCTACTTTTCCAAGGTCAAAAGTCTGAAAACATTACTTCTGTACAAATGCAGAAGGTTCCATCTGCATTTGTACTGGAGGGGGCACTCCACTGTGTGTGACCCAGCAGTCTAGTCCAGTCCAGTGGTTAGGTGGGGATTTTTGGAAATAGGAGATTCTTGTGTCCTGGCGTTCAGGGAGTCCTGGCTTAGCAAATCGGACCAAAATTGTTATCATTTTCCCTCGAAGTCAGTATATCCACATGAGAAGCCTGATATTAAATGTTGGTATTATTTATGCTAATACCATCGTGCCAAAGTGGTTACAGTGATTATAGTCTACAGTGTGTCTGTAAAGAGAAGTCAATATTTAAGAAACTCCAGAGCAGAGTTATAGCAGTTGTTGATGATATCTCAGATAAGAAGTTTCATCAATTACTGGTAAACTGTTTTGATCTCTGTTTTGAAAGGGTCATTGTTATGTTTTTCAGCCCAGAATGGATTTGCGAGATTAATGGAACTTGGAGACGCAAGTCCTTTGACGACAGAAAATGAAGGCCTGGACAGTGGCCTTGGGGAGGCTCCACCAGCGTCAGAAAACAGAATGCGCAGCACTACAGACAAGCTGGAAGGGAAACAAACAAGAGTGTCAGATGTTGTGGAAAAGCCAACATCAACACACAAAACACGAAGTAAACAAGAGACATCCACCCTTCAGCTGTTAACACCAGCTGAGGTGGAAGAACAACCTCCTAGGAACTCATCAATGAAAAAGAAGTCGGGGCCTGCTGAGATCTTTGAGCGGAGACAGAAGAAGAGTGTGGAGAAAGTTACTAAATGGCTTATGACAGTTCCAACTGAGGAATGCCTTGAATTGGAGAAACTCACTGAAGATCCCTGTGATTCAGATGACTCGGACAGCTTTTCCTCTGCCTCAACAATAGATCTCAAGCAGCATATTAACAACATGTCTTCGATGAGAGATGATTGTGCTAAAGCCCTTGAAGAGCAGGTGTTTGGTGCTGTGTACAAACGTGAGCGAAAAGGGAACAGGACAGTCTCCTCAGCACCAACACACTACATTCCAATTAGAAACACAAAGGCGTCTGTAAAGATTCTCCCAAAAAGGACAAGGAAAAACAATCTTATCCCTGATGACCTATCTGAAGATAGAAATGAAAGTGACAAGGAAAAAGAACAGCAAATAATAGAACAAGGAGATAATATCAGCAGTGACATTTTTAAAGAAGCGGAGCAGATGGTCACTGAGGGAGGCACACAAAGTGACAATAACAGTGAGGCTGAAGAAAAAGGGTCTAATATTAGACCACCTCAACCAGAAAGAAACTTAAAGAAAAGCCTGCGTAATGCTTTGCAGGAGGTTGACAGTGATTTAAAAAAGAAAGTTGAGGTAGGGTCAGAAAGCACACAGCAAAAGAAAACCAATAAGAGGAAAGGTAAAAATGTAAAGCCAAGTAAAACCAAGAATGTTCGAGTTGCTAAACCTCTTATTTTGGTAGAAGTTCAAAATGAAGAGAGCACTCCAGCTGAAGTACCTAAAAGAAGGTCAGAAGACATTCAGGTTCATATTGAGAATTACCCAAGTAGCGAGGATCCAGAAACCCCTGTTTTAAGGAGTACTAGGAGAAGTAGAAGACTTCAGTGCTTTGCAGAGGAAGTTCAGGAAAACAGAAAGACAGCGCCAGCAAAGACGAAGGTGAAGGCGTCACAAAAAGACAGCAGTGTGACAAATAAACCTGAGGAAACAAAAGGAGGAACAAAGGGAAAGATGGCCTCATCTGAACCTGTAAACCTGACAAAGACGATTAGCAAGAATGGATGTATTTATGATAAAGATTTAGAAGGAATTGAAAACATAGAGTGTTGTGAAAGCACACCATTATTGAAGCCAACAGAGTCTGTTCAGGAGTCTATCACTGAGGTCCCAAAGACAGATAACCCGTCTGAGCTCGGCGCTGCTTGTTATTTGCCTGTGGTTCCAAGTTCCCAAAGTCCAACAAAAGCAGATGTGATTGATACTGTGCTGGAAAGTGACAGTCCATCTAATCCACTTCCAAACACTGCTCAGATGGAGATGTCAGCATGTGACATTAAATGTGCTGGAACAGAAATCGAAGAGGATAAGAATGACAGCAAGCTGGACACAGAGCAACTGCTTCAGAGCTTCAAAGCCACCAAAAGGAAATCTTTTCATCTCGGAGGACCAAGTGTGAAACGGAGCCGCCGCTTTGAGGAAGAAAATATGCACAGTATTGAAGTGGAGGAAGATCTGCCTCATGCTGAGTCTGGGGCTGAATCTGCAAAACAAAAGAACTGTAAAACAACAAACCTAGATGGAGCCGAGGACAATGACAACTCATCTTATAGTGATTTGATCCCCCCAACTAACTCACCTGGCCTGACAAGAAAAGCAGCTGTTGCACAACTGGATCAAGTAGTTTCAGAAACCTCAACCCCGAATATTGTTGTTTCTATTGAAGACAGTGCTGTTGACTGCTCTAGGAGTACAGATAGCAATGACCTCAGTCCTAACAAAGTGTCAAGATTAGAAATGGATTGTCCTCTGCTTTCTGTCATCCCTCAAACAGAAAATTCTGGGCTCCCCTTCACAGCCACTGATTTGTCTGGAAGTGGAAACGAGGCAGAAAAGTTGAATGAATCCTCAAGGTTTTCTCAGACCCCTGAGAGTCAGTTTCTGTGTCCTAAGAGAGATGCTGGTGAAGTGGAAGAGATAAGAGACGGCGTTTCACAAAGGAATTCCACTGCCTCTGGAAAATACTGTCCAGTTAACACAATGGAACTTTTCTCAAATGCAGAATCCTCTTTAACTCCAGATGGCCTTGTAACACCTACTGTTCAGATCAGTAAAGCCAATGGAGAGCTCAGTGGTCACTCTTCCATCAGAGAAAACCAGAGGAAAAGGAGTAGGACGCGGAAGTTGGAGTCTTCACCGGAGTCTGATTCCAGCGGATCCAGAGAAGAATTACCAACTTTAGCCCAAATTTTTGAAACATCAGCTCATTCCAGTGCTCTTAAAAGGGCTGATTGCGATAGAGGTGGCTCCAGCAAAGCTAATAGATCAGTTACAGCTGACACAGCAAAACCACTGAGCCACCCACCTGCATGCCCAAGTCCAGACTTTAATTCCAGCCAAGCATCTGTGGACTTGTTTGGCACACCAGATGAATGTAAGTCTTCTCTTCGAAACTAAAATAGCACTTACGCTAGGCAAGCAACCCATTGAGATTTAACAGTGTAATGAATCTTTTCTAGTCATTAATCTGCAAGGTGTACATGTGTTGTGATGTATTCCACCTTGTGCAGATCGAAAGCAATTTGAGTATTTTTTCACCTTAGGCGACGTTCCAGTAAATGACCCAAGCGTTTCTATGGAATCATCACAATTCTCAAGCCAAGTCCTTGTTACACAGGTAAGTGCAATTATGTTCTTAGTGGCGTCCTTTTGTTTTTTTCTATGCAGCCTCTGTTTAGAAGATATGTAAATTACTGCATGACCAACCTTTTATTCTCATATGTGATAAAGAAGTCTTCCATTATTTCATTAGACCTGAGTATTTTAGATTGGTTTGTGTTGGCTTTTACTGATGCACCACCTGGTTTTACCCTGTAGAGGGCAGCCACCCCATATTCCCCAAACCAAACTGTCAGCTGCTGGATGACAGACTACCCCGCTCAGTAAAAAATGTCCCCCTCAGCAGCTTTCTAAATTGCATTTCATTTACGTTAGAGGAAATGCCGCCTAGGAGATGATTCTTGTTTTCTACCTCATCCATCTTCCAGCACGCTCACTTTTATCTGTCGACTGTATTTGACTGGGGGTTCAGATTTCATGCCCTGGGGTTTAGAAAGGGTCCGGGATTACACACATCTAAGAATGCAAAGCTTTGGTATTATTGTACCGTGCTAAAACATCTGTGAGTGTATGTGTATACCTGCCCAAGTTAATTTTGCTCCAGTTGATATATAATCAATGCACGCTGAAAGCTGAAAAGAAGGATAAACTTAACTCATTGAAGCAGGGAAACATGGGCCTTTTTTTACACCTCTACACATTAATCTGTAGCTCAGTCTAGTCATAAATTTAACTTAGCTGTAGACATATCCTTCCTTAAATTCCTTTGAAAACTTGCCCCAAATTAAAATGCTTCTCTCACCTCTAAAGTCTATAGTCAGTACCATATTTATTGCTGCTCCTCCTGTGATGGATAGTTGTTACTGTTTTCATACATCATTGCACAATATCAAATGTACAGCCAGTATGTGTTTCTTTATTTGGTGTAATAAACATTGCATTGCAGCATTTCATTTCCACTTATTCCCCGCTGTATATTATAAAACCGCATGACTCATTTGTAATTACAAGCTGTTCCATTCAGCTTTGTTTTCTCCTCTCGCAGGAAAAGTTAGAAATGAAGAAGGAGCTGGTGAGGCTGGAGAAGCTGATGGCTCTGGTGTCAGAAGTGCTCCAGGAGAAAGAGGGCTGCCCAGAACACCACAATACCCATCACAGCAGCAAAACCACAGGTTTGGAGATAAGAAATGTCTCTAGATTTGTTAAAATGTTTCATCTCGTTATATGGGGCGAACTCATAATGTCTCTTCAATGGTTTTTATCTCAGGTCTCCTGTGTTTAGGTGGTTGCAGCTGTTTCTTGGGGGTCTTCCTCCTTACTCTCTAGGAATATTGGTCTTATATTATAAATTACATCTTTTCCTTGAATTTGTGAAAGAGATGGGTATATGGAGGATGGGAGTTTAAAGCTCTTCCTGCAAGAAAAGTTAACTTTTTTATTAAAAATGTATAACACATCATTTTGAATCTTTATTATTATCATACCTTTGTACAAAACTTTCATCTTAAAGGCAGAGTTGTTTAAGAAGCCCCATGGAGACCAACTATAATCATTCCTCAAAGTCATTTTAGTTAGCTTTGGTAGCCTCTGCACTGATTTTACATTAATTTTACACAGTTGGTGTCCACAATAGCTTAGTTTGAAAACCCCTGACAATAAAGGCTCTTCGAGTGGAGTAAAGTCTGTTCTAATTTGATATTACGTTTCTACCTTAAATATAGAAATTAATTTCAGTTACCCCAGCACTTACCTTTATTTACTAGTTAAAGTTAGGGATAAAGTTAATGCTACTTTTGAGAACTACCTTAAACTTATAGTGTAAAATTAAACAAATAAGACAAAGTGGTGGTCAAGTATGTAATAGAGTGCTCAACAATGAGGAAAAAAGCTAACCGTTATACCATAAAACACACATACAGTCGCAGAAAAAATGATTAGTCTGCCCCTTATTTTCGTCAATTTCTTGTTTATTTTAATCCCTGGTACAACTAAAGGTACAATTGTTTGGACAAATACAATGATGACAAGAACAAAAGCTCATAAGAGTTTGATTTAAGAGCTGATATTTAGCCATTTTCCATGGTTTTCTTGATAATAACCAAAATCACTTCAGTTCTTATCGGTAGCTATGGCATTGTACTGACAAAAACAGTGCTTTTAGGCATTCCATGTTTTCTTTTCTGTTAAAGTCACATGATACACACAGGAGTTAGCATTTGATTGCACAACCATTGTTTTTGATGACTTGATCTAATAATTTTTTGTACTGTACATCTGCCCACATCTTTGCATAAGTACACAAACGTTCTAGAAGAAGTGTTAAATCAACCACCAGCTTCCTCCTTCTCTGCTGTTGCTGTTGATGTGCTATACCCATAAGGCCCTTTTCCACTGCACGTTTTCTTAACGGCACGGCACGGTTTGACTCTACCCCCATTTAGCCCTTTTCCACTGGGGGCTGGACCTTGGACCTGTTACGATTTTTCGTACCGTTTTCAGAGGTGGCTTTAGCCGTGCTGAGCCAGCACTAAAACGTGACATGAGCAGTGCCGTCCTCCAATTGGTCAGTGGAAATGTCGTTTATACTCGCGACGAAGCTCGGGTATCTTTAAACATTCACCTGCCATGTGTGGAAAAACATACCTGCGAAAACGTCAACAGCGTTTTCAGTGATAATAAACGCACAGCAGCAGTACCGCCTCCATGTCATCCAGAGCCTCCATCGTTGTTGTTTACTTTACTGACCGCGGCATGACACTTTATTAGTCATCTGAAAATGACGTACAGGAGTGTCGACCCCACCAACTCCATCCACTTCAACTAGTCCC
>JAPTYQ010000012.1:12725775-12752950 GCA_029814465.1 Ostorhinchus cyanosoma | reverse complement strand
TTCTTATCAGACTGAATAACCGCCATTTAAATGACGTAGTTTCAATGGCATTATTTGTCCTTCATTTGTGACTTGGTAATCTTCCACATGCATGTGATGAACAACAAACACCAGCCTCTGAAAACATGTGGCAACACAGAAAATCAGTGAGTGTAGTGGTAGAACTGGTATTACAAATGCAGCCAAGACTTCTGAGTCATTTCATATGCAGATAAAAGCAATCAGATTCTAGTCTAGTATGAATGTAAGCAGTGAGTGATGACAGTAAAAAATAATAAAGACAGTTTTCTCTGCATGTGACAGCAATAATCATGAAGAAAAATTGCATCGATAACAATTCTTCCCTTAAAAACAGTATGCATCCTATTAAATACTTTTACACAGAAAACCGGTGAGTGTAGTGGTGAGACTGGTATTGCAAATGTAGCCCAGACTTCTGAGTCATTTCATATGCAGATAAAAGCAGTCAGGTTCTAGTCTAGTATGAATGTATGTAGTGAGTGATGACAGTAAAAAATAATAAAGACAGTTTTCCTTGCATGTGACAGCAATAATCATGAGGGAAAATTGCATCAATAACATTTTTTCCCCCTTAAAAACAGTATGCATCCTATTGAGTACTTGTACACTATGGCATGATGGACATTTTTGGAATTAAGCAGGACGCTGGTTGTAATTTACAGCAAATAAGGAAACGGTGATGATGCTTAACTGAGTCACTCTCCCTCCACAGTCAAACCCCTCCTATTCCTGCAGACCCACACACTCCTTATCTCCCTTTGGTCTGTTCAAGGCTTCACACTCCATTCTCTGGGATAAAAACATCTAAACTTACTTTGGCAAGAACTTCACTCATCCAAAACTTTGAGAGTATTCAGAAACAACGTTTTTTTTTTTTGTTGTTTTTTTTTGCTGCAGTTTTACGACGATGAAGATTTTATTTCCCCACTGGCAGAAGTGACATATTTTGTCCTATATGTGCGCCTGACAAGGTGAGGATGCTATGCTATACTTACATGAAAAAAAGTACATTTAATTAAAAAAAAGAAAAATAACAGCGTGTTTGAAGAAAAAATATTGACCTTATTGTCAAAATGGCTGGACTCTATAAATACTAGTAGGTTTCTCTTGCTACTTTTGATGTGAGTTGTGGTAAATTTAGCTAACTTGATTTACTGTACTAGGCTAGCACTAAGCTTTGCTATCATAATTAGCTCGGGTTAAAATTAAATAATATTAATTCAAGTTTAATATTGTTTTCGGGTCAACTCGACTGATTAAGGTTATTAAAAAAAACTGGTATAACTATCCCAAAATAATACAAAGCTCTTATAGAAGTTTTTGCTTTTGTTTGGTCAGTGTTAGCATAAAAATGTGAAAAAAACTAACAGTTAGCAAGTCTCAGTATATTAAAATGGGTTATCATTCATATTAATATATTAATATAGATAAACGTAGTTACAATTTCTAGATTAGTGGCTTTGTATTTAAACAATAAAATGGTAGAAAATAGTAAAAAAAAAAATGTCAGTTAAGTTAAATACAGTTTTACTTGAACTGTCTAGAGGGACTCTTGCATCTGTGTTACAGGAAATCTTATTAGGTTTTGTATTAGTTTGCTGAAAAGAATGTGGATCTGTTTTAAAGAAACAGCTGTGGTCTGACGGAGGTTGTATGGTGTTTCCTTTCTTTCTTTTCAGGCACATGGGGTTTGGAATCGACGTGCACTGTCTGGGAAAACGAGGAAGGCAGAAAGGATAGCTAAAAAAAAAAAAAGGTAGTTAATTTAGAGTTAATTAGTGTTAACTGGTGTGCTCAATACTTAAACTAGTGAAATATTGCCTCTACTTAGAAAATTTGAGACAATAAACACTGAAAATGGATAGTTACATATTATGTTTAGTTTCTTATTTCAAATGGAGATTGATTTAACTTGTGCCTTGTACAGATCATTATTTTGTATTTTGTATTATATTGTAAGGAAGCTTTATTTTTGTTATGAGATTTATTTGTTATGCTTTTGTCATGTTGCTGTACTATGGTTATATCCTTAAGATGTTAATTGATTGATTTAAGGCTGTCTATTTCCAGATTCTGCTATTTTTATTTTTATTATTAATATTTTATTTATTTTATTAATGCAGCCCTAATTGTACAGTTTATTGTGTAAAAGTCAAATTTTAAACAGTCCTTCTCCATAACACATTAGTAATATTGTAGTATTTTGAGCCATCTGACATTTGGCTTTGACTTAATGTGAATTGTCACGGCTTGACTTGATGTGTGTCAGATCTTTCGGATGCTCTAGTGTCCTATTTTTCTGTAAAGTTGCTTCTCACTTCACTCCCCAAATAAGGACAAGTTACCATAAGTTAACTATCTATGGTTTACATCAAGCCAGGAAACACTGTAACACGTCGTTCTCATCAGTGCAGTGCCTTGATTTTCCTTTGGCTTTTTCTTGTGAACAGTGTATCTAATAAAGATTAAAAAAAACATACCACTCAAAAATACGGAGCGCAGTGTCAGCACTACAAATTTTTTTACAGCCACCTTTTAAGTTAATGGTGGGCGAGTGTTTCATACTGAAAACATAGATTTAGGGTGGAGCATCACTTTAACTGCTTTGAAGGAAACTGTAATCTTGTATGTTCACAGCTTGAAATCCTTTTTGATAGGCATGAACAAGGCTGGGTGCTCTTTAAACATGCACTCCTTAAATAGTTCTTTTACTAGCGCTGTAGGAAACTGGAGGCTGTAGGTCTGAGACTGGGAGACATCTGGGTAAAATGCACTGGATTGCTTTCAGACATATGAAAACACTTGGGTGATCGAGGTGCCGCAACAGGTCCATTCAATCTTCGGACCTGTTTTATGTGAACCCCTTATATGAGAAGATTGTATAATTGTAAACATGGAACGTGAGTTTTAAACTCCCCAGGGTGACTATAAATTTAGTAAAAATTGAGGAAAAAGTCTAATAAATTTGCAGGATTACAGTATGATCACGAGAAGAATTGCATTTTTTTTGGCTGGCAGTTGTGCTGCGGTGTGATTCTCATCTTCATGTGAACAAGAGCAGTTTGAAGCATTGTTCTCAGTTTCTGACCAACCTTGAGATTTATGTTTGGGTGGTGATAAATTAGCCAGTGGGCCAGCCAGATGTGCAGTTTTAAAAGGCACATGACTCTTAATGAGACAGTCCAGATTTTTTTCCTTTTTTACAGACTGAGATGTTAACTTAGTGGCAGCTTGACCTGATTACTATGTTGTTGGATTGTATGGCATTTATTTAAGACATAGCACTGACAATGTGTATGCACCACATGTGTACTTTGAGACTATTCAGTGTACGCATTGTATTTTAACCCAACATTTTTAAACCACAAATTACAATGGTTTATGTGTTATCAGCAAATACCAAACAAGGAGATAGTAGAGCATAAATCACAAAAATTCTGCTAATCAGTTATTGACTTATAATAATTAATCAATACAGATAATAGTAGAGGTGTTTCCTTTTCTTTTGGTGTCGTGATGCCGTTGGCCAAGTGGTGGGATCACTATAGGACTAAAACTTTACCCAAATTTTAAGAATAGCTTTTTGCTGGAGGACTAAAACAGTTTTTTATTGTGACAACATAACTGAGTTTGTGCAGTGACAGTCCCAGAAAAAAATCAAGCATTGTTCCTATCAGGTCATCTTATTGCTTTTATCTCAGTCTCCTACCAGTAGATGTTAAGTACATGGCAGTATATTAAAAATGGTGAAGTATGGGCTTGACTGTTGTATATACACAATCATCTGATGGATTTCATTTCAGTACTTTGGGTAAATTACATTCTATGTAGCAAGTAACATGACCGATTGACTTTCAGGGCTTTAGTGTTTCAGTGGTAGATTTCCAGTACAAATCACCACACAAACACAGTAACCTCCCAAAAACCTATCAGGGACACCTAGTTAATAATAGCAATTATGCTTAGACATTCCATCATCATCATTACTCTTCCGTTTGTATATTAATGCCGGAGGTATGTTTAGACATGAGCTTTAGGGTATAGCTGTTAAAGGAATCAAGTGTAAGCTTGTTGTTATCGTAGATAAATGTGCTGTTATGTAACCATGTATAGGAAAGACAAAGTACCTGTGTGTGTCAAATTAATTCCATGATGATGTTCTTTCTTTAGTCATCACTGTAAACCCACAGAGCTAATAGTGTTTGTAGTCTTTACATGTGTAGTAAAAATTATCTGTGTTTATGTGTATGTTTGTAGAGATACACTGAAAGATTGATTAGCTCATTTAATGTCACTAGGATTTTGATTAACTAGTTTGAGATAATTGGTTTTGGCTAATAATTTCACAAAGTTAAAAAAAGACAAAATTCAAACAAATTTGCAAATTTCCATTCTCTCTCAGTAAGCAGTAGATCCTGCTGTCTCCTAATAAATGCTGTTGTTGAGCGTCATAAAACTTTGTCTTTTATTCATTGCAGAGTTTAGTGTTTTATTGTCTCTTTAAATGTATCCTATTGATACTTCCCATTTAAATAAATGTACTGCAAGCATATAAATCTACTACAGACATAATATTGTTACATTTTCGTTAAAGTTTAGCAATTTTGTGTCCCGTGTATTATTGTTGGTCATTTTATGCTTTCGCACAGAAGTTAATGATGTCTGCTTTCTTCACAGGGGAGTAACAGGAAGTGTATGTTGCCACTCACTATAGAGTCCCTACCATTACCATGAGCTGGAGTTTCCTGACTCGTCTGCTGGAGGAAATCCACAACCATTCCACATTTGTGGGGAAAATTTGGCTCACCGTCCTCATAGTTTTCCGCATTGTGCTGACAGCAGTAGGTGGTGAGTCCATCTACTATGATGAGCAGAGCAAATTTGTCTGCAACTCAGGCCAACCGGGCTGTGAGAATGTGTGCTATGACGCCTTCGCTCCACTCTCACACGTTCGCTTCTGGATCTTCCAGATTATTCTGGTGGCCACACCATCTCTCATGTACCTGGGCTATGCAGTCCACAAAATTACTCGGGCAGAGGAACAGTCGGACAGTGGGGGGGTGAATGGTTTTTCGCGGAGAAAATCTAGGAAGAACTATCTGGCAGGGAGAAGGCAGCACAGAGGCCTGGAAGAGGCTGAGGATGACAATGAGGAAGACCCCATGATCTACGAAATGGCTGAGGTGGAGCGCAATAGTGAAGTGGCTAAAGGAAGTTGTGATGGACAGGGAAAGGGCAAAGTTCGGCATGATGGGCGCCAACGGATCAAACAGGATGGGCTGATGCGCATTTATGTATTTCAGCTCTTGGCCCGCTCTTTACTGGAAGTGGCTTTCCTGTGTGGACAGTATGCGCTTTATGGATTTGCGGTGCCTGCCACATATGTTTGTTCAGACCTGCCCTGCCCTCATCGTGTAGACTGCTTTGTATCACGACCCACTGAGAAAACTATCTTCCTCCTCATCATGTATGCGGTATCCATGCTCTGTCTGGTACTTAATATATGGGAGCTGCTTCACTTGGGAATAGGTACCATCTGTGAGATTATACGCTCTCGCCAGTTGCAGGTTGATGATGATGAGCTTTGTGGATTAACAAAAGCGCCGGATACTATTGAGACAGGATTGAACAGAGAGGAATACAGCAGCTACCCTTTTTCTTGGAGTGCACCATCAGCTCCACCTGGGTACAACATCGCCATCAAGCCTCTTCTGGTTTCTACAGGGACCCGTGACCAACCACTACCCATCACCGACCTCACTAACACCAAGATGGCATGCAGGCAGAATCACGTGAACATTGCCCAAGAGGAGCGTCAGCACTGCTCCAATAATGATGACAACCTGAACAGAGGAGGGATGGGAGATGGGCCGAGAGGACTTCATAAGGATGTCGGTCAGCCTCAGAACCGGCTGGAGGCTGACAAACAGGTCTACAACAAGCAGCAGGGCCACACTAACAACCACAGCAAACGTAAACACCGGCAGGCCTCCAAACATACCTCAAGCAAAGTGGATGCAGACAGGGGCAGCAGTAGCACTAGTAGTAGTAGCAAATATGGAGAGATAAAAGGTTCTGAGTGGATCTAAAAGACAAACGGTGGCAAATTCAGACTTGATGCATGTCATCGTAAAAGTCACCACTAACTTCCGGAAAAAGTATGCAGTTCATTTTCATGATCATCGTTGCATTAGAGATTTACATTTAATAGTTTCCTTATTAACTTTCAGGTTTGAGCAGAATTAAAACCAAGCAATACAACATTTTGCAAGAAAGCATTAAAGAAGGTATCAATGCAATGTAAAATGTAACTTTTAAAGCTTTGGCAAAGCAAAAAAAACAAACACATTTTCACACCAAATTAGGGTACAAGATAGATTTGCACAGTATATTTTGAATAACCTCTACTGAAAGATGATGGAGTTGAGTGATTGTTCAGTGTTTTGCAGATGCATTTGTTCTGCTACCCAGGGTGCCTTACATTAAAGACTACAAAGAGCTGTTTCACATTCACAGTGTTTACTTTAAGTTCAGCACTTAAGGTTTTGAAGTAATAGTTTTATTTTACAATGTTTTTTATTATCCATCTATTCAGTTTTCAACATCCAATGTTGGATTTGGATTGTTGATGGTTGTCTCTTGCTGTAGTGAAATAAACCTATAGTGTTTTCAAATGTTTGCAGCTGAGATGTTTACAGTGTGTTTTTGTAAAGAAAATAAAAAGTTGAATTTATGTTTTGTCATATGTTGAGAAGCATGTACTGTATTCAGTGGCCTTGCAGTTGCATTTTTGGGGTCTGGTATGTTTTCCAAATTAGTAACATACTCATTTTTAATTTGCCATTATAGTCTCTTGCATTGTGCCATTTTTGTTTTTTATTTGTGCAAAATATTTTTTTGAGTGCATGTTTGAGGTTTTACATGACATAAATAAAGAGTACATATTGTTTTTATTATTTGTGTTTGCATGACATGTGTTCAATCATTCAATAGGTGAAAAGGCAGTAAAACAGTTTATGTGAATATGCGGCATTTTACTCCATAACGGGAAGATTAAACTTAAATGGTGTTTTGAAGTAACTGTAGCACAGCGCCCTCTGGTGGTTATTAAGGAAAACTAAATACTACGACTCATTTCTAGGTTATGTTTGCAAATACAAATTTAGCAGCTACTTTAGAAGCACTGCTTTAGAAAACAAATATTTCAACAAGTTTTAAGCAGAAATTTTATTACAAATTAGCTTCTTTTTTTTTTTTAATTGAGAATTTCTAACTGGACAGGATAAGGGAACATGACCCAGTCTGACAAATCCAGCGTTCACCGGAAGTGGCATCATCTTTCTGTTCCGGTCTCCGCCAGTGTTTTTAAAAAAGCGGCGGTTGGTACCTCAACTTCCCCTGACATTTCCTTAGCACGCTGTCACTATTAAAGTATCAAAGCGTAAGTGCACCATTTTTTGCATAAGTCATGTGTAAGATAGTTTAACAGACGACCGATATTTATCTTTCATACTACTTAAAGTGTTATTCATTCGTTCTGTAATTCATGGAAACTTGAGCGCTAACAACAGCTAATGCTAAGCAATAGCATTTCATGCTAACCTTGTTTGCGTGGTTGTATTGTTACGTGGCTTTAGCTGTCCACAAAGAGACAGAATGATTGATCTACGCTATCATAGTAAAGTTTCAGCACATGTTTCCTTAGTTTCGGATATTATGATGTATGCATGAATCGTGCCAGGCACACTATCACTTGGTACTCAGGGGAAACGTGTTGAAGTTTTCGATGAATGGAGCATACACTACTGTCCGTACTCAGGGCTATCGCTCATTATTATGCTCACATGTTGCACCCAAGCCCTTACAGCCTTCTCTAAAATCAGATAAACGACTGTGAAAGCAAAACGTTTTCCGTCGCAAGTTTTGTCCTTATGCTATTTATTGTGTACTTGTTATCTGCTTTAGCTTGATGTCTTCATCAGCTGATAGGAACAATAAGTGTGGCCAGCAGTCTGTCACGTGTATGGTAAAGGTAAATGTAAAAGTTAGACCTGAATATAACATACATAGAATAATTTTAAGCCAACACAAACTTTCAAAACCGGCACAAAGTCCCCTGAAACACAATGGAAAACTGTGTTATAATAACAATGCTCAAGTACTTGACAACAATATATTAATTTCAAGGTTCCAGCTGGGAATCGAAGTATAGACTACGGTCATCCCCTTTTTTGTCTTGAATTTATGCAGCCCTTATCATTCAGAATTACATTTCGTGTTTTTTCCCCTATGCAAATGTAGGATTCTGGTGTTTGATGGTAAACAAACAGCACTATCACTATGCAGCAGCAGAAGTATCCAGAGAAATGTGGGCTTCTGGGCAAACTGTGCTCTGGACAGAAGAAGCTGGAAGGGAAAATCTTCTATCTAGACCAAGTGAAAAAACGTTGCACGGCTTTGCTTTTGGAGGCTATATGTCTTCTTGGAGGGGTAAGCTCATGGGAAGATGACGGTTTCCTTTGCTTCTTGTTATATTGTTGATTATGAAAAATTGCTAATCATCAGTGTAAATTGATGTGTGGATATACATGTTTTTCCTACTGTAGAAAGTTGAAAGCTTCCTGCACAAGGATGTGAACTTTGTCGTCACTGGAAACCAGGAGAGTCTGACAGAACAGAGGTCTCTGGATAGCAAAGCAGGGACCAAAGTCATGAGTAAAGAACATCAGCGTCCTGTTAAGCAGCGGGAAAGTATCTTCAGCAATGACCAACAGCGACCAAGCGCTACTAGACCAATGGTAATCAAATTCAGTCATGCATTTTAAAAATGTTTTACAGATCTTATTTAATGGAACGAGGCAAGAGTGTTGGTGTTCAAGAGATCAGTATTTTTGGGTTAAAAATGAAGTAAAGAAGTTGCAAAAAAAAAAATAATGCATCACCTTAAAGTTAAATTAATGCCTTTATGTGTTGTTTTTATTCATTTGATCACAATACACTGTTCTCAGTTTTCAATTGAATCAGAATGTTACTCTGCAGCATTCTGTGCTGTAATATAAATGAAAATTTTTCTTGTATATTAACATCAACATTGGTATACATTTATTTCACAGCTGATAAGAATGCTACATATTACTAGGCTGTCAGGTTAATGATATTTTAGCTGACAATTAAGTATAATAGAAACAATCATTTACAGTAAAAACATTTTTTTTTTCTAAATGTTATGCCACTAGTGTATCCTCTTCACAGCATAGTTTTTTCATACATATACAGCACATTTTATGAAGAAGAATTAATTGTTATTGGCATTGAACTTAGGAACATATAAGTTAAAAATGAAAATAAAAAAACAATCTTTTTAAAAAGTTTCCTAAATAAACCTAAGAACAAACACATTTTGAAAGTTATTCATTGACATAATTTGTATGAAAAGCCTGTTACTGAAGTATACAAATAAATTATGTTGAACTAGGAAACTTTTAAAAAAGATTTATTTTCAATTTTAACTTATGTTATGAATGAAGACATTTAGTTAAACAAAATGTTGCATATAATCCTTGAAAATAACCTCTGTGCATGCCATACATTTTTGATCAATATATTAATTAAAATTTTGAACCAGAATCAATAGATGTGTGTATTTATCTCAACAGGCTTGTGGCAGCCGAGGGAAGGCTCTGCTTGAAAAAGCCATTCGCAACAATGTAAGTCAGCAAAAGTGTTGCGTATCTTATGGATTTTCAGCTTTAATTTTTGGATTTTTCTTCATAGATGGTAAATAAATATGCAGGTGTCTTAATGGTCTTCCACAGGAGCGACTACAGGGGAGCAGTGTGTTAGCCAACGCCCGATCATGGGGAGTCAAGATTTTGCATGCAGATGGTATCCTTTTGACAAGCTGTTGTATTCAGACGATTTCCTGATAACAAGTAATTGCACAAAGTAAACCTTTGTTTGGTTTGTTTGTGCTCCCATCTGAAGTGTAGTGAAGTTGTACTCACAGCAGATGGCACTATGGGAGAGTTTACTGTCATATAATTAAACCTGTAAAGAAAGTACCTGTATTGCAGAACATTGTCTGAAAAATCTTGTTTTGATCCTTAATGTATTCTCAGATGTCCTTTTATATCTGAAAGGGCTCACTCGAGAGAGCATCAGCGCTAAACATAAGTCAGAGGTAGGGTGATGCGCCCAGTAGTGTTTCAGCACACACGACAAGTAAATGCAGCAGTTTTCATACCTCAGGAAAAAAAACAAGTTTAACAAATTTTGAATGACTGAGCTGAGTAAAATAAAAATGTTTGGCAACAATAGGTATTTGAAGAACAACTGTTTTACTTAGCGGAACATTTTGTGTGTGTAATGGAGATATAATAAATATTGACTAGTCCTTTTGCACCTTTGTGCTTATATAATTTTTCAATATTTATGGTGTTTTTTGTTTGCAGAAAGTGCACACCAAACAACAAGGTTCTCATGTTGTCAAAGGTTAGTTATGTGCCAGATACTAAGCTATTACACAAATACAGTATTGATCTAATAATTTGCCAGATTAATTGAAATGTTCTTTTTCTGTCCATATTTTTGTCACATTTTGATCCACAGCCACAGCTTTAAGGTCTCCCTATCTTAAAATTGAAGATTCAAGCAGGTGAGTTTCATCCCTCATTTCAGTTCTGGTTGTTTGTAATTGTTTATTTCCGTTGCTCCACAGGAAGGGAATGTGACTCCCAGTTGAAACAGTACACTTAAGGAACAGAAACTGCCCATAAGAAAACTTAAAACGAATCCTCACGCATGTGTTTAAAGTTTTAATGTTAATTAACCCTTTTGGTTAAAGTTTTATTGTTAAACATGTTTCTGAACGAAGAAAGAAACTGGAGACATGGCTATGAAAAATTGGTTTCAGACTTACTGTTTACAAAGATGTTGTTTGGTATTCCAGTGGATGCTGTGACTCAAAACAATAACGAGTGTGTGTGACCTGCCCCATGTTTCTGCTCCTCTTACCCCACTGGGACAGAGTTTTGCATTTCAGCCTAGATTATTTTCTTAATTGAACCTGTTACGGAGTTCCATCGTGTAATGTGACAGTGACCCCCAGTGATGCAGCTCCCCAGGAGCCCAGAGCTCGAGCGGATACGATTTCTATTCGATGAGGCTTTGCAAGGTCTGCTGCCTGCTGCTGCAGGGGATCTCTACGTGCTAACAGGTCTTTTCATTAGCCCTCTCATTTCAATTAATTGAAGTGCTCTGGCTAATGCATAGACCTTTGGGCTATTGGAAACTGAACCCATGACATCTGAAACATTTGAATATAAGCCCAGCTGGGGTCAATCTCCATAGAGTTGAATAATGAGGCTGAAATCATTTTTCATTTGAGTGTTTGATAGTCCTATATCACTGAATTCTTTGCTTCTAAGCATATGTAATCTGTCATTGTCAGTGTAATCTGCATTTTCTTTACTGAACGGAATCATTTTGTGATCATTGTAGGAAATACAAGCCTTTGCATATGCAGTCTGTGACCTTCCCCACTATGTGCTATTTGGGCCGATTCAGTCCTTTTGAATCTCCTCCTCCTCCTCGGTTTGACAAATGGGCCAAGCCAGAAAAGAAGAATAACAGGTTTGTGTTGCTTTGCTTTTGTCATTATTTGAAACATTTTCTTGGGTTGATCTGTCATAAATTACTTCACAAGAGAACGAGAACCTTTTTTTTTTTCAAATGGTCATAAAGATTCTTTTTTCTTTTTCTTAGGGAGATGAGCAAAGTTGAAAACAGCATTGACGACGAAGACAAATCAAAACCTCCACTCAGCCCACTCAGTTGTAACCCGTCACCTTGGAAGCCACGCAAAAAGGACCTGGCTTATTGTGAATGCTGCCAGCAAACATATACTACTCAGGAGGAGGTACAAGTCAGATTGCCACATTAGTTAAAGTCTGTTCACATAAATTTTAATTACAGTTAACTGAAATCTATGACTCTGTTTGACTTTGTAGCATTTACAGTCCAGTCAGCACCGTACATTTGTCCTGGATTCCTCTAACTACAGTATGGTGGATCAACTCATAGCTGCAATGACTCCAGAATTTGATCCCAACCCATTAGACCAGTTGGAAGAACCACTAAACAGGTAAGTGACTGTTAAGTAAAGGTGTCCTGGTAACATGAAGCTCCTTTGCCTCCTGAAATCTCCCAAGGCATCAAAACTTCTACTCTGTCAGATGTCCCGTCGTGACAATTTCCTCTCTATTTATGATCACTCCTTAGACCACCAACTCCAGTACCCCTCCAAGATGTGTGTGAACTGGAGCCACTCACTGATGTTGAGACGGAGCAGGCTGTCCAGGCCTTGAGAACACAACAGTCATCTTTCAGTGCTCACATCTCTAGCCCTCCTCAAGACCCTGCCAGTCCATCCCAGGGTGTTCAGTGTCTCCGCATAAATGAAGCAGCTGTAGATGTGGACATGCAGCTTTTTATTCCAGAGACAGACTGCCAGTTTCCTGATGGGCAGGGTCACAGTTTGAGCCCCACCATGCCTGTGTTGGATCCTGAACCAGTAGACCACCACTCAATCTGCCAGCAGTCTGATAAGCCTCCATCATCTTGCCCTGACATTCACTGTCTATCGTCTGATAATTGCTTCTTGCCACCGGTCCTAAGCCCACAAGTCCCCAACCCCTACCACATGGAACCACATAGCCCTTATTCTGAACCACCTGTGCTCAGCCCTCAACAATATCCTGCAGAGGAGCCTATGGAAGAAGACTTTATTAAAATGGATGTCCCAGCTGACACACTACTCGTTTCAACTCCAGTTTTTGACTTCACATCTATGGTAAACGCAGAGGGAGAAGTGGAGTTGGATCAGGAAAAACTGCTTGGTCTTAGTCGGACCACATGTTTGAACAGTACCCCAGAGTGTCACAGACTAGGTTCGCATAGATCCCATTCTCTTCCTCGGCCGTCCACTAAGCCTTCAAACCCCAAAAAGCGCTGCCGATCTGCTAGTCCTGAATGTAGGCTGAGAAAAAGGTGGAGGAAGACATCTATGGCTGGCTACAGTAATGAATGGCTTGAGAAGTCAGAAAGTGAACTTATGACAATGATTGAGGACTTTTCATTACTTGACAAGACGTCGAGTCAAATGATTCAGTCCAGTCCTAGACCAGTCTCTCCCAGAATATGCACAGTGCAGAGACTTGGGTTAAAACAACAGACTTCTTCCACATTCAGTGTCGCTTGTGTGAAGGATCAAATTGATGTTGCAGATCAGAGCGCATGGCTGCTGCATTCACAAGCATCACTATTAGCTACTCCACTTCAATTCCCCAGTGATAAATGTCAGAGTGTGTTTTCTAGTCAAGACTCTCAGCACTCTCTTTCCCACTCGACCTCCATCTGCATAGAGGCAGCCCTCATCCCAGACTTTGCTACACTGGATCCGTCATCGTCAGACTCTGACTGGGACTCTGACCTGCTGTCACGGCTCGGCCCGGTGTCAGCGACCCCTGCGTCACCCACTGAGCAGGTCTGTGAACTCGACAAAGAACTCCTCCACAGGCCGTGCACCTGGATGCACGACACCAGCTATGAGTCACGTCTTCATACTGTCCTTCAGCCCTCAACCCAAACAGTATCACTGTGTGGGGATGAAGTGGATCCCACAGTGTTTTCTAGGACTGTAGTGCCGATTGTTGAGGTTCAACACTGATATTTATTTTTTTTCTAGATTTTTATTCGAAGGAACTCTGAGTCACATGAACTGGAAGTATGACGCATGTGTAGTAAATTCTTGACAGCTGCATGTGGCAGTGCTCAAGCTCATAAATATAAATCAAGCAAATGTACACTGAATAAATATTTATAACATTATACAAACTAAAATGCAATAGTTGTTTTTAGAGATGTATATATATATATTTTTTTTTACATTTTTATTCGTTTTGTTGTAGTTGATCTTACTGTGTGTTGTGGACACCGTATCTTCCAATGAATTTGAAGAACATCCATTTTCATTTCCATGCACTAAACCCCCAAACACTACTGTGTATGACATGCTGACTTTCAGCAGTCTTTCCGCAGCCGTGTCCAGGAACACATGGTACTATTGAGGATTTAATGAGGTTTTTCTGACGGGGCATTACTCAATTACTGTAAGTGCTGCGTCTGGAGCCGATCCCACACGCATCTGCGCTGATGGTCGAACAGAGGAGGCGTTTGTAGAATGGAGGATTCACACCACCTGTGAGACAGAAAAACTATTAATGCCAAACAGAGTGTGCCTTTTGAAGGTTGTTCAGAGGGGTTACTGGGGTCACAGAGACGCAAGATATGTTATATCCACTTGTTGGTGTTGAAAGTGTCACTGCTCATCCTAATGGACATTTAAGAACAATGTCAGAAATCACACCTTATGAATTGAATTCAGTTTCTGGAGAACTGGCAGTTCTCTGGAAAATATGAACTTGTGTGTTTTTCAATAAATGTTTTTAACCATATTTCTTCTGCCTTTTGCATGTGATGGTTGATGCTCAGGTAAAGCAAAGTTAACCAGGAGGAGTACCCTAAAAATAATTTTTGTGTTTAAATAAATGCTGACTATGTTATTAGGTAAAGGAGAGCCAACTCAGAAAGGAAGAGCAAGCAAGGGCAGCAGTAGGTCGATGTGTCCTGTTTGGCTCATCAGCCCAGTTTCCAGCTGACTCGAGCAGTATTTGATATCTAATCTCCATGCCTTTTATCGGAACCCTTTGGTATCCATATTTGTATGATTGAATAGATCCATTGTATGGGTGGCTGTGGTGAAAACTGCACCAGAGGAAGGACAATTCAGCCTTTGAAGTAGTGGATGGAGTTATGCTCTTGTTCATCTATTCATGAATTCTGAAATCATATGTTATTTATGGTAATTGTGTTAAAATAAGATTTAAAGACTTAAGACAGAAATGTACACAATCCAGTAGAGTTAAAATACCGTGGTGGGAAAAAAAAAGTTTTTGCACACCTTTTTTTTGTAATATATTGCATTACGAATCACTCTTAGGTTATTGATTTCTGTTGTTGTTCCATTCTCCAAATGCACATGCTCCCTTTTGCACATGCTCTGTTCCATTGAGGTCAGAACTGGATTTTTTAGCAACATAATGAAACACATCCAGGACATGACATGTTGAAAGTGTCAAGAATCATTTGCATTTATCTGTGTCTGTCTGATGCAGCGACACCATTTGAAATATAAAAAAAAATACAAACGTGCAAAATCTTATGGGTGTCTGAAGAGTTTTTTCCACCACTGTGGGCTCCAGTCAAGTTAGATGTATTTGATTAAAACTGCATTACATTTACAGTTTAGACATTTATTTCCATGTGCAAACCAGAAATGATTGACATTGTTTACATTGTTTATATGCTCTTGTTAAAAGGAACATGTGGATCACAGGTGTCAAACATGCGGCCCAGGGACCAAATCTGGCCTGTGGGATGAATTTATGAAATGCAAAAATTACACTTAAGATATTAACAATCAGTGGTGTCAAAGTCATTTTAATTCAGGCTCCACATACAGAGCAATATGATCTCAACTGGGTCGGATCACCAAAATATTATAATAACCTATAAACACTGACAACAGCAGATTTTCTCTTTGTTTTGGTGTAAAAAAGTAAGATTACATGAACATGTTTATATTAACAAACTGTTCTTTTCCAAAAATGTGAGTAATCTGAACAAATATGAACAACCTGAAATGTCTAAACAGAAGTAAATGCAATTTTAACAATATTCTGCCTGTAATTAAATGTTTTATTTATCATATTTATAGATCCACTGTGATCTGTAAGTTGTACATATGTAAATGATAAACTGAAGTAGAATATTGTTAAAATTGCACTTGGTTTTCTTAAGACATTTCAAGTTGTTCACGTTATTTATATATATATTTGATTGTTTCGTTTTTTGAATAATACAGCACAAACATTTAGAACATAGTATCAGTTGTCCTTTATATTTTCCATTTTTTCAATCAATCTTCGTATGTTATTCAGATTTTTAAGGAAACTTTGTAAATGTTAACATTATCATAATGTAATTTTACTTTTTTCATTGTTATTAATTTAACTGGCCCACTTCAGATTGGGGTGAATGTGGCCCCTGAACTAAAATGAGTTTTGGCACCCCTGATGTAGACGAACTGGAAAAATAGACTAGAAGTAAGGATGATATTTAGTATCTTTAAAATATTACACAATTAAAAGAGGTGGTGCCAGACATAACAAATCCAGCCCCTCTCATGTATTTCGCCGATTATAATTAAATGGGAAAACTAAAAAAAAAAAAAATCAGAAAAAATTTGAACTTTGACCTACCCTTCCCATGTTGTGGATAAAATAAGTGAAACACAACTCAGGAGTGCGATCTGGGAAAGACCCCCTTTATTTCATCACTCATCCTTTTATACCAAAGCATCATGGATATCAGGGTTACCATAAAAGGACTGGCCCAAACCTTGCCTAGGTCCAGTGGCGATAAAAGGTCCCCTGGATAATATGGAGCACCAAGTGTGACAAAATTAAATAAATAAATACACCTATTATGAATTAATTAAATGTGTCATTAATTAATTAAAATTGGAAATACATACATTAAATAAATACATTGATCATGAATTACTTAAATGTGTCATGAATTAATTCAAATAGCAATGCAAGCATATATAATTATTTCACAATTTAATTAATTATTTCATGGTCCTAGTGCCAAGAGAGACACAATGATTTTATTTTATCTGTCAACCTCACCCATCAAAGTGTGTGGGCGGGGGTAACACTGATCTAGTCAAAATGATTGCTCTAGTCTGAAGACTGCAGAAGGTGGGTTTTGCTTACTGAGGGCAGAAACTGTTGTGATTGATCCAATCAAGCAACCAATCAAAACAGAGGAGAGGTGGGAGAAGTAAGCACCAAGCAAGTTATGCTTTTTGATAGGATCATCGTCATTGTGGATAGAAGGCCCTGTGTTCTTCATAACGGGAAGGTAAGTTTATTTTCCAGTGAAATAACTGTGGAATAAAATAGTGTGTAAGTGCTTAGTTAACAGGAAAGGCGATAATAAATTTTCATGTGTATCCATTTTTTTACTCAGTAGTATGCCTACTAATGCTGATACAGTTAGCTTAAGCACAGCGCTGTATGATCGTTAGCATTAGCATTAGCTAGCACAAACCTGAGGCAGGTTCATCAGTTCATAAGTTTATAAATTTGTCTGAGGGCATTTGACACAGTCAAATAATTCCAATAGCCTACATTTACCCACAGGGTCACTACATTTATGTGTTTTTGTTTAATGTAATTATAGTAGTAGTAGTTGTACTGGTAGTAGTAATAGTAGTAGTAGTAGTAGTACTTGTAGTAGTAGTTGTAGTAGTAGTAGTAGTAGTAGTATATATTGTAGCTGTTTCAGGAAAAACATGATGTTGTGAAGGCTGGAAATTGCAATTTCTTGTCTATATTTTTATACATTCATCTTTTGCTTCAATTACAAATATGTTTTTTTTTAAACTACAAGACTAGAAAAGTTTGTATTTTACCCATGATTCATTTCATTGTACTATTTTAATATGTTCACTGAATTTGAATATACATTTGCAGGGAAACCCTGGGACAACTATTGGTTTCTATAGAGGCCTGGTAGAGCTTGGAGGGACCTTTACCCTTTTCAACACTTGCATTACTAAGAATATTGAAATGATCAAGGGCCAAAAATTATTTTCTGAAAATCGTTAGTTTTATCTTGTTATTATTTTGTTTTCATGTTCTAAGCAGGGTGCAGTGGATAGCACTGTTGCCTCACAGCAAAAAGGTCCTCAGTTAATTTCCAACACCAGTGGAAGGGGGTGGGACCTTTCTGTGGGGAGTTTGCATGTTGTACTCTGGCTCCTCCCACCATCCAAAGACATGCACTGATAGGTTAATGGGTTAATCTAAATTGCCCATAGTTGTGAATGTGAGTGACTGTCTTCGCCTTCAACCATAAGTAGCTGGGATAGGCTCCAGTGAACCCTGTGACCCTAGTGAGGATAAAGTGGGTTCAGAAAATGGATGAATGAATGTTCAAATCTAATCAAATCAAATCAAATCAAATCAAATCACATGATCTGGACACATGACTTGACCTCAGTAGAAAAGTAAAAATGCAAAAAAACTTTATTACTAATGTTCTACTTTAGTTTTGGTTGTTTTTGCTGTGTAGCATTCACTCTCATTTATCTGAATTATTTAACTGTAGTTATTTCTGGTGCAATACCCAGTTACATCAGTAGATGGCAGTAGTGGCTTGTGATAAACTGACTGCCTGCGAAGAAACAGTTTGGCGTAAGCTCTGTACAGTTGTCAATACAATGAAGCTGCTACTCACAAAAGCTGTTTTATCTGTGTTTACAGGTGGGTGATGCGCACAAGCATTAATAGGTAAGAGTATAAGAAGGTCATTTAAGCGTAAGACAATGTTTTATTGGTTCAGATTGCATTGTGAGGTTCTGTTTATTTAAAGTATATGCTAACTGGCGCTAGCTCAAACGCTAAGTACCTTTAGCTTGTGCGAGTTGATGGCATCACGTGAAGGTTATTGGTGAATATTCCTGTACATGAATGTGGTTTTACAAGGTACAAGATACGTAGATTCATTTATGCATTTGCCCAGTTGTACAAATAAGAAGAGAAAGCCGGCAGATGTACATTTTTAAGACCATATGTGAAGTTCATCGTTACTGTCATGTAGAAATGAACATGTGTTTCTGTTTGTCTTACGCATATATGTAACAGCAGTGACTGTATAAAATATGTAATTACTCAAATATTCGTCTGCACAGTAATAAGGCAGAAACAGTTGGAGCGTCAGCTGTGTACAGTAGTCAACCTGTTGCACAAATTAATGTCTGCCATCACATGTAACATTCATTAACATTAGATCTATGCAACATTCTTTTTTTTCACAATGTATTGTTGGCTATATTATGTCATATTTTTTATGAATATTACCCCAAGCATGTAGGTTTTTCAATGACACACAGGACAAAGCAGATGGTGAGAATACCTTAAATAACCGGTTTATTAATGCTCTACAGTAATGAATAAATGAACTAATGGCTAATTCAGTGAGGCAGTATTTGATTGCAGTCTGTTGTGCATCCTTGTTCTCATTTATACAGCTGTTCATGAAGTCTTGCTCTTTAACAAAGGTGATCTCTTGTTCAGTCCTGTCATCGTGTCTCTTCCTCAGTCATAGAAACACTCTTCAGCCAGTGTTTCTCCATTCTCTGAAATTGGAAGAGGTTCCCAACAAAACTGCAGATTTTAGAACCACATTAAAGTAAACATGAAACTGACTTGTCATTTGGCAAATTATGGGTATGTAATGATTGTTTCAATGACTAATTTGAAGAGAAACTATCAGTCTGCTTTAGTTAATACCAGTGGAATGGAGAGCTGATCCAGGAGCAGCAGCTGTGCCAGACAAGACCCAACAGCAGGATTCCATAAAACTAACATGTCCAAAATAAGCAGCAAAAGAACTAACAGTCAACTGTGAACTGATGAACCTGCCTCAGGTTGGTGCTAGCTAATGCTAATGTTAACGATCATACAGAGCTGTGCTTAAGCTAACTGTATCAGCATTAACAGGCATACTACTGAGTAAAGAAAATGGATATACACTAAAAGTTATTAACATTTTTCCTTTTACGTAAGCAGTTTTATTCCACACTATTATTTCAGTGCAAAATAAACTTACCTTCTTACTACAAAGAACACAGGGCCGTCCATCCACAATAATGATGATCCTAGCATGAACCGTTAGCGGCTCGGCACGTCCTTCTCCCTCCTCTGTTTTGATTAGTTGCTTGATTGAACCAATCACAATAGTTTCTGACCTCAGAACATCAATCAGTAAGAAAAACTTCCATCTGTAAATAAATGCATCTTCCTTATTCTTGATTTTTATCAGAGGAAACCGTATCAAAACAAATGGAAATCAGATCATTACCGCCACCTAATGTTTCAGAGTGTGTTGACCTGCTCTGCATCGCTCCATTATCTGGGATTGATTTGTCCTGCCTTGCTGTACAGGGGAACCAATCAGATGTTAGTGTCTGTTGACGAGCCACAGTGACAGATAAAATAAATTCATTATGTCCCTCTTGGCACTGGGACCATGAAATAGTGAAATAATTATATATGCTTACATTGCTATTTGAATCAATTCATGACACATTTAAGTAATTCGTGATCAATAAATTTATTTATTTAATGTACGTATTTCCAATTTTAATTAATTAATGACGCATTTAATTAATTTATGATAGGTGTATTTATTTATTTCATGTATATATTTCCAATTTTAATTAATTAATGACACATTTAATTAATTCATGATATATGTATTTATTTATTTAATACAGGTATTTCCAATTTCAATTAATTAATGACACATTTAATTAATTCATGATATATGTATTTATTTATTTACTTAATTTTGTCATTCCTGGCCCTCCATAGGTGTGCCTCGAGACATCTTGTTTTTGAGTTCTATATTTGTTCTTAATCATCCGGCCTCCTGCGTTTTGGCATGAACTTCATCAAAACACACAATTCCCCGAAACTGCTTAAGACTGAGTCTCTGGAAATTACTTTGCTGCACAAAAAGTAATTCACAAACTTTGATCCAAATTATTTCACAATACCCAAAATGTAATATCATCTGTTCTAAGATGTTGTGAGGGTTTTTCAAAGTTTGGGACACACTCATCAGAAAACGTGGGTGGGTCTGTGAAACCCCACGTGCTCCTTGTTTCCATGTCCACGGTTTCCTCGCGCAGACTCATTGCCTTTAAATGCGACCAATAATGATAGGCCGAGACTCATCTGTGTGACTGAACAGCGGGTTCAACGGACGGACGGACGCACCGAGGAGTCCCGGTAAGGATGCTTTACAGGCGCTAGAGGCGGAAAAGGGAGGTGAGAAATGCGGGCGCCGACTTCAAAGAGAGCCCGCTGTTGTGTTCATCTCCACTGTCAACAACAACAACACAACTACAGTTCCGAGCAGTTCATTTAACGGCGTCGCACTGAGGAAATCACTGGGACTATGTGAGCATCATGCTCGCGGTGAGATGCCTGCTGTTCGCTGCAGTTTGCGCGCGGAGCTCCGTGACAGGTAGAGCAGCCGCCGCGCGTGGCTTTCCCCTGTTATAACATATAATGTAGGTTATTATCAGAGGGAGAGGATGGCTGGGGTTCTGTCATTAAAGGGCATTTCATTTTGAGCATGGGTGTCAGGGGGTGTCAGGAAGCAGCAGCAGCATCTGTTGAGTCCTTTCATGTGAGAACACGTTTCCATCATCACAGCAGCCCCGTTTTCAAGCCTCTGTGGGATCTCACTGTGCAGGTCTGAGGGAATGGATGAGTCTGGAGGAAAGGCTACCACCTTCAGAGGAGGTTGTTCAACCCAAGCGGCTTCTGCAGCAGATCCACTCTGAGGAAGAGCTGCTCCACAGTGGGCTGGACACACGGGTCAGGAACCACACAGCAGGAGTGTTGGTGAGTTCCTTCTACTCCACTTATTCTAACCTCCTTTTAGTGTCAGTTACTGCAAATTGCATATTGATGAGATTAAAGTGTGACTGTGTTTTCACTGGTACTGATGCCCTTCAAACCCAATCTCCTCCACTTTTTGTTGTCTCTTTTGAGGTCAACCCCCCCCCTCCCCCCATGTTCATCTCACAGGCAGGGCAGGCTCAGCCCATCTCCTCTGTTGCATTGTCCTCCTTTCCAATCCATTAGATTATATTTCACACCTCTACCTGCGCTCTCTTGTTACCTTAGCTATGAACTCTGTCAGTCAGCCGCCAGTGAGTCGGTGGATATTGTAGTGAAAAATTATTACATTCTTGCTTTTATTACCTTCCTGTTTTTACACACTATTCTGTTAACCTTGACTCTTGTCTATTATTCTATTTGTGCCTGTTTTTTGGACTTTGTTCATGCTGCAGCCAGATGAATATCAATCAATATATTTTAGATAGATAGATAGATAGATAGATAGATAGATAGATAGATAGATAGATAGATAGATAGATAGATAGATAGATAGAGATATGTGCAGTAACTTACACTTTAAGTTCATTAACGTATGCTTTAGTTATTCAATCTCAGATGTGTACATGACTAACACACTATAAATGTTTTTTGAAGGCTCAGTGTTCAGTCTTCTGTGGAGGGCTGTACCTTGTCTGCAGACACCTTTCACTCGGAGTATCGATTGCTGCTTATTTCTAGTTGCTCGTTTTAATCTGATGCATTTCCCTGTAATGAATTCTTGTTAATTTTAAATAACTTCATTATTGAACTTATTTACTCATCCGCAGAAAAGTTTCTTCAACAGATATGACACATGTCTGACCTTTACCTGCCCTCTGTGGTCACCCTGTTTTCTCAAGACCTTTCTACCATCAAAGATGTCCCCCTATTCAAACTAAGCAAACATGTACAATTGACTTGTTTAACAACGGAATATAAAAATATTCTGTTCCAAGTAACAGTGTGGAATTATATAACCTCTAGTACATCCATTACATATTCTCTTTATTTCTCCCAGGCTTCTACACATTGTGGGTTATTTGCATTATTTGATTCTGCAAAGTAATTTGTAGCAAAGGTAAAAAAAAAAATAGTGAAGTAAAAAGTGCATTATTTGTCTTTTGAGATGTAGTGGAGTAGAAATATATGACAGCGTAAAATGGAAATGGAAATGGATTAATTTCATAAGAGGTATACACAGTTACATTCTAGTTCTATTTAAAAGAAATGGGATTATTTTCAATGTAGCGACATTGGTCTTTATTTATACACAGACTGAATTGAAGTTTACTTTTGGCTCAGTTTTGGTCTCACCCTATTGAAAAATGGTCAGGATTTAAACAATACAAAATCCAAGCAAAAGGTTCTTATCTGGATGTTAATGTTGTGTTTTCATTGAGCTGTATATGGGCTGGTGCAGGGTTAGATGGATCCTAAGTGCACTGTCAGACAGATGGAGTCTGCCTGGCTGGTGGTCAGTAAACACTGATGGGAGCGCCCACAGAGCGCTGTCATGTACGTATCGTGGGTAGAACTCACCTTGGAACAAGGTTGATAATGAATCCCAGCACAGAGTTTTGTCATAAAAGCTTAGGGATGGATGAGGCTCGTCTTCAGGGAGAGGTCACTGGGAGAGGACGTCTCCTGTTGTCTGAGTCTGTTCCTGTTGTTCTGCATTGTGTCAAATAATTTTTTATTGATCATCCATCTGTCTTTTTTCCTCCCACATTCCTCTTGCCAGGTTTCTCAAGTTTTCTTTACAGTTTCCTCAAAGCACAAAAGACTTGAAGGATTAGTGAGTCATTTGTTTAATAAGTCAAGAACTGGGAACAACTCCCCACTGAAATGTGAATGGGAGCTTCATGGTTAGATTTTTTTTCAAGTGAGCAATAGATGCGGAAAATGTTTTTTTTTCTTTTTGTTTCTTTTTGTTTGTTTTTTTTATGCTTGGCTTTTTTTTCCGTGAGACATTGTTGGAATTCACAATGAGAATGAGAGTCTGCTGTTGGCTTAACAGTGTGAAGAGCCTTTTATCAGACAGTCATGAGGCGTGGATAAAAGAAACCACAGCAAAGGATTATAGTGTTTTCCATGTTGGGGTGTGATGACTGCTAGTGCTAATACTGTCTAGATCAGTTCAGTTGGCATCTGTTCAATGTGAATCATCTGCTTTTTTATTTACTGCCTTTTTTTTTTTTTTAATAATCTCACTCCAGTCAAAGGAAGAAAAGTCTTTTAATAGGCATACATAATATGTATTGGTGAATAAATTACAAATAAATAGGCTTGAAGAGCTTGACTAGTGTAGTGTTAAAATGTAACAGACATGGATGGCACCATTTCCAAGCATGTTTAGTTTGTAGTTTACAGCTAAATTACAAAATAAGATCCAGATACAAGTGAAGTTTATTTACTCAAATTGATGTTAAACCAAAGAAAATCTAAATATGAAAAGCTTTCTTTTTTGCAGTTTTACAGAAATTGGACATAGTGTAACAAAACTTCCACAAGAGGAAATTTTTTGATAATTGATTTTATCTTCTAAGGCCCAATCCCAATTCACCCTTTGGCCCTCCCCCTTACCCTTACCCTTACCCCTCCCCCTTGGCCCTTGCACTTGGCACTACCTCTTGAAATGGAGTTGCAAGGGGCAGGAGTTGAAACATTCCCCTCTGAAATGAGACAACCCTTAGAGACCTGTTACGTCATCAGCAGTCATCAATACTGCTATAAACAGATGCGATAATTTTCTTTCCGAAAATATTCACCATGCCGTCAGCAGCTATAACCGTCTCTGGCGCATGGGCAGACAAACAAACCTCACCCTTAGCCCTTCACCTCCAACTCATTGAGAATTGGGACACCCCGATCCCTTCATGTGAACACGCAAAATGGGGGGAAGGGGTGAATTGGGATTGGGCCTAATTATCTGGAAGATATGAATAGGCTATAATACATTAGTTCTGGGAAATCTTCTGTGCTTCTTGAATATCTCCATGCCCTCTTTTATTCTTCATATCTCATTCATCCCTCTGCTGTCCGTCTGTCCGTCAGCCCGTCCATCTGGCCCAGAGCAGTTTCCTGGTGGAGGCCTTTGGTTCGTCCTTCATCCTTGACCTGGACCTGAACCAGTAAGTTATACACACATTAACACATCATGTTTTAATTGCTTATAGGCAATCACAGGCATTTCACTCTTAACCCGTCTCTTCTACCCACCTTCTATATATGTCCTTATACTGACTGACCTCAGGTTAAACTCTTACTATAGATTCTCTTTTGCTTCTGTGCTCAACCCCCAGTTTGCTTTAATGGACTGCATTTATGTCATACCATACACTGTCTTTATTCCATTCACTGCACTTAGGCTAAATGAATCATCTCACATTTGTCTTTTTTTTTTTTTTTTTTTTAAGAACTGTGACAATCCTGCTTTTTTATTTAAGAATATGAGTCATTTCTGTATAAAATGCTGGAAATGATTATTGTGTTTGTCTTTGTTTTTTCCCTTGTCATCCCAGTAACCTCCTGTCCACAGAGTATGTGGAACGTCACTTTGATGAACATGGGCAGCCCTCTGAGAGTATGGTAAGACTCGTGTATTCTTATGTAACTGAATATTTCATTTTTAAGGCTTTCGTGCTCTGATGAAAATGATAAAACAATCAAATATAATATCGCTGTTTACATCTAGTTAGCTCAGCTTAGCATCAAGAAAATGGAAAAGGGGGTATCCTTGTTCACAAAGGTGATAAACTCTCCTCTAAATCTGATTTATTGGCATGTTCTATCCTGTCTTTAACCTGAAAACAATGTGTAAAAATGATCATTTGTTGTTTTACAGTGGCTTAAAGTACCAGACTAAATGGATGCTGTGACTTAATCGAGTTCACTCGTCCTCGCAACCTATCAACTAACCACGTGTTTAGTTAAAAATCAGGGTAACTGTTTAATCTTTCCTTTTGGCAATTATTGTGATAAGCTAAGATAACAGGGCAGATATGCTCTATCTGAAATTGGCATGAATTGTCTAATAAACAATGTTGAGCTAATAGCCAAAGCAGTCTGTTATTTAACTTTGCATAAACATTAACGTCTTCACCTCTCGTAGCATCAACCAGAAGTCGCTGAGCTAGTTGTCTATCCTAGTCAAGCTAATAGAAATAGATTTTTTTGCAGTACTTTTTTAGCTTTTATAACAGCAGTGTATTGTTTCTCAAGGATTATTTCCCCTGAGTGAAACTGAACCAGATCAATAACCAATAGGGGCATCGTTCGGTGGTCTCTTCCAAGCAAAAGTTCGCAGTAATAATGACTGCAGATCTTTAATGGTTTCCCATCCCCACACCCTGAATGTGTCCATAATGACATTCAAGCAGGTGTCGCACAAAGCCTCAGGTCAGTTATGGTGTTGCGTTGCTGTTAGTTGGAGCTTTTACCATCATCTAGAAGGTGATTTCTGTCTGTCTTCATCCTCAGCTTTATTCTAGTCGCCGTCTTTCTCTCTTTCTGTCCCCTCTCCCTCCATGTCTCACTTTTCCTCCGCTAAAAACCACCTGACCAATCAGTAGAGGGTTGCCATGGCTACCAGCAGTCAGCAGCAGCAGCAGCAGCAGCGTGGGTCTACTCTGTCTTGGCGTGAGGGGAATTCAAATCATGCCCATTATCAGAACAACCCAAGTATCTGACATGTAGAGACAAATGTGCAACTAAAACCTTAAACCACAAACTCAATAACTATTAAGTCCAGCGAAGGATGAAAATGTGTTTAAATTATGAAACAGTTAAAGCGATAAATTTGAAATACATTTGAAGGACTTGATTTAAGAAAACTTTGCCACTGAACCATTGAGTGTAAATGTTCCAAATCATGCAGTTATTTACTACAGTAGTGGTCCAAAAATGGATCCCTGAGGCACATTATAGGCCTAATTGGGCCTACAAAATGGCAGCCATTTCACATTATAACAGATATATGAATATGTTTTGGCACTAAAAAAAACATGCTTTATGTTCATTTACATCAGTGGATGGAAGGCTTTTGAAAAAACAAAAAAAAACACTTCAGAATATGATAAAAAAAAGTAAATTTTGTACATGTTTAGTGTCAGTTGCTGCAATTCTTTGGTGCATGAGGTGTATACAGAATGCACACCACTCTTTTTTTATCAGTTAATGGGTCTTTAGTAAAAAACCTCATGAAAAGCATCAATGTTTTTTATTTTATTTTAATGCATCTCAGTGATGAGATTAGGATTAAATTGAAAGGTTTCACTTTTCTTTTTGTTCATTACTCACAGACCAGATGTTTCTCATCTAAATGCACTGATGAGAATGACCGTGAGTTGGTTTTCAAGTATAAAGTGATATTTTTATATATTCGTTTCCCTACAGTATCGTGCAAATGCCCTAAAATACTTTCACTACATTACTATGTGGAGATATTACACGCTAGAGTGCAATAGATGCAGGACTCAGGACCCGGTGTACGCAGCCCTTCCCCTTCCCCT
>JAPTYQ010000012.1:12647816-12660989 GCA_029814465.1 Ostorhinchus cyanosoma | reverse complement strand
TTTTTTTGCTTTAATGTTAGACAGAAAACAAAATGAAGTCTATAGATTATATATCTGTTTCAATAAGCAACTACCTTCATCACATTTTGTGCTAACCTATTACATATTTTTACAAAACTGTAAAGATTTAAGTTAAGAATAAATAAGAACTAGATTAACTGAACATCACTGTTTTTAATGACAGCAGTCAGATTTTACTCAAAGTACTTTTATTCTAAATATCTTGCAAGAAGAGAAGGCAATGACACCATGTTCCACAGTACAAATGGCTGCATAACATCTAACACACCAGTAGAAGTACCTTACCCAAAACAGATCTCAAAATTAGTTTATAACCCAGCTTTGAACAAAATACTATTAAAACTGTAGGTAATTAAATGGTGCATAGACTTTATGAGAAACATTGCATAAAATGATTGAAAAATTAATGTACAGATCAAGTGCTTGACAGTAGGTAAAGGTTCCCAATCTCAGGAGCCTAATGTTACTTAATGAGAGATTTTCACAGCGATGAAGAAACCTGCCGAATCAGCACAACACTTTGTTGTGAGTCTTCAACTTTTGTACAGTTAACATTCAAAGTCCTTCAGTGTAAGACTCAGCTCAATAAGAACCCGTTAGCAGTTTTCACACAGTGGGAATGTCCATTAGTCAGAAATTTAGCAGCATTAAACAGTAAAGAGTAGGAACAAAAGAATTTCAGCTTAAAGAGGTCAACAGTGAATCACTGAAAAATAACATACTTAATACAAAATTGCAAAAGGTTATTTGGCCCATTTTCTAATCTGACAATGTGGAAAGTGATGCAGATACAGAAAATTAATAAATCACATACATCCACTCACATAATGTAGAATGGCATAAAACATTTTCGATTGTTTATCTATTTTGTGCAAAAATGCAATATGGAGGCCCGTCTTAATAAGGTAATGAAATCTGGTTCCAAAATGTTATTTGTACTGAGTGAAAATAAATGTTTATCTTTTCAAGTTGTAGACACGCTACATCCTCACTACATCAAACTGACATCAGCTATCTTTACAGTGCAAAAAATATTGTGGTAATTGGAGGTAGAATGAAAAAAGAGAAAATAGTGAGAAGCAAGAAGTTAAAGCTGATACTTGTTTTCTCCATTTTTTTAGCATCCTCATTAACCTCATAATAGAATTAAAAGTACTTTTTATGACAATCACAGTAAATGTACACATCATTTAGCCTCAACACTAAAACAAACTGAACTTCACTCCTATGATTTTAAACCAACTAAAAACTACATCTTAACTGAAGAAAAAAAACTTGAAGAAATTTAGAAAATCAAGAATTATTTCCTGGTAGAATAAAGCAGACATTTCATCACAGTAAACTCAGAAAAGTTTTGTGGCAACAACATACGAACTACGCAAAAGGCAATTTGTTTGATTTGTGCAACACAGTCTCAACATTCAATCTGAGAATGCAGCTGCCGCCGCAGAGTGAGGCTGCGGCGATGCAGCTGCTGCATCTGCTGCATGCGGTCTCGCTGGCGGGCCAGGTTGTGGGGCATGGGGTAGCGCTGGCAGCCATGAAGATACTGGTATGGGATGCGAACATGGCAGGCAGCAGCTCTGCAGCGCGGCTGGGGCATCGGAGGCAGCAGCATCCAGCGCTTCCTCTCAGCACTGTAACGATACGCCTCCTTCCGATACTGCTTGTCCAAGCTGCTACTGCTGTTGTTCCTCCAACCCCCAATGATGAAGACGTCCTCCCCCAGATAGCAAATGGCAGCCCCTTCAATAGTGGTGACCTCTGGAGGAAGGCTGTCCAGAATATCTTCAGAGATGTTGGTGCTTATTTTTTGCTGAGCGGCTTCAAATGTCACCTGGTAGCTCTTGGGACAGCAGGAGGCTGTTTGGTAGAAGTTGGTACAAGCAACAGCCATCTGGAAAATACAGTAGTTATCAATAAGGGGTAAGGAGTCCACTTCCTGCCATTTGTGGCTTTCTGTGTCATAGCAGCTGGTCACGGTACGTAGTCCATCATCATCTTCCATGTCTACTGGAGTCCTGGCCAGGACGTACACGTAGCGGTCATCCACGGTTACCGTTTTAACATCACGCAGGACTTTTGGCGCTGGCTCCAGACTGTGCCACTGATCCTCTTCAGGCACGTAGACGCCGACATCTTTAAACCCTGGGCTGAAGTTGCCGTGACCGCCGATGCTATAGAGGACATTTTTAACAGAAGTGAGGCCGAAGGAGTGTTTGCGCGTGTTCAGGCTGCTCACCTGCTCCCAGGTGTTGATGCTGGGGTTGTAGCGCTCAACAGTCTTCGCAAAACCTGGTTCCATAGACCCCGCTACATAAACATGGCTGTCGGTGACTGTGATTGCATGTCCATCCAGGTGGTTGTGAATGTGTGACAGGTTGACCCAACGGTCTTCAGCAACAAAGTAGCCCACGCATTCACTCAGATAGTCACAACCCTCTGAAAGACCGCCCACCACCATGATTACATCCATGGTTTGGCCAAAACGGGGCTGCATTTTCATCACGTGATCAGGTGACTTAAAGCTGTCCAGGCTCACAGCATGGACTTCAAGGGCATCGTTCACCAACTGCCAACAAGCCGCGTTATCAGCCACTAAAGGCTCCTTCCTCACCACTCTGGTCAGGTAGGTCGGAGCGATCTGTGTCAGCCTTAAAAGCCTGAACAGCTCCTCAAAGTGCTTCTCTCGCTCCTCTATGTTTTGGTGTACCCATTTAACGACAACCTCAAACAACTCCTGCTCTGAATCCACGGTGATCTCTGAGTCGGACAGCCAGCCTCGCACAAGTTGGAAAGGTAGCGTGTAGAATTCATCACTGCGGATAACTCTGTGGAAGTTCTGTCGAATCATGGCAGTGGCTCCTTGGACCAGCTGATCCAGGGTGTAGGTGAGGGCCAGGCTGTGCACCGCCACGCAGTTGGTCAGGTTCAGCTTCTTCATCAGAAACTGACTGCAGAAGTCCTTAAGCTTCGCCAAGAGGAACCTGATAGAGTGGACAGTGGGAAGATTAAAAACCTCAGCACTAGAATTATACTGACGTGCACTGATTGCAAAATTGGTGGCCGATATTTACATTTACCGTGACATTTTGGGCAATAGCAGATTGGTGAACTGATGTTGTTTTCTGTGTCTTTATTTTGTTTTTGTTGTATTTATTTCCCCCCTTTAACAAATAACTCTATATTACACTGTTGCCCATAAAGTGGGAATAAAATATTTTTACATCTTCTTGTGAAATTATCATGACAAAGTGATTTATTCTTTACAGATCAAGTGTAACTAGGACTCAGAACTGAACTGAGGAAAAGGGCCTTTAAATCTGCTGCTCCTTCTGCTTGGAATCAGGTACAAAACCTAAAACTTAAGGAGCTGATCTCATTGTACATTTACATAGCATTTGACAGAGAAAGATGTGGCTGTTGATGTTTTGTCTAATTGGTTTAAATATTTCACTATTTATTTGCCTTCATCATTTTACACTTGCCTTGTATTTCATATGTCTGTGTGCACCAGTCAGCCACAGCATTATGTCCACTGACAGGACAAGTGGTAATAATATGGATTATTTCATTAGAATGGGACCTTTCACTGGGTTGGATAAATTAGGCAGCAAGTGAACATTCAGTCCTTGAAGCTGATGTGTTGGCATTTGATTGGCATGATAAAAATGAATACCACTTTATCTGCCAGTGTTCTGAGTGGAGAATATAGAAAAAATCCAGACAAAATAACAAAAAGATTAATAGAGTGGAAGTGGAACTCTACAACAGTACAGCACCAATGACTTAATATAAAAAGCAAATGTAAAGATTTGGATTTCATTTTTGACTGACTGACAGACAGTAAAGTTGTGTAAAGCTATTAGTGAAAGTAGTAATTATGCAATAAAATATTCCTTGTTCGTATTTTACTATTAAATAAACCACTTCACCTGTCAATGGTCATAATGTTATGTTTGTATATTTATGTTTGGGTGATAATCTGTCACCTGTAGAACAGATGTACAGTATCATCTTTCCTGGACATGTTGTTTTCCTGTGGACTCCAGTCCTTCCTACCTGGCCTACAGGTGTGGCTCACATACCAGGCACAAACAAACCACTACTTCCGTCTCTAACATACTCTTCAGTTTTCAGCTCAGATTAAAAGTGTAGAAATCACCTGTCAGCAAGTTCCAACACTTGGTGCACATTGGCGGTGGTCACTGTGATTTCTCCGGTGTACATGAACTGGAGAACCCGGTCCACCGTGTCCGGGTCCGGTCCGGGTGTAGACCTCCAGTCGCCGAGCTCCACCGGGCCGGACCCGGACTCGGATCCGCCCAGCAGCAGCGAGAAGTATTCGGACGCCGCGGACAGCACGGATCGGTGAGCGGACACGGTGCGGAGGTTCGGACCGAAGACCAGGTCCACGTCGCAGAACAGCCCCGCCTTCCGCTGCTCGTCCTGCCGGCGGACCAGCTCCGAGCAGTGGGCCGGGCAGGTGAACTCCTCGGCCTCCTCCGGGTCCTCGTCACCTGTTAGCGGTCCGGGTCCTGGGCTCCGGCTGCCGTCCTCCGGCCCTCCTCCTCCCCCTGCCGCCGCCGCCATGCCACCGGAGCCGGGTCTAAGGTGCACGAGGGGGCTGTGGAGTATCCGCGGTATAAAGTCACAGACACACACCGCGCACGTGAACAAACATCCAGATACGGACATGCATGCGCAGCCTCCACGGCCACTCCTGAGTAAAAACACGCTCACTTCCGCCTTCTACAGGAATACAGACTGTGTTTCGGTTCAGTGTCTGTGAGAATCACCCAAATATCACCGACTGAGGCCGGTGGCGGAGCCTCAGAACCGTGGGTCCGGTTTGTGGAGGTGTTTGAACGCGTCTCTGTCACTTTGACTCAAATCAACTTTATTTATGCCGCGCATGCGTGTTGAGACGTGCGGTTGTGCGACTGAGCCGTTCACAGCACAAAGGTGGAAAACACGTAGATATATATATTAATGTATATTTTATTCTTGATCTTGGTTATATTTAAATATTTTAATGATAATGATGATAGTCATTTGACAGAGGCTGTTCTTGTAGACTCACCGTTTGCGACTGGTCAAAGTTTAGCGATTATCGTCAGCAAATGTTCATGTTGCATTCACTGACAGCAGATAAAATAAAATTTTACGTGAACAAATAAGGCGCTGCATCAATTAACCCTTAGGACAGAGGAGTCAAACTGATTTTAGTTCAGATGCCACATACAGCCCAATTTGATGACAGGTGGGTCAGACCAATAAAATAATAGCATAATAACTTCAAAATAATGACAACTCAATTTTGCAAAAAACAGTAAAGCAAAATGCAGTTAAATGTTTAATAGTCCCAGTCAATATTTGCAACAGAGGCCATAATGGGACCAATAAAGACAATGCAACATCAGCAGAAATAGAAGTAAAATTAGAAATAGAGAAAGAAAAGTATTGCAAAAATGTAACAAACTTTACACTCCAATCTACATGGTGTAATGAGCAAAAATACATCCTTTACTACTATCTAGCACATTCACCACAAATATTTTCAAGCCCAACATTAAAATAAATAAACAGATGGTTTAAGTGCTCTTGGCAGTCAAGCCTACAAATTAATATTGCACAGAACGAGCAAATGTAATCAAAGGGATATTGCAAGGACCAGTAGTTATTACCAGTTATTCATTAATTGTCCAGGAGTCTTTTTCATCAGCAGCTGTGGTATTTACTCTTTGACATGAGGATTCCTAAAAAGTAAAGCTGTGAAGTCTGTGTCATTGCAATTTCTCCTGTTTTTTTTTTTTTTTTTGGATCTACATCGACTAGACCATCGGGACTAAAGAAATGCCTTCAATATTTTGTCCAAAAAAAGGATAATATACATACATACATATATACATACATACATACATACCTACATAGACACACTGCACTGATTCCTTTTCTGGGTGTGACTTCAATACCAGCCCAGAGGTTGGATGATGACTCATTTCCTTTTATTAGCCCTGCATTTTTTGTTGTATTTCTGACTTCTGTATTGAAACTGTTGTTCTCCATTTCCCACATTTTTCTATGACCATCTTTGTCCTTGTACTCTTTGTTTAATCCACTGTTAAAATCCTAATTCTGCAAAACACACAACTATTTTCTTTTAACTAATTATAAAACAAAAGTAAAGAACAGCATAAGTACAGACAGTAAGGCACAGCAGCCCATGGCTACTCACATGAAGTCTACTGAATTGTACAGACAAGCTGTGTGTTTAAGTTCTTTACAGACTGAACTAAGTTTTCAACAAACATAGATTGCATCAATTAAATTATTCCTCTACTTATTATTAACCCACATTTGTTGTAATTATCTGTTCAAATGACATGGGAATCTAAAATAAAAATCAGTTTTGTTTACAGTATCTGAAAAAGAAACAAACCTAAGTATTTTTCAATCTGTTTGTTAATGCCAATGAAATTTATTTTTAACTTTACTGTATATTTATACATAACTAATCACATTGATTTCTATAATAATTAACTAGAAAGTAAAGTTTAACTACTAAAGAATTATTCTTTGTGTTTTCATCAACCAGCTTCAAAGTGCATTATAAATAAACACCTGCAGATTTTGAGGTCAACAATATACACACTAAAATTAGGATCTGAAGATTGGAAAAACAGAAAAAAGACAACACTGACAGTTTTTACATGAGATTATAAAGCAATAAAACTTGACTGATGAAAAATGTGTTCTGTAAATCCAGTAATTATTATGACATGCAGGAGAGAATTATGGCCACAAAAACAATTAAACATCCCTATAGCAATTTCTCCTGGTTCTGGCTTTTTTTTTTTTTTTTTTTTTTTAGCTAAACTGACTGGGCTTTAAGGGTTTTTGGAATAAATACCTGTTCATACATCACTTACCGCTCATATGTTACACTCACACTACAAAGAAATTAAGACAATAAGTTCTTTATTATTCTATTATATGACAGCATATTACAAAAAAACAAAAAAAAAGCATTTTCACAGTTAAATAAAAACAGCAAAACAAAGATCAAACGCAGCAGGCCATAAAGAGGGCAGTTACAAAGCATTTTCAGCTGGAGTGCAGACTTATTTGGAGTTGAAATATTACATTTTTTATTTTTACGATTTTGGCATCCATAGACTGAGAATTTTTCAAAACAAAGCTCTCTGCTTTCATAGTCCCTCCCCAAATGATGCTGTCAGCATTCACGAAGCATTTTCAATTCAAGACAGCATCAAACTTGTTCAAGACTTGACGTAAAAGACTTGAATTCTGCAAAACTGCAGAGTTCACAGTAACTGATCAGTTCCAATCTATCATCAGGACCATGGTTTTACTTTTAAAGGCAAAGTGACACAGAAATCCTCATTTTGTTTCACATGTCATGCTTGTTGAATTCCCTTCTATCAGTAAGATGCCTCATTTGAAAACGTACCATAAATAAACTCACTTGAACCTGTTCTTTTACTTGGCATAACAAAGACAAACTCCTAATAAAAACAACTTTGGTTTCTGCTTTTCAGTGAGAGTGAAAACTTGGAGGAATTAATATTATTAGATCTAGATTTCCTAGTGTTTACACTAAGGTGCAATATTTAGAAAGCACACTTTCTCGTGAACTAAACAGGCAACTGCTGATTAAAAGAAACCAGTTAGTATTTTAAATAACATAAAAAACATCAGTAACTATAGCCGAGCTTGAGTTCGTTTTACATCAGCAACTGCAGATGAACTGATCAGCTCTTTAAACCTGGAACCGTGACTGAAGCCTGCCTTTTGACCAACTACGCAAAACAGATCACTATTTTTAAGTACCACCTAATTTTGTGCTCCTGCAACTGCTGTAATTTGCATTGTTTTGGCTTTTTTTTGTTCAAAACTAAACAAGTTACTTCATAGACCTTTTAAATAATTTCTCAAAACTAAGTCTAAAAATATATGTCCCCTTTTTCTCCGTAAAAACAAGATGGAAATCATCTGCCCAGATCCCTTAGACAGTTATTTACTTCTTCCACAACCCTCCTGCCCCGTTTCCTCAAGGCAGCAGTTGTCAAAAATCAGAGAGTACCTATACTTAAGTGTGATGTGAATGCTGCTTAACCGTTGTGGGCAGTCACATCAGATGTGCGTCCCTTCTTGTGATAAAGGGTTTACATGGACATATGTTCAGGAAGCACGTAGGAGATGTCGTCCCACGGATGACGATACAGACCCTGTTTCAGCCTCTTCTGGTCCAGATAATGGCCTAAAACCACAGACACACATTAGACACACATGTATTGGATGGATAATTTCAACATCAGTGAATGTTTACATGCACACTATTATTTCACTTTTATTCTGAATCATTCCTACACTATTCAGAATTGACAGGGGTAAACGGCATATTTCATTTAAATATTCTAAACAAAATATTAATCCTTGATCCAGTTAGTACATTTTCAGATTAAGACATTAGGGATATTGCTCTGTTTTATAAGGATTCTTTTGACAGTGAAAAAACTAATTTGCAGATCTTACTGCAACTTGCGAAACATGGCTGGTGTTTACAGTGAAAGTAAAGAAAATATCCATTCTGGTAAAGATGGATGTAAGAAAATCTCTTGTTAAATATTAGGACAAAGGATATGAATGGGTTTTTTGGAAATTTATGGATATTTGGGAAGGGTTTGAAGGAACAAAATAGGCAGGAAGCTCTCAAAGTGTCTGCCACAAGTGGTAAACTTTGCAAAAACATTCTTTTAAAGGGAAATGCATGGCTAAACAAACAGAAATATGAAATTATGTGTTTTTCAGAATAAGGCCAAAAAACGGAATATTTTGCGCATGTAAACGTAGTCGTTGTCACCAACAGTTCAATCTCAGCGGGACTCACCAATGAAACCCATGCTTCGGCCAAGGACAAAGATCCCATTTAGTGCACCGATCTCCACAAACTCGTCTGCCTCATCCCTGGAACAAATCCAACATTCATTAGAAAGACAATACAATACTATGTGGTATCAAAGCAGAAGCCAACAAATTAAACACTTTTAAAAGTACAGTATGTAGGAAGTTGCAGAAATGGAACATAATATGCATAATAATGTTTTCATTCAAGTAGAATCACCTAATAACAATTGCTGTTTGTTCATTTTAAATGAGCCCCGTTTATGTAAGGAAGGAGCAGGTCCAGGAAAAAAAAACACAAACACCTGCTCTAGAAACCGTCTTTTATTTAGGATATCCAACTAACTTGGAAGGGGAGGTGATAGGTGTTCAGTTATGTACAATCTACAGTCTCACCACTAGGTGGCAATAAATCTTAAATCATGATTGGTCTGTTAGTTCAACGCTGAGTTATATTGAAAACTATTTTAAGATGTGATTTTCTTGACAAAGAGGAAGAGCAAGAAAGTGATCATCATCACCTTATATTGAAAAGGTATAATTGAATGAATAGTGTAAATGAGTGTTTTTTGCTGGCAAAGAAGTGGAAAAACTAACTGTATTGATTGAATCTTACACCTCACCAGGTTGTAGTTGTATATTCTTACCGTGTGAAGCCACCACACGTCCTGAGCAGGTCCACAAAAGCAACACCGATAAAACCATCAACATTGAGGATCAGATTTGGTTTCTGAAAATAAACAGAAATCCACTTGTCTGTATGCTGAGAATATAAAAGCAAGGAATTCCCTGCTCATTGTACAGTAAAGGGACAGAGGCTTGAATCCGTGTGCTTTGTTGTCTTCGTACTGTACCTTAGAGGTGGTGATCTTCTCTACATCTAGGGCATAGTCGAGTAGTTGAGTGGAAGGGAAATGCTGTTTAACAAAGTCCTTCAGGATCTGGACTCGCATGTCTGGGTTGTTGATCTGAAACAGAGAGAAAAGGATTTCAATAATTTAATAAATCCATGAAAGCAATTTTTGAGTCAATTGTCAACTTTAATATTTAGATATGTAACTTCAAATAGGCTGAAACATTGTCTTACAGATTTAACTCGGTGTCCGATGCCCATGATAAGCTTCCCATCCTTCTTCATCTTATTGACGAACTCCATTGGCAGCATCCCGCTGTCAAACGCTTTGCTGAACTGCTTTGCCGCTGCATCCAGAGCGCCTCCAAAACGATCCCCCTGGAGTTTACAAATACAATATCATGTCTCACTTTTGAGTTCACTCATGAGGTGTTTGTGTGTGTTTGCGTGAGTGCAGTACTGACGATGGTGAGCAGGCCAGATGTCAGACTCGAGATCAGGTCCTTCCCAGCACGAGCACAGACGATGGTGTTGTGTGCGCCGGACACTGCTGGCCCGTGGTCAGCGGTCACCATCAGGCACATCTCGATGAACTGGCAGGCGTAGCGTGGCAACCTGGACAGAATAGAGCAGTGATTATTCTACTATGAACCAAAAAACAACTAAGACATCTATTTACTCTCATTAAAAACCAGCTAATGTCACAGTCTCTTGTATTGATACCAACCTGCGCTGAAACCAGAGCAGACCCAGGACTCCTCCTAAACCCATCTCTTCTTTAAACACCTCTGTGATGGGCATCCCAGCGTAGATGAGCTCCTGGCCTCGCTCATCACAGATACTGGTCATGAAAGAAGCTGGCTTACGGATCAGACCCAACTCCTGGAAGGAACATTTTAACAGGTATGACATTCTTTTTCATTCTTCGAGGTGTTAAAATATCAACAAAAACCAAACTTTCTGGATTTCTCAAAGTGCACCGAGTCACTGCCTCACCCTGGCCCAGGAGTAATCCATAGGTACTGTTGGGGGAGGCACCTCCTGGGCGGGAACAATGGTACCGTTGGCCACCAGTTCATCGTACACAGTCCTGTTTGACCCAATGGAAACAATATCAGTTAAAAACACACTGACTGACATGCTTAGATGTGTGTGTGTGATAAATATCTCACTTGATGACGTCGCCCAGTTCGTCAAAGCTCTTTGGTACGTATGCTCCGGCGTCCCTCAGAGCCTGGTTCTTGGCCACTGCAGTTTCTGAAGCCTGGTTGGCGCAGGCACCTGCATGGCCAAACTGAACCTGGAGAAGAAAGAAACATGAAGAAGGTTCCTCTTAAAACCTGTCAGGCAGCGATACGCAAGTCCAGAGGTCCTTCCATAGATGCAGCACACTGACCTCTGAAGCAAACATGGTGGCGCAGGTTCCAATACACCAGCACACCACAGGTTTGGTTATCCTGCCCTCCCTGATGCCTTGGCAGATCTTGTATTCTTCTGTGCCACCAATCTGTAATGCCGTAGAGTAATCAAATTATTAAATACATATGGACATGGCACACTTGAGCAGTTCTCCAAAGCCACAAATACTACAGGTTCCATTCCTGATTTTAGAGCCTGGGATTGTCCTAGTATTTTTTATTTTTTTTTAAAGGATGTTACAAAAAAACAAACATCTGTTTTTCCTTTATTAAAATCAACATCAATCAATTTAATGAAATACTAATGAAGCAGATTAACTTTACAAATTATCTAAATAAACTAAAGACGATAACTAAGTAAATAATTGTTACTTGGCTAAAAGTAGCCACATGACTAGATAAAGAACCACAAAATGAAATTGTGCGACGAAACCATGGATGTTTTAGTCTTGGTTTCACAACTGATAAACATTTAATAGTCAACACACTTGATGTATAATTTTAAGCACATTCAAGATAATCCTGAGCATCGCTAAAACTGCACCCACCTCTCCCAGCACGACTATCATCTTAACCCCTGGCGTGTCCTGGTAACGAAGGACATGGTCCATGAAGGTGGAGCCTGGGTATCTGGACAGGGAGGAGCGCAGCACATAAGGACAATACAAGTCTCATAAAATGTAATAAGTTTGTTTTTACAGTGCAGGGATTATAAAAATCTAACTATACTTTTACAGGACAATGGCCTCTCAATCCTGAACAAATTATATTGCGTTCGTGTACCTGTCTCCGCCGATGGCCACGCCTTCAAAGACACCGTCAGTAGTGCGGGATATGATGTTGTTCAGCTCATTGGACATGCCCCCAGAGCGGGACACATATGCCACACTACCAGGCCGATATAGTTTGGAAGCCAGGATGTTGTCCAGCATGCCACCTGTGTTACCGATCTTGAAACAGCCTGGCTTGATGCCTCCGACCTGGGGACCAGAATTTAATGAATACGGAATTACCCTCCGAGAGCCAGTTCCACGTATCACTTTTCAGTTTATACAGAAAGACCAGTAAACCTCAGTGAATGTACAATGTACTACTGTAATACTATCATTCATATTATTTTATAGCACTGAGGTAAATAGAGTGAAAAGGCTGCATACAGTGGCAGGGCCGATGATGGTGACACCTTTCTCATCAGCCATCTTGATCATCTTTCTTGTCTGGGCTTCAGGAATACCTTCAGCTATGATGGCAATAGTGTGAATCTGAAAGTAGACACGAGGAAAGTCTTAATGTGTAAACATGTGACACACAATAAGGCTTGATGTATGACGTGAACATTTCATTTCAGTTTGTCTCTACCTGTGGGTACTGCATTGCTTCCACTGTGCTGTCAAACGCTGAGCGCAGGGAGGCGAAGCTGATCAACACATCCACCTCAGGGTGCTTCTTCATAGCGTCAGCCATGTTCTTGTAGACTGGGATCAGGATCTCCTTGTGTCCCCAGTAGAACTTCTGCTTATGATCCCCACTGAGTAAAACAGGAACACAAAGCCACATATAGTAAGTCATCAGCATCATCAATAACCAAAGGTGGGAAGTAACAAAGTAGAAGTACTTCATTGCTGTACTTAAGTAGTTTTTTTAAGTTATCTGTACTTAACTTGGGTATTTACTTTTATGGCTACTTTTTACTTTTCCTCCCTACATTTTTGCATAAATATCTGTACTTTATGCTCCTTACATTGTCAGAATATTCTTGTTACTTTTTCAAACTTAACGGATGTGAAAGTACGTAAAATACGTAACTTCAGAGGGAAAAATCAGTGTGGAGGAGAGAAGGAGCACAGGCTGTGCACAGGGACAGTACCAGAGTCCTGCACAGGGACAGTACCAGAGTCCTGCACAGGGACAGTACCAGAGTGGGTCCACTTTTTTCAAACTTTTCCGTCCGTA
>JAPTYQ010000012.1:12627076-12647716 GCA_029814465.1 Ostorhinchus cyanosoma | reverse complement strand
GCACAGGGACAGTACCAGAGTCCTGCACAGGGACAGTACCAGAGTGGGTCCACTTTTTTCAAACTTTTCCGTCCGTACCTGCAAAGCTGAGTACCGTGACCCAACCAGTGATTAAATGCATTGTTTACACAGTAAGTCCGTTTTAAGGGCTTTATTTTTGGCTAAAAAACACGCCATCAATAGATCTCTAACATGTGCTGCTCAATGCCGTCTTTGGCTGGACGTAAACAGGTGAGGGTCACTTCAAAATAAAACAACCTGGCTGTGGATCAACCACAGTGAAATTAGATGCTCATCATCATTAAATGTCCTGAAAATTATTTTCATCCTAGAATCTTCTTTTATTTTTTCACTTCCTTGCCCGCTACCATTTCATTTAATTTTACCTGTGCCTATGAAAATTCTTACATTTTTTTTTTTACCACTCCCCACATGTTTTTACAGGTTACCTGTCTGGTATCAGACCCGGTGCAGGACTCTGGTCAGTACCATTTGCTGCAGGATTAGAAAATGGAAACTTATGATTTTGCCTGGTTAAATAAGTATTATTTCATTCATGGAAAAAAATGCAGTTTTACTTTTTACTTTACTTAAGTAAAGGAGTTGAATCAGTACTTCTGCTTTTACAAGAGTATTTTTTCACACAAGTAGCGGTACTTCTACTTAAGTACAGAATGTGAGTACTTTTTCCACCTCTGTCAATAACCCACAACCATCTGAGTGGAACAGTAAGGCCATAGATAACATGACTGTAGGATTGTAATTATTTGATTTCACAGTAATTATGTTATAATTGTTAATGTCTTAGTTCCAGTCTTAGTACAAATATATTTAAGGTAAATAATGTCCATCTGCTTTGTCCATTTTTTTGTTTATGAAGCTTAAAAGCAAAGCGAAAGTAAATAACATAAATGTGACTGAAACAGTGTCTTACTATGTAATATGTTAAAACAAGATGGACATGTGTAAAATGAAGTCAACTGTGGCAAACTTCTTGGAGTTTTAACCTACGTGAAAGGGTAGACCATGGCTCCCACAGAAGGCTCATCCCGAGAGCACACATAGTCGAAGTCCAGCATGCCTTGCACAGCACGTGTCTGCATGCCCCAGACAATGGTCTTTGTGTGTTTGCTGAAAAGTGTGGTGGCTTTTGCTGAGGGAACACGAAGGCAAAGAGAGAATGACATTTGTGTTAGAACTGGAGTGAGACATACATATTATCACACAGAAAAGAGGGGGCGAGGCTCAGGAAAATGGCAGGAACAGTAATGGACACAAGCAAAGTGCATAGAAAACTCTTAATGTTGTTACAAAATCATTAAACTGCCATAAAGCAGGGTCATACGAGGTGTCACTTGCATTTGCCAACCTTCTAATACTGCGTTTCTCTAATCACATGGCTCCTAGTTCATGTCATCTCACATGTGTCTGGATATTGATGCAGTTTGTCTGCATTTGGCATAAGATTTTAACAAATACACTTCAGCCTGAGCTAAACTGTGCATATTTTACAGCTGACAAATGCTCTTAATTAGCTTTGAAATACAGCCGTGATACACCTGATACGACCCATATAAGTAATTCAATCCACCGTCTCAATGTCACTCTGTTAAAAGCATTAATTTGGGACTTCAAAGTATTAAAATTAACAGTTTAGACACACTTATCTTCACCGCCTGGAGACATGATTCTTTTAGTAGATTTGTTTAATTTGCTGCGTGATTACCCAAATGACTCCCATTTACACCCCAGAAGGCAAGAACAGTCCCCAAGCACAAAAACTGGGTACTGATCACACAGCTGACTAACACACACACACACACACACACACCTTAAACCAAGGCCCACAAACCCCAGGAACGAGGCCACATGTAGAATGCAAAAGAGGAAACTACTTCATGTGAGTTATCCGTTTTCTGTTGTGAATGCAGAATGTGTTTTTAAGCAGTTAGTGTGATTAATTGTCATCTAGTTACACATTTGTTTCAGTCTTTCCTTCTTTTTAACCGGGGTCTATTGTTCTGACAGGAATGTGTACATAAAGCAATTACATACACAAGACAGAAAAATATAATTTCGAGTGGTAATGCTTGTGACAGAGCATTACGACTTTAGGTAAATGGATGAATAAAGAAGGAAAAACTGAAAGGAAACATCAGAAAAGAGGTAAAACAGGAAGGCAGATGGAAGTGGACAGAGGGCTGAGAAGGCAGGAAGACAGGTTTTCCACACTCTTCCATACCTCCACTGCAGCCTGAAGAGGCCTGCGCTTCTGTAAACCCCACGGGACAGAAAAAGAAAATATGACAAAATGAGCACCAAAAGAGAAAAGGATGAGAGCATCTTTATTTTATTTACTGAACAGACTTCAATGCATTGTGCCAAGTGTGTGTCATCTCTAAAAAAACACTCCACAAAAAGCACAAGTCAAAGCAGAAGTAAGAGCATGCAAAGCTCAGCTGCTACGTAGCATGCCTTCAGTGCACTGCTATGAAAAGCAGACTAGGAGTATTTTGGCATAATATTTCTACTGACAGTGAACTGCAGTCTTCCAAAATTACAGTCTACAATCTGAACTCAAGAGAGCTGGTCACTGTCCGAAGCTGTGGATAACCTCTAATTCACTACAGTGTGTGTTTTTTAAATTTTTTTTTTAGATTATTTAATTTTAAAAAATCTTAGCATGAAAGAATGCAATGTGCCAATTACGCTACTGTACAAAGGCACTGAGGTGATGCAGACATGTACAGTAGTGTCACATACAGACACACTTCTTTCTACCAGCATTAAGAGGGCGTAGGGCAAGAAGAAGAATGGGCAAACTGATGTAGAGTCTGTGGTCAGCTGAGCACAGCGTGGACGTGGCACACCCATCACTTACCTTTCCAATCGCCTGTGACCACATTCTTCAAAGGCCACAGTATAGAATGAAGAGAGTCTTAGAGACACAAGCATGAAAAACAGTTTGCGCAGCGAAACAAGAAACAGGAGGAAGAAACGAAGAAAATTTAAGTGCAGAAAAGCAGTGACAGCATTTGGTGAAGGGAGGGACGAACAAAGGAAGCAAGGATAAGAGAAATGAAAAAGCAGAAGTGTATGAGTAAATATGGCGTCTTGCACATATGAAGCAGTGGCGTGTGGAGCGTTTCAGTGTTAAATACCTGCTGGAAGACCTGCTTTACACTTTTTGGCTGGAGTGGCGTCGTTGGACGTCCTGGGTTCAGAGAATGAGGCCGTCCTCGTAGCAGCTGGAGTCTGATAAGGAATAACAGACATGCAAAGGTTATGTCATAAGCTTCATAAGAGGAATGTGCAGTTTCACTCTTATATTGTGTTTCTAATCGATTACTTCTGTTTGCATGCAGCGTACTGCATGTACATAAAGTTAGTTCACGTCTTTGCACTGTGCACAAATGTTTAACTGGTCACTGTGCATTTCTTGGGTCCAGAAATAGAAACTACATTCTTCATCACTAGTGTTTTCTGTTTTTTTAATGAGTTTTACCATCTACCAGGATATCTTCCATTTAATTTGAGTTTCCATTCATTACTAGCTGCATTATTCACTAACTGGTACAGGTTTTTGTCCTAAACTGTATTAAGATTGGCGTTTGCCATTGTCACCATGGTCACAAATTCTTCCAATGTCATTTGGTTGCTCCCCTTCCACCATTCCACAACCCTTCCACCAACAGGGTGAAGGACGCACTGGTAGAGTAACATATTTACACTTGAGCACAACTAATTATAATCCTTATAATAAAATGCATGAATGTGTGTGAAAGACACTCATTTACTAAAACATCCTGACTGATTATTAGGTAGTGCATATACTATTTTGATGAAGATTAGTCCTACGATATTGGAAAGTCAGCTGCCATTGCAAGGTTCTGGTTTTTCATTAGCCAATGTTAAAAAATGTAAAGGACTTCTAAAGTCAAACAATGACTCATGTTTGCATTGTTAAGGTCTTTTTAATAACTGGACATCTGTTATCTCACAGACTGCAAAACAACCAAATCATGAAATACTATACAACAAAGCTTATCAAGTTCAAGCCTGCTACAGCTTAAACAATGTCTGAAAACATGACTCAACTCACCAGTGAGTGAATCCGATTAAAAATGAAACCGATTACTTGCATCATGTGACTGCATTAATCTGTGCGATGGTACAGATGCATGTTAAATATTCAGAAGTACTCCATTTTTACAACCTTTATATTTTCAAAACCATGACTATCATCCCCATCTCACAACAATAAAACTAAATTTCAACTACTCGCACTGAATAATTTACAGTACCTTTGCACTGTTGTTGCTGGCGTTGAGGAGGAAGTTGGCTGTATGTGCATCCATGGGAGGTTGGTTGGGGATTGGCCGGTGGCCCAGAGCCATTCCAACAATGGCTGTCATGTGCGTCTCAGTACCGAACACATGAATAGGAATACCTGTAGTCTTGCCTAATGAGAAGAAAACACTAATAAAATTAAAACGGTTTCTGCTAATTTAATTAGTGCACTAACTGCATTCATTCATACATATATAATGTGCATGCATTTGCAAACATTATACAGTCACTTTAAACCTCCTTCTAGTTTGCTGTCCAGTATAACTATCTCAGATCACTTTACCTTGTAAATAATTCCAGAATAATAAATGACACTATAATAAGAAAGTAATTTACATTCTCACTCACCTACTTCCCCCATCACCCTTAGCCCCTCCTGATAGTTCGGCCCACCACGTCTAACAAAAATGGTGACTTCATGCTCCTTCAGCGGACCTTGGTAGTCTTTGATGGCCCTGACAATGCCCTGAGGAGAAGAGTATGTTCAAATTTATGATTTGAAAATATCTGTAAAGTATGTTTATCAGGCAGCAGGAGTGTAAGCGTAGCATTATTGTCTAAGTCCTTATCAGAGAAAATGTGTGATATACAAGGTCAATTTCATAGGCCTCAAGGAGGAGAATCTTCCACACTGTGTACAACTTCTTAACTGATGTCGCTTTCATGTAATTAAAGTCATACTCTTTCACATGACAGTAATTCAAATAAATACATTTAACTTAATTCACCTTAAATGTGGCTGCTACATTGGTGAAGTTTGCAATACTCCCTCCAATTATCAGCACTTTCCCTGCAGAAGAAACAGACGGGTGGTGAAAACATGTTCAAGACTGAAATTTGACACTCAGGTAACATAGTTTTGTGACAGACATGCAGTCTATAGTTTGCAGCATACATACATTGAACAGTGGGCTTGTGACAGCCAAATAGAGGACAAACAACTCCAACACTGAATGTCACGATGCCTAAGGACCCAAGCCTTATTTTCACACAAAGCAAATTTACACAAGGTGACTGAAAATGTCTATTTCAGCTGAGACTGTTTTCCTTAAGCAGCTCCCCCACCCAGTCTTTCACCCTTGGCCCACTTCCTCTAACCCCAGTTTGGGGACACGGGCTCGAGTTTAGTGTTGGCTACACCCACCTTGAGGATGTTTTTCCCGGGTCATGAGTGAAAGGATGGTCTTTGCGTAGTCATAGGTTTGTTGTTCACTGGGTGCACCAGAGTATTCTCCATAATTAGCCAGCTCATCCACCCCACCCAAGTCACAGATGGTGTCACTAAAGAGGAAATACAGAACAGGGTGTGAAGTCTAACTGCATCCCATTTAGTCACTGGAATGAGATTTATTTAATTTATTCATTTCTTTATTTTTACTTATCTATTAAAAAGATCCATGGGTAAAAACATTATATTTTGCATTTACATTTTGTGAAATGGGACACCCTGGGAAGCTGAAGAGGTTTTTGAGAGGGGCCCAAGCCCAAAGAATAAATAACACATGTAACAATAATGCTGTTGTAATGTTGAGATGAAGTGGGACATTCTTTGGCAGGGTTTCTGCAGGTATTAAGGTAAATATAAGACTTTTCTAAAGCATTCCTGAGATCTAATGAATGCAAGTTAAGAATCATTTCACATCCATGTTGGTAAAAACATAAAAGGAATGTATCGGTCCAAAGTTCATCATTTACATAAGGTGCTGCAGGCTTTAACTAAGCATTAAATACAGCATCACACTTTCCCATATTTAAATAATTAATACTGAAAATAATATCTATTAATATCTAAAATATCTAATAACATCTAAAGGTTGCTTCTTTAAATAAGTAAGTCCACATACAACATCACATTTATACTTATGTATAAGATCTGTAAAAAATTGCAGTGAAGATATTTTAATAAACGTTTCCATGGATGTAATGGAAGATCTGTAAGTATTTCATAATTTATGTAGGAGCCTATTTTGTACAAGGAGCCAGACACTGACCAACTACATTTTTAAGTTAAGAGTATATCGACTTGTACACTGTTGAAGTAGTAGAGGAGTAAAAGGATGATGATGCAGAACCAATGAGTAAGCATTAAGATTTTCATAGAAAATCCAAGCATAACCCTTTACCTAGAAATCAGGCAGAAGCAGTAAAACACAGGTGGAGGCAACTGAGGTTGGCATTAGCTTATGGAGTTAGCTAATGTCAATAAATGACTGGATTCCAGTGGAAACTAGACTCCAACACAAACAGCTGCACACAAGCAAGTGCCAGTCTTTCACAGTGCACCTTTAAGTTCTTCAAATGCCTGGACTTTTGTTTTTTAAGGAGCTGCAGAAAGTCTGATTAAAATCTTAAATACACTAAAAAGTCTTAATAAAAGCACTCTGAATAGACTTAGTTGCCTAAAAATGCCTCCCACACTACGTATAAAATCAAATTGCCTACCTATAGACGACTGAAGCCCCTCCTCCAGCCACCATAGTCCAGATCCTGCCATGAGGATTCAGCAGGGTCAGCTTCAGACTGGCACCACTCTTCGCATCCAGATCTGCTATGTAAGCCTCCTACAGATAAATGAATTGCAGCACAGTTACAAGCTGTTCTCATGAAACTGTAGTAGAATCACCTAAAAAGCCTCTCACCTCTGGATACGCTTCTCTGCCAAAGGGAGGAGGGAAGTCCACATCCCCCCATTTAGCCTTGCAGATGTAATCAGCTGTTGCATCAATCTTGGCCGCCATGTCAAGGACGTAAACCCCATCTTGGGTGATGACTGGTTAAAAAGAAACAAAGAGTGTTGTTAACACTGATCTAATAATATGAATTTGATAAATGGTGCACACTAATTGGTAATTAGATCGCTCAGATTAATTATTTATCTCTACATAAAGCACTTAAATCATTACGGGTGGATGATTAATTAGATGAATAATTTATATGATCAATGGAGCTGTAACAGTAATGAAAACGGTTCAACGTCTTTTACAAGGGGAGCAGCACAAGACCTGGTCCTAAAAATGTACTGCATAACAAAATAGTACAGTCAAGAAAAAAAACTTACCTAGGGGGTTGATTTCCAGGTAAGTGAAGTACAGGTCTTCATATAAGTTGAAGAGACCCACAATGAAACTGGCCAGGACCCTTTATGCAAAAAGACGTTACAATGAGAAGTAATATAAAATCAACACTGTCCTCACAACTAAAACCAAACACAAAATGATAGACAGTTATTTGCAAACAGAATACAATAATAATCACACAAGCTTCTCAAAGTTGCAATGGTAAAGTTAGAGATTATACATCAAACATAAATGTATATACAAAGGATCACTGATTGATATTTTTATTATTTTATTGTTAATTAACAATTCCTTATGTATTTATATATTTTCAGCAAAACAACCATAACTAATTCGTACATATTTTTGCTTTAATAACAAATAAAAGGTGTTTCCCTACTCTTTCTTATCATCAGGCACATGTGTGAGGAGCTGCTCTGTGACTTGGTCCTCACTCAGCTTCTCATCCACTGCAACCATCAGCCTCTGGGCTTTGGCATCGACGTCACCGACCTCCACTCCTCCCTCGTGGTGGAAAAGCACATGGTCGCCCTCACGAGTGGCATAGATGCACACATAGAACTCCTCCTCCTGCGTGGGCAGGCAGACAGCAAAAGAAAATCCAAGGATTAACACACACTCGCAAACAGGAGAGTGTGCAGTTTTATTTAGTCTTACAAGCATTCTTGAAGGACATTAAGAGCCAGATTTACAAAGGCAGGACAAATTAGCAAGGGCACAATCCAGAAAAAGAACATGAAGGTGTGTCCACCTTTTACTAATTACATAACTTTAACAGAATGTGAACAGAAACCAGTTGGCACGCATTACCTGTGTGTGTGGAACAAATGGTTCAATGAGGAAGTTTTTCAACACTCCCTTTGCCTTCCCCACCTATCCAAGATAGACAAAACATACAATTAAATAGCATCTAACCAACAAATCAACTTGTCATTGCTAGAGGGTTGAGAATCTTCCCATAAAAATATGACCCAAAATGGACCAAAAATAGAAAAAAAAACCCAATCATGCTTTTTTTTTTTCTTATTGAAGACATGGCAGTTACCAAGAATACAATACATGCAAGTGCACTGTGCTTTTGTCATTTCAAGTGGTTGAGAACAAGAAAAAGGCAAGATTATTATAAATTTTCCTATGTAGGAGACTGTCTAAGTTAAGTGGAGCAGAGCATGTTTGTATGCATGGTGGACCAGAATAGATCACGCTCCTCTACTAGCAGAACACAACCTCTGACCTGGCAGATCTAAACATAAGCCCATAGCCTCTGGGCATGCTTTTACATAACAGGTCCATATGTTGGGCAAGTTACTAGTGGTTGCATGTTCGCCATATGATACTTCAGCGCGGTATGCACGCAATTTGTGGTTGGGCTGCACTATCATCCTCATTTACAACATAATTAATCAGCAAATCCCACTGAGGCTGAGAGACGATGTGACATAAGATGTTTTCCTTAGGCTTTTTATTATTAATTAAAATAGTCCTGTGATACAGTATACTTTGTTTTAGGTCTCCAGTTTTCTACCAAAAAGAAAAAAAAAAGAAAACCTCTTAGGACAAATGATTGAACAAGTATGAAAAACAAAACCAACTGAGGACCTCTGTGGTATAAACTCAAGTATAATACACTTTTATAAACAAGCATGGAATAATTAAAACATCATACATAGAAGTTGGCTTTTTCAAGTGGGGATCCAGACATGATAGAGATATGGTCAACTAACTCACAGTGGTCTCTCTCATGAGCCTGGATTTGAGCCACTCCTGGACTCCCTGCAGGTCAAGGTTGATGCCCACCAGCCCGAGCTTCCCACGCCGTTTAATCAGCTGATCTGGCTTCACCACCAGCCGCTAAAGGACAAGTGAGTAGAGCACACACATGCCAATAAAAATCAGCAAGGACAGGAATCATCTTTATGAAGGCTTTGTGTCACTGGCTACAACACTACTCCGGAATTCCTTGACTCTAATCTTATTACCTCCCTCCTCCTCTCCACAATTAGGAGAGTTTAACGTGATGCACAAGTCACCCAACGTTGTCTCATGATCATGTTGTTACATTAACTAGTTTAGTCAATCACCTATGTTTAGTACAGTCAGCTCTGAAAGCACTGAGGAATAACTTCTTCAATATTACGAGGTCAATACATAGAATTTATAAGGCAAGTCATTTGCTTTACACAAAGTTCTCCAGCAACATTTTTATTCATTTATTGATCTATTGTATGTATGTAGTGTGAGCTATGTGACAACCGAATTTCCCTCAGGGGATGAATAAAGTATCTATCTATCTATCTATCTATCTATCTATCTATCTATCTATCTATCTATCTATCTATCTATCCTAATGAATCACAGGGCAGGCTCACCTCAGTCAGCAGCCATGGATGCTCCTGTGTGATGTGGTCCCAGTCCGTCTCAGCAGTGACTGTTGCATAGCGGAAGCGGTTCTGCACGGCTGCAGTGGTGCAGATGTACTTGTACAGGAACTCCTTCCCTGTCTGCTCCGAGATGGCTTTCGCCGACATGGCAGCGCTGGATAGCACAGGACCTTTAGGAGAGAGTTCATGTTCAGTATCACACATTATACAGCATAAGCAATGGTGGTATAGTAGTAAGCATAGCTGCCTTCCAAGCACTTGACTCAGGTTTGATTCCCGACTATTGCAGTACATAAACTCACAGAGGTTACATCTTTTGTGTAATATACAAGATATTTACCTGTTATGGGAGAAAAGGTTTACATAATAATTTGAGACATAATAACGCAGCATAGTAAGGGTATTTAGGCAAAAACCAAAGGTATTATGGCAATGTACCATATATATGCAATATCATGTTTCCAATTAACCAAATGGAATTTCATTGCCTCATGAACGATTAAAATGTATTAAATATTTACAACAAGGAAGTAAGGAAACTCGTTGCAACAAAAGTCATTGCACCTCAAATCACTGACACACAAGTTTGAAAATCTGCAATAAATTTAATAAAAATAATATTTGAAAACACCTGCGATCTCCATCCTTACCTACTTGAAAATAATGAAAAGTGAGTCATGACAACCAGAAATGCTAATTTTGGACCATGGGCAATAGCTAAGTTTTTAAGACTTGAATGAGATTTAAGGATGGAAAGAGTTTTCATGACGGCTCAAATGATGCAAAACAGATTCTCAACAAAAAAATGGCAAGATTTGACTTTGCTAAAGGCATGAAAACAAACCTTTTCAGATGAAACATGGATACATTTATTCTGCACAAATAAGGTCCAACATGTTTGACTGGTCTCAAAATCCTGATGGTGAAGCACAAAGGTGGGAGTGCAATGATCTGAGGTTGCATGAGTGCAAATTGTATCATGGAGATGACATCTATAAATGGTTGCAAATGCCTGTGGAGATACCAAAACACTGGCTGACAAGATGACTCCCAGGTTGCAGAAGCTTAGCAGAAGAACAAAGAAGACTATGACCTGGACAAGTATGTTGTCCAACTCGAATCCAATTTAACAGTTTTGGGGCAGAACAACCCAACTCCTCTAGCAAAAGGTAGCTGAAAAAATGGTGTGTCAAGGATATTAAAACAGTCCTCCCAAGATATGCGTAAAACTGATAAAGCCATAGGGAGGAGGACAGAGTACTACTAAATCCAAACAATTTTTTTGTTTTTGATTGCGAGAGCAAATATTGTACTGTTGACACAATTTTTAATCCTTTGACATTGAAGTCGTATGGTACAGTACTCATTTTTGTGTCTTGTAGAAGAAAAAAACCCCAATAATTTTACTGACAAGCCTAAATTTTATTTGCTAAATTTATTATGCTATGATGTATTTGAGAGTTCACAGAAACAAATGCTTTGCTATAAACTCAGCTCTGAATTAAATAAACCATTAAAGCATTCATTATTTGCTCTATGGCCACATATCTGACCAAAAATCAGTAAAGCTGTAACAGTTATAGCAAATCAATAACTAAACATCAGACTGTGAAGCAGCTGGAAAGTAGAAGGCTATGGCATTGGGCAAACAGTAAAGTGCATCAATGCCTTTATTCACCTAATATGAATAATTTCCCTGTGGCCTCAGAGAGCCAGCCACTGGAAAAAACAACACATTAAACTGGAACACTGCTAAGTTTTAATGTTCTAGTACAAGACTGAAAACACAGTTATGCTTTTGAGCTAAACGCTGACCAATCTTTCTCTACATCTGCAGTTTTTCTCTCTGCTGCTGTACATTATGGTCATTTCACAACAGAAAATGCCAGACTGACACTTTCATATAAGATGTGGTAGTAAATACCACAGAAACCAATCTGTTCTTGAGTACACTTACTGCACCCTTTCCAATGATAAAATGGGAGACTCTATAATTCTTCAATAATAAATCAATGTCGGAGACGCACCTCAAGTAATCAGTACATACAGTTACAGTCCCCTTCCTTCAATCAACAAACCAGCCTTTGTCAAGCATGAGGATATAAAAAACTGAGGCCTTTATGTTGCATTTCAACATTCAACCACAAAACCAAACATGACAATATTGTGATGTATCCCAATCTGAATGAAAGTTACGAAAGCTGATAAAGCAATTAATGTTAACACTATTTGTCATCTCACAGCAAAACCAGTCTCCAAAAGGATGTGACTATTCAACAAAAAGTCAACAAGTTTCCTTGACATACTGGTTTTGGCATTACAGCATGTTGACAGACCTGCCTAACAGACCCCTACCAAAAACTACAAAACAAAAATACCTGCATTTGAGTCACACTTTCTTCTGAGCATAGTTATCCATTTTAATAAGCTTCAGTAAAGAGTAAACATGTGGGTACTGTGATAATCAGCCCAAACTAGTGCACTGAGTACCTTTACCACCTCTTCCTTCAAGCTAAGTGCTTATCCAACACAGATAAGAAGTCAGCTTGATAAGGTGCAGCATATCTTTTCTGCCTTTGAGATGCAGATAGAATTTAGAAGGTTTATGGTTTAAGCATCTGATATGAGAGCAGTAACTTTCAGGCTGCTGCAGCTTCTGCGCCAGGTGCCACTCTGCAGATATCTGCATGTGCCCCAGGGAGGAGAACCAGGATTTAGCTTAGCAGTATATCCTGACATGCTTTCAGGGGCAGATGTCACAGTATTTAGTCTGCCATAATCCACGGATTCATCCCATTGTCTGAAGCTATCTAACCGTGAAATTTGTGTTACTGTCCAGGCGTCTGTACCAAAGAAACCTGAATTTGGAGGCATCTGAAGACACAGCCAGGAGGGACCGTTTCTGACGCAGCTGCTGTTGGAAGAACTTCAACTGGTCCTTTAGCATCTTCTGTCCTGAACAAGCTACATCATATACAGTCACCACACCCACTTCACTGGCTGCAGTCTGAACTAGCTAGCCAGACAAGTTCAATAACTTTAATTTAGTCACGTTTAGTAAATAACCACGAACTTCCTGGAGAAGAGAAACAGTGGAAAGAGAAGTGTGTTTGCGAAAACTCTAAAGGGAAGTGACCGCAAACAACATTTGTAGTGTCAATGAGAGACTGGATGATGTAACTCAGGTTAGCCTGCGTTTGTGATTAATGTAGATAGGTAGTAGTGATCAGTGAGGCGCATCTCTTCAGTTTGGTCCTTCAGCTTAAGTTAAAACTCTTAAACCTAGCAAAACGCACGGAGCAAGCATCATTACACGCTGTACTTCCCCCGGGGGATGACAGTGGCTGCTTGTTTCGTAGTCAAACCTCTCAGCATCTCACACGGACATCCGCTAACCTCAGGTCCTGTCTGTGTCAGGCTAACTACTGTAGCCTCATACTGGAGCAGCTAGCTAACTGCTACCCACAGAACCCGACCCGCCGCGGACTTCACACTGAAAACTGAGCGAAAACAGTTACCTTGTCAATGAAAGTAGCACCTTCACGAAGTACAGAAGTCACGTTCTGGTGATATGTCACAGCTACACAGTTACTTCTTGAACCAGTGTCTGTTCCTGCCAATTGCCACCTCACTCTCCTCCTGTCGCACCATAATCTGGCGACCAATTGCACGTCTTTGAGTGCCTCTGATTGGTTTAAACATGGTCACGTGGTGACGTCAGGTTACACCCGCTGCTTAATCATAGGAGCAGGCCTTTAAATAAATCACTATAAAACTGTCACATATAAAAAAAACAATTGCAAAAAATAATAATCTCCTGTCCTCGTTTACCAAATCTTTTAAGAATTTTCAGTTTAATTATTCATATCTCTATTACCCATCTCTTTTGTCAATCTTATTGCCATTTCATCTTTTGTTCTCACCTGTAAAGGATTGAAATGATTAAACATACTTTACAAAAAAAATCTGATCTTTACTAATATTTTAAAATACATTTTTCAGAGTAAATACTTATTGACAACAGACCATTTAGTTTCACATGATTAGAAGAAAGTAAAAATGAGAGAGAAAAATATTACAGTAAAAGACGAGCCTTTATTTTTGCAATAAGAAAAGCATATCTTAATACTGTGCCATGTTTTTAAAAAAATGATACATAGATCAGTGGAAACAATTAACAACAGAATCTTCCTACGTTATCAGACGCCCTTGAAACAGGTGACACCAGTAGGAGAAGGGCTGGACTGACAAAACGTGCATGACAAGTATAGTTGGATGACACCTAGGTGTGACTGATGATGAAACACTGCATTTGATGTCTGGGTGAGGAAAAAAACGGCACAAAAAACATGCTTTACAGGTTTGTTTGTTTTTTTCAGTTTTCAAATGGTGGGTAGTTCACTCTATAGCCTTTAAAGTGGGTTTCAATGTGAGAAGGTTAAGGGAGGTGTTTACTGATCTGCTCATTTTTGTAAGGCACCGCTTTAATTTGTTGGAACAGCAGGACAAATGAGTCGAAGCAATGATGTTGCATCACTTCAACAGGCGATAGATCTGTAAATGTGTCCGATTTTGGCCTGTTTCGGAGAAAGAGACATGAGATGACAGTGTGGAAAAAACTTACAAATGAGTTTGTTTAAATTAGGAAGATATGAACAGGCAATGAGCTGCATACAGGTTAGAATATACAGTACAAGAAATATAAATAGACTGAGGGAAGACTGAAGAGGAATTTATGGACACGTGACGCTTTACATTCGAGTCAAATATACAATGCAGCACAGAGAAGAGAAGAAACAAAAACCCTGCAGATCGAATTCTACATTTGGCAAGCGTGCCAATAAAACCTGGACAAACCCTTGCAAGAGACCAGTATTGTCCTGAACAGGCTGTCCTGAGGTCAGTTTTGACATTTAACATCCACAATACACTGACTCTTGCTCTATGGAGACGAGATGCCCCAAGAGAACCTTATACTAAGTGACCATAATGCTTAGATCTTCAATGCATTCTTTACTACCAATCATTTTCATGAAAGTAGAGGCAGTTTTACATGATAAGTCTATTCAATGTAAATTTGATTTGGCAATAAGGTCATGCTCTTATCACCTGACCCAAACCCGAAACCCAATCTTTATCTACAATATTAATTTACAACTAAAGCCTCAAACAGTCCTTCCCAATGTGTTTTCTTTAGCATCAATGCGAGAAGTAAATTTAGGTGTGAATGCAATAATCAAAATCCTGCTTGAAAAAATTGTAAGGAGATTCTGCAAGACACTCAAGAGTCTGAGCATCATGAGGTGACTGTGCGTCCAATTTGATTTTGTCCACTGCAGGGCTGCATTTTCCCCACATATTCCTCTGCTTTAGCCAAACTGGAAAAAGAAATTTCCGGGTCCAGAGTCTTCAAAGAGAAAAAGGAGAAAAATGAAGTTAGAAATAATGCAATATGATACCTTCTGTGAAAGATGATGGATGTTTAAAATGGATAAATCATACCTGCGCTGGAGTCAAAGGTAAATCCTCCACCATGGCCACCGAAAAACGCCCTGAAGATGTTGTTTGCATCAAAATCTAGAAAGAAAGGCAAAGCATAATGAGTAGAGAATTAAGACTTTCATCACATTGCAAGGGAAGCTGCAGTATGTATTTTTCACGTTATAGCACCACCTAGTGGTAAAAGTGTTTCAATACTACAGGAGCTTAATTAGGCACACATACAACACATTTATATATAATTCCACTAAACCCGTTTGATTATGCTCAGTTTTGGCCACATGATCTTCGATACATACATGACTAAATGAACATCTAAGCTCCACTAGGAGCATTAGTTTAGCTACAAACTAAAACAAAGAAATTCAACCAAAAATCTTTTACCTCCATTATCAAAGCAGCCATCATTATCCAGGTCGTGCCCACTGTCATAGCGGATCTTCTTCTTTGGGTCAGAGAGGACAGTGAACGCCTCGCCCACTTCCTTGAATTTCTTTTCCTCTTCCTTCTGAATTTCTGGAGTCGCTGCACTGTGACGGTCTGAAAAACAATGATACAAAAGATAAATACTCATCAAATGTCAGTAGAAATCAATGATTATCTCCCATGGTTTGGCAACTTGTAAGTCCCTTGTAGTGATTTTATGTCAAAGTTTTCTCTGAATCATCCAATCAGCAGACAGTTCAACATGTGCATGAGACAGGAATGAATGGACCTAATAATTATAGCTGTAATGACTGACTTAAGAACCCTTTTTGACCTAAATAGAACAAGACCATCAGCGCACATCTTTAGTTTTTACATGCTATAGTGCCATTTTATGGAGCATTTTAATTTGTTATACATCTACACAAGCCTTATATTCCAAATTTTAAAAATGTAAAAAAAAAAAAATGCCAGTAAACCAATCTAAAGAAATTGGTTTATTGGTTTGCAATAAACCACAAAAAGGATTAGAAAAAAAAAAAACAGAACATATTTCTCTAAACACAGAAATGTCATAGCTGTGTCCCTCAAAATTCAACATGTAAAAAAGATGCACAAAATCCTTTAAAACCATAGAAAACTTATTTTGAGTGTCTACATCCTTAATTTTTAAGATCAAGATTTCTCATTTTTATCAAAGATGAACAATAAAAATAAAATGCCCCTTGTGCACATAGAGCAAGAGCATGGGCATCAAAATAAACTATTTACTATAGGGCAATCAAAATTCTAAGTGTGCCAGATACTTAGATAAAAATATGTATGCTCATGAGAACATGTTCATCTGTAAAAATTGCAAATGCAAGCAAAGACATGTTAACCAAAGAAAAACTACAAGTCTACAAAAAAATTATGTCACTTCCTGTTGTTGAGGGTGGACATGTATTGGAAAACCACAGATATCTCGTGTTTAGAATGTTATTATGTAAATTCCAACATATGAAGTGCTGGGAACACTGTATCAGATCTATAAACCACTGGTCTGGCTTACAGTGCTTTCATTGTTTGCACTTTATTCTGGATATCTGCAAATCCATCAATGGAAGCAAACAGTGCTCTGGGACATGTTGAATGTGAAATATGTTAGTGTAACTCCTCTGGTTTTATACACAAATGAAATTATTGCTCTATCTTATTGTTTGCAATTCTACCGGCATTGAAAAACAGATATGTAACTCAGAGTGTAGGCACACTGTGTCAGTCAGATAGGGTTCATTGATTGTAGAAAATTGAATTAAACAAGTTACTTTAGACTTAATGTGTTTGGGTTGGGGGACATTTGAGGATGCTCTGTTGGACTGTGGGAAACTTTTTTTTTTATATTTCCTGTCATTTTAGCGACCAAACAAGTAATCAGGCAAACAACTGGCAGATTATTTGTGAACAAAAATCACCAGTTGCAGGCCCTACTAATAAAAAAATCACTAATATCTTCTTTGGGTGGTGAGCCGGCAATTCAGATTTTCAAGAAAAACATGCAGACAGTGCGTTCTAAAAATATTAGGGGTGCAGAAAAAAATCGATTCTTTGTTGCATTGTGATGTGGACGTGCCCGATTATGGATCGATGCAGAACTGTCAAAAATCTATGTTCTGACTGTAAAGTTACTTTAAAAATGGAAGTAAAAAGGAGGAACTAAAGTGCAACCGTTGCCCCGAACAGTTTACAGCAACACACACAAAACAACAAGATGGCAGAAAAACCAGTCCATGTGGCTCCTATAACATGGTTAAAAGTGAGAATATGGAAACATTTTGGTTTCTATAAATTCAAACTGTACAAAAGGGGCAGTATTTGGAGCGTGTGTCGAGCGCATTCTGGGAACACAATGAACATGATTAAGCATGTTCAACGCTTCCACCCAGAGTTACAAGAAAAGCAGCATGAAAATCCAGTCGTTGCTGCCAATCAGAAAACAATCGAGCAAACCATAACAAAGCTGCCAATTAACTTGGACAAGGCAAGGCGAATCACCAAGTCCATCCGGACTTTTATTACCAAGGATTTGCATCTGTAGTCAGTAGTTGAGAACCAGGGACTCCACGCTATGTTGCACACTTTGGTGCATGATTTCATTGGCCATTGGGTTATTATTACCACATACACAAAAGGATTGTTTTTGTGTGAAGGCTGTTTTTGATACAGGAAAATGTTTTTTGCTTTTTTCCGCTCTACCTCTCAGGGATTCTATACCTAGTTAGGATTTTGGTTGAAGTAAGAACTCTTTTCTTGAACCGAATAAAGACAGCTTGTCGTTGTTATGACCCGTTTATTACAGGGTTCCTGCAAGTTAAATTTAAGATTTTTTAAGATGTTTTTAAGACTACGTAGAATAGAATTTAATGCCTATTTCACAGCCACACTGGCAAAAATTTGTGACTCCTGGAATTTAGAATTTTCTCCACCGCCTTGATTCCCATTATTTCAAGATGAACTGATTTCTTGCACAAAGTGCAGCGATCTTCAGACAAAATCCATTCGTGTCAACCAGGATGGGAATGATCTTTTCTCCAACCAGGCATTATTAAACTTAGACTTCCGATGCTTACTTTTCACTTGTGAGCCATCCCTTGAAGTTCCCAAAGTCAACTTTCTCGGGCAACGGATGTGACTAGCGGCTGCGTATGTTGGGCTGAATGTTCTGTGATCATTTCTCTCCAGGGGCTGCAAAGTTCGCAATAACTGGTTCCTAATTTCAATACAAATTGTTGAGTTGGAACAGCTGGAACTGAGTCTACTAATGCAATTTTCTTTGCAGCTTGGACATTTTCCAGACACATTTAAACACAACACAGTCAACAAGTTTATGTCAACATAACTTAAGACCTACAATATCAAATGTATTACATTTTAAAGACTTTTTTAATGGTGTTATATGCAGATTTGTAAAATCAAGACTTTTACGACTTTTTAAGACCACGCAGGAACCCTGTTATTATTATGTGCTGAAGTCTAAAGGCATTTTTGTATGACAGGTTGTGCTACAGAATTCGAAATTTTGGTAAAGCCGTTTTTTTATTCTATTTTTGGTACATGTAGCAAAAGGTATTTATTTGTGAATAAGAGCCGCCTTTTAAGTTGTGATTTAGAATATGCTGTCAGTGTTAATGTACTATAATGATGCTGCTACAGTCTTCTTGTTTCATCTCCCTGTTGGTTCTTTGCAATCCAATATGTTGCCAGGTGCATGTATAACCTTCCAGTTGACACATTTTTGTTGTCTCAAAAGATAATAGAAGCAAATTCATCAGGTTAGCAATGCACTTAGTTTCAAAAGTAGCAAAGACCTGTCATACAGTGAGAAAAATATGAATTAATAGTGAGATGCGTCCATAATCGTTGATAATCGGATCATAACCCTTTGAATCGAGGTGGGCAGGTTTAGCCACTTTACACTGGGGATTGTGGGTAACGTGTGTATAAAGACCAAGAAAATGACGTACCTGGGTGGTGCATAAGGGCCCTTTTACGATACGCTTTTTTGATTTCATCCTCGGTTGCATTCTTGCCGACACCCAGCACCTTGTAGTAATCTTTCCTCTTGCTCTTCTTCAGTTCCAGCTGTGCGTTCTTCAGCAGATGCTTGTGGTCTACAGCAAAGAACAAAAACATGATGAGTTGGTGAAAACTTGACCAGCCAGAATGTTACTCATTTTGATAATTATTAAAAATTGTGGAAAACGGTGTGTTACCTGATGTTTTTTCAGTCTGGTAAACTTTTTCATAGTCTCGCACGGCCTCTTCATACTGCTCTGTGTCCATGTAGCTAAGGGCGACATAGAGTCAGTCACAAACCTGCATATATGGAGTCGATACAGATGTGCACAAACTGAATGAACATCATTACCACTGAGCTCTTCTCAAGTACGCCTTGATGTAAGTGTCATCTAGTTTGATTGCACTGGTGCAGTCTTCAATAGCTTGATTAAGTTTCTTCAGCTGTTCATGAGGAATTAAAAGACAGTGATTATATTAGAGACAAAGGACTAGAAGGGCTCTGCCAGCTTTCTATTTATAAAGTAAAATAAATTAATAATGGCAATCAAACGCAAGTCACTGCTACCATGTAATTCATCAAAATAACCACATTCATCAATTAAACTGTATTTCTTAGGACTTTCTACTTGTGCAAGCGTGCTGTATTATATAGTACATAATACCCAATCAGTGCCATCATCACTGTAAATCAAAAAAGTTGAGGTGGTTGTTTTTATGCTGATGTTTTACTGCTTCATTTGACAGCATACAGTGGAGGACACACGAAACGCGTATAAAAATAAGACAAAACCATGCCACATAGATTCACCTGTGCCTGTTAAACCAGCTACATATCAGGTCTCACTTAAGTTAGATTACACTACACAATACACAGACACTAATTACTTTAAAATGAATGTGTCAATGTTTGGTTGCACAGCAGAGATGTAAGGTTGATCTTAACTAATTTAAACAGGTACATACAGGTTAATTCTCCTGTTGATGGCCCTGACCACAGTGCTGATGAAGATCTGGAGTTGGTCCCTGAGTGCCATCACTGGCAGCTCACTGTTCCTAATTTGTACTATGTGCTAATGCTAATGCTAGGTACTGTGTATGCAACAGGATGGGTAAAATGTAGGGATGCAACGGTACTTGGGAAAACCGTGTACCATTCGGTCCGCCCTGCACAGGACAATCTGCCCTTATGGCCCATGGGTTTTCGGTTTTGCAATTGATTTTTCTCTCTCGCTTGCTCGACATGCATGTGAGCACACAGTGTGGGGAAGCCCCGCCCCTCTGTGAGAGACAGTGGACAGAGAAGCAGCTTTGGACTCAACACACAGTCCTGCACGGGTCCACCAGTTTTC
>JAPTYQ010000012.1:12597613-12615866 GCA_029814465.1 Ostorhinchus cyanosoma | reverse complement strand
ATCACAATCAGTCTGTCTGTCCATCTGAATATGGTCTTTAGTGCCGAATATACTCAAAATACATTCAGCAGGACTTCGAATTGGTAAATGGAAATGGCCAAGCCTTATTTGAATACATTTCTTGTAACTTTGAGATGTGGTGGAAATGCAAACCACAAAGATTACCAGAAATTCTTTTACCCAGGTAAATAAATTCCTGGTAATAAGAATTCCTGGGATTGTTGGCAGAAAAGGGACTAAAGTTTTCAGCTGGTGAAAGGTCTGGACTGCACGCAGGCAAGTTCAGTACCCAGCTTTTTTAACTGAAAAGCAGTGCTGTTGTAATAGATGCAAAATGTGGTTAAATATTGTCTTGTTAAAAAAAAAAATCTACATTTCAGCATCGATGATGTCCTTTCAGATGTGCAAGATGCCAAGACTCTGTTTTTATTCACATTTACACTACCTACTGACTTCTTTGGAATTGGTGTTGTATTGACAAATTTTTGTATAGGCAGTGATCAGAGTAGTATTATATTACATACCACTACAATGAGCCTCCAATTGAGAGCTGGAGTTAACCGTCACTTTGCACGTAGGACAGTGAAGTTGTTTCTTGCTGCTCTTGGCCTCTTTTGACTCATCCATCTTTACCTCCTCACCTCCAGTGGAGTTCCCCTGAGGGTCCGAGTGAGGGGCCAAAGCGGAGCCCGAGCTGCAACCCTCTGCGAGTGGACTGTCTGAAGTTGGATCAGACAGCTGTGAGCCTGGGGAGATCTGTGGGGACAGCTGAGGAGAGTCCACGGATGAAGACGGCTGGACCGAAGTAGGGACTTGTGAGATGGTCTGGCTGTTTTCTGCTTGTTGCTGTACAGGTTGGGACGAGGTGCTTGGAGCTGGAGACAAAGTAAACAAAGACACTGTACTATAAACCCAAATTTCAAAACATATGTTAAAATATAAAGTGCAGATTAATACCATTTTATAGAAGAAAACGGAGAAACAATATAATCACATTTACAACAGTCCTTAATCCTGTCCTACCGCGCTCAGTCAGACAGATTTATAATTTAATAATTTATTATCATACAGCCTTTGATTTGTGCTGTCAGGATATTTAAGTGTGAACGAATTCCAGAAGCTAAAATGCAGAACACAGTGAAACATAAGACGATTACAAGGTGTAAATGTAAGCATGTGACTGATTTTATCCCTCATCCTTCCTCTTCCTGTCATTTTTTTCCTTTGTTCCATTTATTTAAATCAGTCAACCCTTGTTATAATACTTTCCTCAATCCTCATTTACTACCTTTTATTTTCTGCTCTATCATCTGTCTTTCATTTTCATATCTTTTCCTTCTTTTTTTCTGTCCCTAAATCATTCTTCCTCTGTCGCCCTGTCATTTATTCACTCTCTCTGCTGAGGCTCCCTCTGTCACCATCAATCAACAACCATGGCAACCGCTGAATGTAACAAGCTTATCATTATGTGTTTAGAGGAAAATTGATAGGTGCTGGAAGAAATGGGAGGGAGAAAATCAATAATGAAAAGCAGGATGAAAAGGAAGATGGTGAAATTTGGCATCAAGCAGAAAGAGTGTTTGAGTGACAAATGACTAAAGACTAGAGAAAAGGGAGCAGTCTTTACTCTTTCAGCAGATTTTTTTGTAGCAAATGTTACAGAACAAATGTGATCTAGCCTGTGTTTAGGACACAGATGTATTATTGTTGGTATTTTGTCTGAATGTGGTTGAAATCACCACTGAAAGAATGGCCTTAATAGACGGAAGCCAAATATTTCTTATCACATTCATTATTATTATTATATTATTAAATATAACCAGGTTATATTGTATTATATATTAAACAAAAGAGGAAAACCTGCCAAATTTTGACCAGTCTAGAAAACTAGAATAAAGGACTAGCCATCAAAAAATGTATCTCAAGAGTAGAAAAAAAAGGAAATTTACTACAACAAAACAAAACAAGTATTTATAAATTTTGTTAAATTATCAAGTTGTTTAGGAGTCTGACCTTAATGTGACAAATTTTAGAATATAATTTGATAATCTGATAAATATGATTGCTATACATTTATTTTGTCATTAAGCTGGATTTTGTTTACACCATCATCCAGCAGCTTCAGAACTTGTTTTTCCATCATTTAACTCAATTGTTGAAATGTCTTTTTTTATCATAAGTATAGTTTTTAAATAGTCTACCTGACACACATTAAATTAACAGTGTGCCAATTAACACTTTTAACCAAGAGAGCTATAAAAGCAATAAATTCAGATCACTTGCTCTTATTTCTCTAGATGTGATGTGTCTAAAAATATTTGTCCTTATAGTGCATTTACTTACAAAGAGATTATTTTTCAAATGAAACCATACATGAGACTCATTTCACAGACACTTTTTTTTTTTTTTTTAAAGATTCTTTTGTTGCAGTGTACAATAGAAAGCTGCAAAAAACTGTTACAATTAGGCCACGTGAGAGTGTATCTAATTTTCTGAATTAATGTATCTAAAAATATTTTCATGTTTAAAAAATCTGGGTTGCATAAGAGCAGCTGCTAACACCTGCTAGAGCCACACACAGCAATATGTACTAGTCTTTCACTTTTATCTCTTTTAATCCCTTCTTATTTAGTCTGATTTTGGCAACAAAACTCCAAAGTAAAGTCAGACCCCCCTATAGCTCTCCCCAAACACCATTTCTATTTTGGTTCTTTAAGGGTTCTCATTTTGCAGAATGTCTTTGCTTGATGGGAGTAATTACCTATCTGACAGAGCCAATGATAGCAGGACAGGTAATAGCTGGTAATTAGCCAGCTGAGTGGCAACTACCAAGCTTTAGTTCTTATGTCTCTTCAATTACTGCTAATTACTCAGAGGATGTAGGGAGGGGTGGATTTAAAAAAAGACAGATTTATACCTGTTATGTCTGTCACATGTGAGTCTGTTGGCACTGCTCCCGCTCCCATCATCCCTTTCTCTTGGTCTCTCTCTCTGTCTTTGCCTGTTGTGGAGGGGGTGTGTCCATTTTTCTGCCGGTTCCTCTGCGTCTCCAGGGCTTTAAGCTTCCGAGCATGTTTGTGACCCTTATAGTGGGCTTCTGCTTGGGTCTGGTCATTTTACACATGCACAAACACAAGCAAAAAAAAAAAAAAACATGAGATAAGTTAGAGTACAGTATATGCACAAAATCACTGACATGGCTAAATTGGTGAAGAACAGCATGAAATCAGCAAACTGTAATCTTTCCATCTGTTCCATCTCTTTGCCTTCACATGCTTCCATGGAGTTGGGGAAAAATTATGCAACTGAGCATTTGACTTGGATGGAGATGCACATCACCATTTTGATCATCATCGTAGTTCTGCACAAATGAGCATCACTTGGACTCGTGGCATCACATGACCACCCTCAGAGCTCACCGGGTCATCATTCCACTGATTCATTCTGACACAAAATGGCCCGTGCCTGTTGTGCTGCAACACAAAAAGGACCTCTGTGCCTTCCTCTGCGAGAGAAAACACATTTGTGGCAGCGGGACAACAGATGCATGCAGATTTGGGATCCCAAAATGGCTCTGCATGGCTGTAGTAGATAAAGCAAGACTTACTCTACAGAGGAAGATCATCTTCCAGTATTTTAAGATGCAGCCATAGTTGTGTCAGAATGTAACACAAAACACAGAAGTAAAAAAGCATTTAACTGGCAGTCCATACAAGTAATACTTGACTCTACAAAGAGCATTAAAGTAAAGCCTCTTCTACATTTCCACAACCAATACAAATCTGTACAGAATGTTATAACTTTACTGCATAAATATGTTACACATTTAGACACTATCACATGCCTGCTGATACTAACAAAAATGAAGTTGATAACTGTTCATATATTTCAGAAATAATACTGAATAAAGCTTTAACACTTGCCCAAAGGGTTCATTTCTTTTTACTTGCTGCTGTAAATCAGAAGAGACTGTTGGTTGTCTGACTTCACACAAGACTGTTAGATAATTTGTCATTTGCTCAAATTATCCATTTCAGGCACATACTGTACACAGCTTTTGCATATTCAAACTCAAAGGGTGTAGAGGTGATCTTTTAGCGACCGTGTGCAGCGAGGAGAGAGAACACGTCTCTCCACCAATGCTTTGCCAGAAGCTCAGCCTGCACAAAGTGAAAGCTACAACCATGGGTCAAAGTGTGTGTTGGGAAATAGAGGACTGGGCAAAGGGTGTATGACCCCTTTGGCTACGTTGAATGCCAGTGCACACTAACCATTCAGCGTGATTTACAACTGAGTCAGAGGGATGAATCTACTCCAATCTGCAAATTACCATACTATATGGCATGCAAGTGTAGTATGAGATTACTATGTTCCACCATAGTAACTTAAATAGAAAATAACAAGTAGAGTAAGTGTCCCAGAACACACAAAAAAAGATCCTCAGAGACATCAGACTGTCAGGGCTGCTTAGCCTCTGCTGACCTCGATTCAAGCATCTTTATGCATTCTTACGACAATGATGCCCAAACTCTGCATACACAAATAGAAACCACTGTCCTCCACAAAAGGGCAGCTAAATTAGAATGTCACGCGTGATCCTCCAGGCTTGAATCTTTCATGCTTTTTCAGTGACTTTAGCTGCAATAAAGGAATAATTTGGATTTGTTTGGTCTATTTCTTTTTATACTCTCAGATCATGCAATACAATGTAGGTTTCACTGGACAAAAGGCTTCCAATTTCCTTCTATGAGGGAAAAATTCATACATCAGCAGTACATATAAAGAGTAGAATTTAAGGTGCTGATCTATTGTTTAGGAACTTTGCTCTCCATTTATTTCAGAGATTGAGCTCTACAGTACATATCAATGTATAGTAGATAGCTTATAAACAAGCCGCTGTTTTTAGAATAGTAGCTTGTTTTTGAGTAGAAAGTTCATATAAACCTACTCTTGAACTTTTGATGCTAAAGTCGGTGTGCGTACTGTATCATTGTTTCCAGGGGAGCTCACTTCTCTCTTGTTACCATTTCTATCATTAAGAATATGAATCATTACAATAGGAAAAGAGTGGAAAAGTAGCTGCTGTCTGCTGTATGCACCATGAAAGATAATTGATGTTTTAGGTTCCAAAAAAATTCAACATTTTTTGAGGAAGCTGTCTTGCTTCTTTCCTCTATTTTGACATATCTATATGCTAACTAAAAAGGGAAATGCATTTATCACAGTTGGGTGAGCAGAATAAGTGGGAAAGTTTGTTCTTCTGTTTTGTTTTACAGCAGCTGTCAAGTGAAGTGAAGTTTATGATATTTCACCATCATCTTCAACAGTGGTGGCAAGAAGAGCATGCATGCAGTAGGCTATATTTATTAGTCAACTGGTGAGGAATCATCCTCATGCTGGTGTCATACGTCAATATTAACTTCATTATACGCGTGATCCACAATGATGTGGATAAAGAAAATAGACTGTCCGACATAATACGTAAAATGTGAAAACCTGCCACATGTGCTACACAAACAGAGAGTATAAAATAAAAAATAGCCCTTAAATATTCAGAACTATTCCTTTACTTTATTTTTCTCAAAAAGTGCAAATTTGATCTGCTCAGTGCCACCTCCTGGTGGGACCTGGTACCTGTCTGACACCTGGCATCCACTTCCTGGGTCAACCAGCACACTCAGCACCGCTGCAGGTAGCACAGAGGGAGGAGGAGAGAGTCTTTTAGCTAACAGAGACACTCCTGAAAACATCAGTGTATGTCCAAAAGTAAAGAGCAGAGAGGGAAGAGACAGACGAGGACATCAGGGGGGATAATGGGCTCGAGACGCTGTCCTGCTTCCTTCAAGTTTCTTTTCACACAAAAAAAGTCATTGTCATTCCACCAGGTTCCTCCTTACAATATAAATGCAAATCCGTATAAACAAACTCTATAGGAATGAGAACCAAATGAATATGAATACAGAGGTGTGATAAGAAGAAAGAACCAACAGAACTAGCAGACTGGTTTCCTCTTAGAGCCCAATAGCTGTAGAAAACTAGAAGAAACAGAAATATAATGCTTAGACTGATAAGACAAATGGGGTTGTTTTTCACCAGTTATGTGTTGCATATATGAAAGCACCAAAATTAGAAAAAAGATGACTTTTATATGATGTGACTGTTTTTAACATGCATCAAAGGGATCAGAATTAATTTTGATTAAACTTTCTTACACTTATGATTTTGACTGCATGGCTACTGTGATTTAGTGACAACATTTTGGAGATGACGACAGGGCAGATAAAGAATGAGGGGTCAAAGGTTATTTTTAACCATCATACAATTATTAGCAGGTATCTTTAGCATCTTAAATAACTCAAAACATTGTCCTCTAGAAGTGTTTCCCCCACACATAATGTCATCTGAGCTGCAAACACATAACTAATGCATATACAGAGCGCAGTAGCTTTACTGGTGACCTTTTCACTTACAGTTGAGTTAAAGCGCAGGTGACAGATGTTACAGGAGATGATGGGCTTTTTCTTGGGTGGAGTAACCCCAAAGGTGTGGTTGATTACCGCCTTCTGAACCGGGTCCATCTGCAAAGTAAAACAAACATAACAGTCACATGAACATATAATTATCTTAGTATTGTTACATTAAATAGTATTCCAAACCTCAGAATGTAACAGTAATTAATAATCAGTCCAAATGTTAATAAAAACAGATTTTCTACAATTGATACATTTACGTAAATAAAATAGTCAAAAAAGCAGGAAAAAAATGACTAAAACTATATTTCTCTATTCCTATTAATAGTTTGGACAAGATCTTTCCCACTTGAGTCAAATATGTGATCTGTTGCTATGTAAATAAAAACTGACTCGACTTGGCTTCTCTGTAAATTATTCTTTTATGCACGTTTTAAGATTAACATGTCGTGTCCCTTGTCTAGACCAGCATGTTTAAGGTCAGAGCGCTCATTTCTAACTATCTTGAAAACATTTAAATAAATGATTGCATGGCATGATGTTAAATGTGGATTTCTGCAATTAGTGTTAAAATGGTTCAACATGCTAAAGAATTACACACTGACTCTAGAGTGCAAAGAAAGAATGCTGGCATGTTATATTTATCCGAAGAAAAATAGAAGAGATTTCAGTCCTGAATTTACACTTTTTAAATAAACCCATTTAATAGTGATTTTAATCCCTCTAGAGCAGCTGTGTTATTGGAGTCTTAATCTTAGCTTTAGGTGTCAGACAGGAATCTCCTGCCAGCCTCCCACATGACAGATACATTTAGCATGTTTGTCTAATTGTCTAGTCTAGTCAAGAGTTAACACTAAATGTAGATGATGGAGCACTGCTAAATCACTTAAAACCACACCAAACACGTGTTGATGTGAATCTGATCCATGCAAGTTAATACTAAGTATCTATGGGTGCAGAGAGGAGACATACTCATTATTTTATTTAGTTTTAATTAAGCATTCGCACTGAATATTTAACTTCATTTCACGTAGAATTAAGTCAGTAAGACATTTCTTCTGTAATATGAAAAATTTCATGTGGTATATCAATTTCACACTGTCTGATTTTTTTTTCTTTTAATGTATTGCCATACCATAGCATAGCTGAAACAACAGCTGCAAAGCTTCAATTGGCAGCAAATTATGTAACACAGTTCCTACTAGAGTGACACTGTGAGCAGACTTTATTAAGAGTGGACTGCTTTTTGTGACACTGAAAATACAATAACAAACCACCTATACAAGGATTTTGCAAGAAAACAACTATAAAGTTATTGGCATATTATTTATTTAGTTTTTTATTAGATTGCAGTGTTTACATTCTACAATAATTTCATACACACTGGTTTCTTCATTTTGTGAAGCCAAACAAACCCAATATTAATGAAACCCTTCTACATTGTATTATAATGCTTTCATATTCATTGTATTCCTCACATTAGAATAAACCACAAATATATAAAAAGAGGAAATAAATACTCTGTGAAACCACCAGAAACTTAAAAAACGTAGATAAAAATTCTGTAATACAAATTATTGCTTGAGTCAAAATGTACATTGATGATGGAAACTGTTTTCATCCAGTCAGTGAGCAGAAGAACACCAGTCAGCAAGCAAAGCACCTTAAAAATAACCTGATGTTCACAGGTAGGTTGTGGAAGCCATTAAACTAGAAAAAAAAAATCTAAAAATACTAAAAATATTAACAGTGCACCGGCTAAATACAAGCTAACTTTCACCCCTTCCAGCCTTGTGTATCCTGTATAACACATTAGCACGCTGCATCTACAGTGTAAATAAAACTGATGACCTAATTTTCTTTTAATTCCTTTATTATTCAGCGTTGTGCTATTATAATGACATAAACAGATATTATTATTAGAACCAATGTGTCTTATCTTTTCATTAAAAAATGGGCCCTGGTGGAGTAATGAGAGCTTCCATGATATCATGAGCCAACCCTGGCGAGACTTCATGTACATGGAAAATGCTGAAGCCTGGTACAGTGTGTAGTGTGTCCAAATGAGGGAAATGTGAGACAGGATCTCACCGTGCTGAAGTTGGGGAAGAGGCTGAGCGGTGAGGAGCCATTGACCCTGAGCGGCAGGAAGTGCTCCAGCTGGGCATGAGTCTGCGGCTGGAGGGGTCGACCCGGTAGAGGCAAGGAACCCAGGAGGGGGTGGACCTGGTTCTGGGACAGGGCACCTACAGTAACACAAATAGATTTCACATTCAGATGCTCATTTTTAGACCTAAAGCATCATTTGTGGATTTGTGGAGGATGGAAAAAGGTTCAAATTAAAGCAAAGCTACTTATGTAATCACAAGGATAAAGATGGATTTCAGCGTATATGCTGTGAGATCAAGAATGATCATCTTGGTGGAGCTTTATTGACTCCACCAGTACAACGGGATGAATAATGAGATTCTTTGTGTGGCCTTTTCTTGCGTTTCAAGTCAATAGGCCAACTTGAAAAATGTTGCTGGCCTTTAAACAAAATGCTGATGTGTGTGTATTGTGTGCAAGTCCCAAAAACATGTCAATCAACCTAAAGGGAAAAGTTAATTGTATCGAGGCATTAGGCTGAAGGTGACTGTGAACACATGACTTTTGCACACTCATTCAAGCGCATTACTTGTTAATGGTGACTGCTTTGCTTTAAAATCTCCTTCCACATGACCTCGTTTCTCATCACATTACGTTTTAGTTGCCCAGAATGCTTTTGGACTGCTCATGCTTTAAACAGCGCTGCGGAACTGACCTTTGTGTAGACCCAGAATAAACAGCGACGCGCTCACATTTAAATGCACAATATTTCACATACGACCTCAAGACCTAATTATATTATTTTAATGATGTCTGAAGGCTCAAGTACTGACGTTACAACAGTTAAAAGGTTTTTCTAAAAAGTTACAATGATTATACATAAGTGAGCAGTGGGTTTAGACTCAGTTTAAATGGATGTTGTCTAAAAACTGAGGCTGCGGTCAATTAACACTGAATATTGGTGAATAAAATAAAAGAGGCAGCAGGTTAATTTAAGCCACCTAAAAGGTAGTTTTTAATATTAAAATCAACCAAATATATTTAAATCATTTATAGATTACATTTCAGGAGAAAAAAAGCAAATGATGTAATATTGAGTATGTTTTAATGTGGAAAATTAAAGGGTAAAAAAAAAAAAAATCTAAATTATTTTATTTTACTTATTAAAGTTAATGGCTTCAGTGATTTGGAAATTACAATAATCTGGCATTTTGTACAGAATATTGTTACTGTGCTAGATTTGACTAGTTTAAAATTACTGTAGCTATAAAGTTGGGGGATTTTTGTATTTCGTAGAAATTAGGAACAAAACTAAAGTGATTTAAGGAAGTCCAACAAAATTTTGCCTAAACTTTTAATAAACAGAAATATCCACAAATTTGGTAATGTCCAAATTATTCATTCATTATCATTTATTCATTATCTGACCCTGCTTTATCCTCACTAGGGTCATGGGGGTCGCTGGAGCCTATCCAAGCTACTTACGGGCGGAGGCGGGGTTCACCCTGGACATGTCACCAGTTCATCTCAGCGCAGACAAATAGACACAAACAATCACTGTCACATTCACCCATATGGGCAATTTAGATTAACCCATTAACCTATCAGTGCATGCCTTTGGATGGTGGGAGGAGCCAGAGTACCCGGAGAGAACCCACACAGACACAGGGAGAACACGCAAACTCCACACAATTATTTTTTAAGAAATACACATTTAGAGTACATTTGATTATTTTATCTTAAAAAATATATATATGTCACTTGTTGTAGAGGTAATCAATTTGTGTCCACATTTTAAAAATATCTACTTATTCTTATGATCACAATGATCAAATGTGTTACTGTATTTGCATATTCATATATCTATTTATTTATATATAACACCATGCTAGAATAATAGTACATCCTTTTAACAAAGACAGGAAATATATACATAATCTTTGCTTTTGTTACTTCTAAACTTGCAATGTCAATGTGATTTAGGTTCATTGAATTTATTGTACACATTTTGCTGCTGAAAAATAAAATGTACAAACAAACAAAAAGCACATTATAGTACTGAGAGGTCCCATAACAGCCTGTAAACAACAATATAAAATGTTGTCTAGTTAATTTTTCCATGTGGAAGTCTGAACGAGTCTTGGTATGAATAAAAAGAAAAAAAAATGTGGTTAGTGAAGGTGGAGGGGGTTTGGATTTGGAAATGGAAGCAGGATGGAAAATGTCAAAGAGGAGCTCGATGAAAGGAAGCACTGCATGGTCGGTTGAGGCTGTTGAATACAAATCTGAATGAAGATGACTGATGAAGCCAAAGGAACGAGCAAACCACATGAAGACTGAGAAGAGATGACTCACTATCTGTGGATCTCATGCAAGATATATGGAGGTCCCAATGCTAAGTAATCGCCTACTGGTTATTGTCAAAAACTAAGAAAAAGTGACATGACACAGAGGTTTAAAGGCCAATTCACAAATATGAGAGGCCGATCATAGACGTTGAGTTGTTTCCTAGATGTTTCCTACAGTAAATATAGATGTTATACAGCAGCATTTCATTTAAACATAACTTACACTCATAATATGCATTTTAATTACTCACAAAATCAGTATAAAACCATGAATCCATCTGAAACCAGGACAAATTGAAATTTCATGGAACTGAAAACGGGTCCAAAAAAAAAAACCCAGTCGAAAAGACCAGCGAAAGATTCTAACAACAGTCGACAAAACCCAACAAAGCAAAACTGCCTAATCTGAAACTGAAAAAACACAGCGAATGTATAATAAATTCAAAGCCTTGAATAATTATTAGATGGTATATTTATTCACTGTAAACACAAACAGCTCAGATACAGACAAGAGCAAACAATACAGAAGAAAGAGGAAATAGTACACATCTGCTGAGGTGAAACCCAAATCATTATAAAATTATAAAAGCAATGCGAATAATATATAAATGCAGTGTAGAAAAAAAAAACATTTGTGTGTTAGCAGGCATTTCCTTATGGCTTTTTATCGTGGATTTGTGTTTTTGCAACTTCCAGATACAACCCTATACTCACAGCACCTAATCTGACTATGTTCCTCCACAATCTGCTCTTCATTTTGCTTTTTCCAGCCAAACACGAACTCTATCTGATATTTAGGTCATGTGCATTTTTAAGAAAATGTAAGACATTGTAAAATTTTAATTGCTGGATTTTAGATGTTTAAAATATCTGCAGAAGATCATCAGCTCGATCATATGATCATCAAATGTATGTTGTGCAATTTGTTGTCTTTTCATGTTGTAACACTATTTATTCAGTAATTTACCGTCACTCCAGCAAACCATTCGACTATTCAATGTGACCTGATTAAAACTGATGATTGGTGTTTATTTAAACCTGCATGTGTATTACACATCACAGATCACAGTGCAACCAGCAGCAGACACAAAAACAGTGTTTACTTATTTCATTTTGGTTTTGATGAATTCCAATTTCATCTGAATGCTCTATCAGGACTGTTCACATACCCTTGATGCCAATAAAGAGTATTAAATTGTGTTATACAGAACTGAGAGTGAATGAAAGAGTAGCGAGAAATTAGAGACGGAGAGAAAGCCACTGGCACATGACATTTTTTTTTTTTTTTGGTCCCTCCCGTTAGGCCTATGTGCTTAATCTGCCTGTCAGTATAAGTTTTGAGGACACTGATTCCCTCTCCTACACAAATCTGAAATTGATCTCATTAATCTCCTACGCATGCGTTCACAAAACACAGCAGGGCGAGACGTTTAATTAACTGCATTTTGCACTGAACAAACTAGAAACTGCCACCATCTATGCGAATTTGCGCGACATCAGGCGACAAGAGGAACATGCTTTTGACAGGAATGTCCCTTTAAAGCTTGCACCCAGAAGGAATCACAAAAGCTTCATTCCACTAGATTTGACACGAGGGACTTGAGCTATGGTTACACTTGTTAAAGAGCAGGCTTTGATTAGTTTTTATAAATAGTAATGCATAATTTAAGAATTTTACATGCAAAAATTGCCCTGAATAAAAAGGTTAAGACAGATGTACAAGTTTACAACGAGAGGGAGCTGCTGTCATGTCCCTTTTGATTTCCTCCTATTTTATTGCAGCTATAAATGTAATTCCACACACTAAAATGAGCCAGCTCCAGCTCACTAATCTCTATTCACTTTCTTTTCCTGCGCAGGAAGATAGTTTCTTCACGGAGGCTGCGAGTGTGGGTCACAGCAGCTAACCTTCCTGAATTGAGGAGGGATAAAAGATTATGAGCTGGAGAAATTACAGCACCTTGAAAAAAAACTGGAGGAAAAGCTTAATCTCTATTATTTCCAAGATTAGTCTCTGGGTGACTCAACATCATAGCAATCACGGGGGGAGAGAAATGGCATCTTTTCATGAAGGGTGGAAAAAAAGGGGGGGGGTGAGAAGCTTTCATAGCGGCAAATCAGAGCAGAAGCATCAGAGGAAAGGCTGCTTTGGCTCTTTTCATGGTAAAAGAATTTTCCGGGATCATCTGTCTGAGCCAGGCTCTCTGTCTTCACTCTGAACCAACATGGCGGTTCAAAGGAACGCTCCGATTTTTGACACCTACCAACATGGCCCGATGAGCGTCATCTGTGCGACGTTAATGACATTAACAAACAGATGGGCTCTGTCTTAATGGCACAGCATTTAATGTGAAAAACACTGAAATACAGCATGTTGCAATATTAGAACTATCAAAATACAATATGTTAAATTAATGGCACACCTCCAGGGACCAATTTAAGCCTGGAAGCCAAGTCAGACAGAATGATAGAGAGCAGAGCTGGTGTCATGGAAGCAGAATCTATAGCAAAGATGTAATGCAGAGTGAAAGTGGAGAATGCTGCTTAATACGCTCATGTGGGAATAGCTTTCACATGACACTACATAGGTGATTTATTAAGGTTTTGATTCTGAATCCAACCATTTAGCCTTTCTTTATATTCCTTAAGGCAGAGTCAAGTCTTTACTCCTTTTATATGTCATCAGAAAATACCCGGCTTGAAATAATATAAAATCTTAAAGTTAATAACGATCAAATTTCAAAGGTCTTTTGCACGGAACTAAAATTCTTTTCGGTTAAACTGCAACAAAGACAATTGCCCTCTTTCTGTCAACAAAACTTTCTACGCTCAGCAGCTTTTGATGCTTACCATAAAACAATCAAGTGACTGCCGTACAATTTATGAAATATTCTGTAGATCTATCTTTAACTAACAGTAATCTTTCTATTTGTAGAACACCGCTCAGTCATAGTGAACGGTTTAATCAAATAGGCAGGATTAAGCACTGAGGAATGTGGAACTGAAATGCTAAAAAGTGCCGCCTCTTCTGACAGTGTTTTGCTGTTAAGCCTGCACAACACACTGTCAAATAATGAAAACTGAATGGTATGTTTTCCACTCCATAATAGCATGAAGCACAAGGCTTTTCTGAGTCATAAAACAGAAGTGGATGGTGCACTGTGCTTTTGCAGTAATGGTGATGCCATTCACTGCTTACACAACAGTCATAGAACTAGGCGTTTATGATGAGCTCTGGTGGATGAATTAGCATCCATTAAAACTGCAATTGACAGCTCCGTTATGCTATCTCCACTGGAGACAAAAAGGTGGAGAGTGAAGGCCTAATTTCCATGATGGCTTAAAATGTTGCCCCATCTTGCGCTGTGTGGTCTTTAAGTAAATCATCTTTATTGTGACAAAGTACATTTAGGCCACAACTGGCAGCTAAGAGCCAAATTCTCCCGTTAGCTGTCAATGTCTATTTAAACTCATACAGCCGCAGCTGGAACTGCTCGTGGCTTCATGAGAATTTCTACCTGTAGGGTACCATCCAGCCCAGATCAGGCTCCCTGCAGTAATCTGTCCTACTTTTAACTGGAGCACTGTGGGCCCATTTTCACCCCAGGGTCCATAAACTTCTATTGAATTTGTTCAAGGTGAAATCCAGGACTAGTGTCCTCTGGCCACAGAAACAACACAGAGTACTGCGGTTGCCGGGTACAAGGACACAAGCTGCAGACGATTTTTTTTTAATGCACAGTATGCAGTTTCTGCCACTAGAGGTCTCCCAATCATGACAATAATAAAACAGCATTGGATCATGGAGGTTGCTGTTTTTATCACTATTGTAAATCAAAATCTATCTAACATAAATCCGGCAGAAATCACGTTTACAGATAAGTTTTATTCACATTATGTTTATTGACATGTGGTATATTCACGTCGCGCCATTTCATTGTAAGGAAAAATCTGTGTGACATTCAAAGTTAGCATAAAGCCTTTGACAGGTGACCAAATAAAAAGAGAGGTAATTTTGATCACAGTTATGTACCTCTATGAATTTCAACATTGGAAACATTTTGTATAGCCTATTTAACACTATATATAATGTGTTTGTTCAATGTTTTCAGGCTTTTGATGCTACATGCATTAGCTCCAAGTAGAAATACACAAAACATTTGTTGGAACACGTTCTCTACCAACGTGTAATGAAAGCAAAAGTAAAAAAAAAAAAAAAAAAATTAAATTAATCTAGTGTCTTTGATGGATCGGCCCCTATACTCTTCCACCAAGTTTTGTGAAACTCCCTGCTTTAGGTTTTTCTTTTCTTTCTTTCTTTTTTTCCATAATCCCTGTGGACAGGCAGACATAACATGCAATCAGGATTTACAGTGGTCTCACAGCCAGATGGCACAAAACAGCAGCTCTGTAATGCAAATGTGAAGAATATCTGAGTCAACTATAATTAAAACACACTAAAACAATTTACCAGAATTTTGATTGCAGGCTGCTGGCTGGTTTTTATCGATATTGTTCCAAAATACTTCCACAACACATCACACTTCAACTACTAACAATATGATACTGTAATATTATGGCATCACACTAGGAATGCATTATTTGCTCTAATGTGAACAGTTGTTGGAGTTGTTGCTATGATCTAAATTTGGTCATGTAGACTGTGTCTTATGCTAGGCAGGTAAACACTGATAATCTATTCAGATTAACTACACTGCGGCCATAAAAGACAAACAAACACTGAAAGATTAAGCTGATCTGCAGGGAAATAAGCACAAATACACAATTCTGCTAAGCTGTTTTTGTTTCTTTTTCAGAGCTGCTGCCCTTCTGTAGCATTCTGCATGTTGGTATAAAGCACACTTAAAATAAACTGCCACCATCTGCTTGAATTGAGATAAGCATGAGGCCAATCAGACCTGGTGAACGGCAGCCAGCAGATGTGGAGTGCACACTTATTGATATTTAAAGTCTGTCGGCAAGTTTATCTGCCCCATGAACTTAGTAATTAGCAGCTTTCTGTCTCGATGCACTTCTCTGAGCTGCTGTGATGCTTCCTTGCTGCCTCGTGAAATGAGTTTAAAGATTATACATTAGCACCTTAAGAGATGAAAATCACAAAATCGTTGCTCGTGTTTTCCATCTTTTTTTAGACAGCATCATAGTCATCTCTTGCTTTATTATTCCGGGGGACATTCCTTAATATTTCTGCATTTACCAGTTTAAATGTATTAAGTCAGTTATGTAAAGAGCGAAAGAGAGAGAGAGAATACTAACTCTACTAATACCACTTTCATGGATCCACTGAGAGGCCAAAGAAAATGAAAATGTGAAAGATCCCACATCTATTTAAAACTCAAAAATCATCTCACTAGTGTATTACATGATTTCTAATGGAGAGGACTTCAATTTGCAATTGCCATTTATGGGCTGTATCACATCTTCTGGCAGCAGCCTACTTCAGCAGGTTTTACATTTTCTGCTTGATTTTCAAGGCACATCACTGGATTTGGGAGACCTGTATTTTCATTCATGTCAGCGTTTCAGCAAATACCAAAACATGAATGCATTTTGCTGACAGAATGGGTCATGTCGTGAGTGTGTGTGTATATGTGTGTGTGTATGTGTATGTATCAAAACTAAGCATAAACGACTGTAGCCTAAAAATAGAGACACTTTAGACTTTCTCATTTGTTTCTTAAAGGTGAGTAATTCTCAATAAAACAGTTGAAAATGTACTTCAGTCAGCAGGAGGTGTAAATACAGCAATGTGAACTTTGTGAATTGGAAAACTTTTTAATAGACCGCGACTTTCCACTCTCAAAGAGCACCCTCTGTAACTACTACACCTTTTCTTACAGTTTATATAGACAGCTGGAATCAGACAGAGGCAAAGCCACAGGCTGACATCTCATAACTGAAGGACGTGGGAGGTGTATCACTGCTATCGTCCTTAAGAGTCCTTTACTCAGTGGTGGTGACACAAAAAAAGGCTCAAAGGAACAAATTTGCCACAGAGCACTAGATCCCATTTAGACTGACTGTTCAGTGTTTGTGAACTGTGTATCCTTCATATCACTTCAGATATCTGTCACTAGGGAACACTAGGCTTTAACAGATAAGTGCAAATGAAAACCAAACACATATATGAAATCGTAATAGTATCTAAAAATTTGCAGTATTTAAACTTAAAACCCAGGTTATTAAAGTCAGTGAAAACTAACAGTAAAGCAGCCTTGCAGGGAATAAATTATCAAAAATTAAGTGAAATAACACAGAAAGTACAAAAAATATGGGGACACAATAAAAAGCAAAAGAAAACATTGTGAAATCAGCTTTGTTTTTGTCCTTGATTTGCACTGTGGTTGCTGTACCTCTTTGTTCAAATGAAAAGGATCATGAAAGGAGAGGACTACTTCCAGTATAATAAATAATGTTCTGTCAATCACATTTGAGGTCATGCATGCTTTCATCCTACCTTTTGTGGCCACCATAGACCAAGGCTTTCTTCATAATATCTTTATATAAAAAAAAAAAAAACGCTCAACTGAACACACTAACACTAAATAAAATCTAAAGTAAACCTATACTAAACCTTCGGATTAAACCTAAACTGAAATTTAAATCCAAACCAATTAAAATAAGGACTAATGTAAATTCCAAAACAATAGAAACTCTTGACAACAGATAACTTTTTCAATAATAAAATAATACTAATAAAATCCAGCCTTTGACTCCACATGAAAATCTCATGCTTGTCAGATACAAAAGAAAAAGTAAATCAAGAAACATTACAGTAGGATTAGACAAAAACAATAACACCACGACCTTGGTCCAGTTTGGACAATAGCCTCATACAGTCTGATGGCTGTTGACAGGAAAGATCCATTTGTAAGACTGAACTATGAGACTGAACTATCCATCATTTTTTACTTAATGGTGTAAATCTATCATGCACGGCAATGACTGACCACTCAAGTGATGGACAGAGTGTCAGCAGAGAGCGAGGAGGTGGGCACATGAGCGGGGTTAGCCTGCCAAGCAGGGTGATAGACGAAGCAGGCCTGAGGTTCCTGGGTCAAACCTGCTCATAAACAAGCGTCATCAATTCAGCTTTTCCTCATTCCTCACCAGTGCCCTTTGCAGTTACAAATCAGATCGCTTATAGCTACAGGTTCTAAAATACAGCGCAATTTGGACTTCTGCATTGAAACAGCAAATCAATGAATGAAAGTCTGCAACGTACATAAAAATTATACTGTACTACTCATTATTGACTTTTTTAACCTCAAGCTAGACAATAAAGCAGTAAAGTTACATTCATACATTGCCCTCTTGCATTAAATT